>CM066234.1:5659732-6102238 GCA_033675125.1 Athetis lepigone | reverse complement strand
GCTTAGGTAGTCAGAAAGGTCACGCTCGGCATTTAACGCAGTTAAGCTATGTTCAATGACATGTCAATCTCGACGGTGAGAATATTAAGTTAAATATTGGCGCTAATTAAGTGCATCTCTCTCTTTGCATTTCTTAACGAAAAGGACAGAAGTTACATTTTAGTTTAATCCTGTCAAATTGGACAACGCGTGAAGTAAATCGACGTATTTTTAGTCACCATGTTTTTAATCGCGTCTAAATTATCTATGGAGTGTCTAAATTTGACAGAACTTAGTTAATATTTTATCTTCTGTCCTTTTCTTTAAGAAATGGAAAGAGAAAGATGCATTTAACTTAAGTTTAGTTAAGTTTGTGTACAAGAGAATTAGCGCCATTATTTTCATTAAGAACATTAGAAAGATATAGGGATAAACTTACCATATAAGATTAACAAGAGTATCTTGATATTTTTTTCTGTTAATTAGAATAGTAATTATGATCTAGAAACTTTGTCTTAATAAAATTGAGCCCTAGATGGCTTTAACTCAATTTTCATATTTTATGACAACATAGCTCAGTTGGTCTTCCTTTAATAAAGTCCATTGTTTCCCCAGTCGGACTATACCCGGGTGATGTGCGAGCGACCCTTACTATCGAACGTCTAAACACGTCCACTAACCGTTTAGCCGGATTGATGACGTCACTATGTCCCCTTCGCCGCCACATTTGGACTACGTGAGCTGTCTCGGCTTGTGTACCCAGGGTACATAAATAAGGTACATAAATATACTGTGTACAGCCTTGTGCGTAATGGAATGTTTTCTGTTTTTGGTGTGATTCAAAGGGGTTATTTTTAGATTTAGTTGATAGGACTTATTTTTAGTCGTTTCAAGGTAGAGCTTTTTTATTAATTTAATTATAAAAGTTTATCTTGGACATTACAGACATCGATGAAGAAAAACGTCGTGAAGAAATCTGGACTTGTAGAGAATTATCATCTCCCTAGCCTTTTCCCAACAGTGTTGGGGTCGGCTGCCAGCCTAACCGGATTCAGCTGGATACCGGTGTTTTACGTGGAGCGACTGCCTATCTGACCTCCACAACCCAGTAACTGGGCGACACGATACTCCGTGGTTAGACTGGTCAGAGTTTCTAACTAACCAGTAACGACTGTCAAAGTTCTACGAATGACAACCGGGACCAACAGCTTTACGTGCTTTCCGAGGCACGGGATGTCAGTGATGTCTAAGATAAACTTTAGAAAGTACATATGAATTAAAAAAGTCACATTGGTACTTGGACTTGTAGAGAATACAAGTCCGAAATTGCCAATCCGCTTTGAGCAAGTGTGGTGATCAATGCTCGTGCCTTCTCTATATGAAAAGAGGCCTTTGCCCTGCAGTGGGATAGTAATAGGATCATCAATCAAAAGTTAACTTAGAGTTTTTGACATCAGGTTATATAATTTTAATGTTATGAAGAACAAATAAATAAATATAAAATGTGAGAAGTTGACCAACCTCTGATGAGTCTGGACCGACAGTTTTTATCGAGAATTGTGTAAGTAGGTATATGCTAAAGTAGTGTTACAGTTAAACTCTACAATGTGTCCGGGCATGGACTAGCGATATTCTAAACACTTAAATATAAGCTATATTAAAGTACAATTACACTCTAAGCGTGGGTCCAATTCACTTCCCTGCTACTGGGCAGCCATTTTGTTTTTTTTTTGTTGAACAATTCCATATGAAAATACAAATAAAATCATATCTCTCTAAGTTTTTCTGACACTCTATTTGAAAGGCAACCATATTATCTACCGTTAACATTACAAAACAATGTGTTCCCAATTCCATAACTTTTGAAAAAAAATGTGAAAGTCGAAAAAAATAATAAAAAATTATGCAATTCAAACAATTATTGTATGAATTGCATAATTTTTAAATTTAGTTAGTGATTTGGACCCACGCTTAGAGTGTAATTGTACTTTAATATAGCTTATATTTAAGTGTTTATAATATCGCTAGTCCATGCCCGGACACACTGTATATGCGAAGTAGGATGCCAGTTGTATTCTCAAAATAAATTTTGATTTTAGTAAAATGCACACAACCATTTTACATCAAAAAATTACATCCATATATCTTTGCCCCAGAAAAGGCTTCAAAGATAAAAATGTACCAATTTAAAAAGAGATGAGTATAACAAATAACTCTGTACCTACCTAGATTTTTTGTCTAGGACTAGACATAAAGGCACACTCTGTGAGATTAGTCTAGATTTAGGAGCGGGTCTAAATTATAAAAAAAAAATTCGAGGGCGTAACTTGTGCTGCGATGGCTAATAAATAAAATTTAAGTGAAACACAGAGAGACCCCTTTTGAAAGATTATCCCGTTACGAATGTAAAAGATCAACCTCCCACGTGGGCCTATTGGTTTAGTGGTTAATGAACTTGACTGCTCACTCGAAGGTCAGGGGTTCGATTCCCACCCAAAACTTATTTCTTTCTTTCATAATTGTTTATTCTGTGTCTGGGTGTACTTAAACGAGTAATTATTCATAATGAGTATTTAGTTGATTGGTTACCATAGTACAAAATCTGCTTAGATTGGGATTAGATGGCGTTTATGAGGTTGTCCCAGGATATTTATTTATTTATCTTTTAATCTATGTTTGATCGTAAGAAATAAACATACAATTTACCCAATATGGATATGGCTGAGGTATATAGTACATACATAACTGAAGAAATGTAATTACACCTCTGCCGAACCCATTTAATATTACAGGCATAATTTCATACACTGTGGATTTTAAAACCAGTCAATAGACGAATTCAAGTCACGCTTCAAAGGACTAAAATTCGTCTATTGACAATGTCACTCCATTTTTTCGTCAATCGACTGACGTGGCTTTCTATTGGCTACGTTGAAGGCTGACATGTCCATTCAGTAATCAAAATGGACGTTATTCGCCTGTGTGAAGTTTGGTTTTGCAACGTTTTATTGAATAGTTGACATGGTGGCTGAACGATTAGATGCTTTGCTGCAAGTCTTGGTTTCAGTTCCTTTTCCGAACCGGGAACCGGGAGAGGGGTCGCATTCCAGCGGGGTGCACAGATAAGTCGTACTATGTATAATACTTGCTCATAGTCGACGTTCGTAATCATGCACATTTAGAATTTTACGGTCTCAGTCAACGGCCGACTAAACTATTTTTATCTCTGTCGTTTTCTTAATGAAAGAAAGAGATGCACTAAACATAAATTTAGTCTAGTTGTGAACAAGGGAATCAGCACCATTATTATTAAAAAATCTACTGCAAAAATGTGCTGGATGACTAAAAACTAATTAGTTCGTCATTTTGATTATATATAAATAGGGAGCGTATTTTTCTTTTTTCTCGAAAACGAAAAATGACCATGATACAGTGCGTTGAAGTTTACCGTGACGTCGCACCAGGTTTCATATTTTACTGAGAAGCAAAGTCCGGAACTTATTCATATATTTTTTTATTAATTACTTTTTTAAAAAATATATGCCGAGTATTTTTGAACTGTCTAACGGGCGATCTTAACAGAATGCCATTTTTTTATATAGTCATCATTCCTATTGTCAATTCCGACATGATTCAACAAAAATCGTAATCTATAAGTACTAATCTATACTAATATTATAAAGAGGTAAAATTTGTAAGTTTGTATGTAGGGGGTAATCTCTGGAACTCATGATCCAATACTAAAAAATTTTTCACTGGCAGAAAGCTATATTATTCATGAGTGCTACAGGCTACATAATATCACGCTATGTCCCACGGGAGCGAGGCACTAACCAAAAACCTATCGTAACGCGGGTGAAACCACGAGGAACTGCTAGTTTAATATAAACTGAATAGTTAAAAATAAAAACCTCAAAAGTTTTTCTATCAGTGTTTTTAACTTTGTTTGTCCTCGCCTGTGCTCAAATTGACTACATTACGTTTAAAAACCAGAAAATAAAATTGTTCCCGCTAAGTGCACTCATTTCCCTGTCTCCATTACTTTTAACATTGAATTTTCTGCGGAACCCGCTTGTACTGTTATTTTATTTATTTTCTAGAGTTACCTAGTCTAGATTGTTGCAGTTTGCCCTGCCAGTCGGAGAACCCTAACTCTTAGACCTACGTCAATTTACAAGACATTTTTTAACAAATCATGCTAGGTGGCCAATCAGGTTAAGGAAATACTGATGGTGTTTTTAATAAAAAAAAATCTACACTAGAAATTTAAACTAGGAACATATAAAATATAATGCGAAAACCACCAGATACGCAACAAATAAATACCTGTAGGCCATATAAATATTTGTTGTCTATATTAATATTATAAAGAGGAAAGAATTGTATTTTTGTATGTAACGAATATACTCAAAAACTAATAGACCGAATTCAAAAAATATTTTTTCATTAGAAAGCTACACTATCCCTGAGTAACATAGGCTATATAATATCACGCTATGTTCTACGGGAGCGAAGCAGTAACCAAAAATCTAACGTGACGAGGGTATATAATACTTTAAAAATAAAGTACTTATTGAGTTTCGTGTTCGTTCTTCTCCATTACAACAATCATCAAGTATAGACAGACTATTGGCTATTTAAATCTATTCAAATATCTCACTTGTAAATAATATTCCAAACTTCTCTAGAATGTTAATTTCCATTATTATTAATAATTCGATTCGACCTGGCGTGTGCTAACTTATTCCTCTGTCTAGTCACAAAATTACGTGACATGACGTAAAGCAAGCGATTCTAGGATCTTAGATCATGGGTTCCGTTCGGTCGTATTTAAAAGCTTTTTAAATTATTTTTCTACAGTAAAACCCTTTTAAGTATATAAATATTATTTTCTTAACTATGTAAAATATATAAAATGGTAAACTAACTGACTGATTGATATATCAACGCACAGCCCAAACCATTAGTCTTAGAGACCTGATACTGGCAGGGTGTGTTCTTTGTCAATAGTAAGTAAGTAAACACTCAGAAAGGATTGTTTTTAATTCCAACCCTAAAGGGATGAACGTATAGACATTCATGCGGGGAAAAGCTAGTTCTAACATAATATTACACATCATCATCTCCCTAGCCTTTTCCCAACCGTGTTGAGGTCGGCTGCTAGCCTAACCGGATTCAGCTGGATACCGGTGTTTTACGTGGAGCGACTGCCTATCTGACCTCCACAACCCAGTAACTGGGCGACCCGATACCTCCTGGTTAGACTGGTCAGAGTTTCTGGCTAACCAGTAACGACTGTTAAAGTTCTACGAATGACAACCGGGACCAACGGCTTTACGTGCTTTCCGAGGCACGGGATGTCAGTGATGTCCAAGTTAAACTTTAGAAAGCATATGAATTGAAAAAGTCACATTGCCCGGATTCGAACCCACAACCTCCTACACACGAGGCGGGGCGCCTTATCTACTGGGCCATCACGACCCTTCACTATCACACATCATATGTAATAAATATTTATATAGTTTTGTTAGGTTCAATAAAAGAACTTCATTTTCTCCCGACTGTTAGAGAATAAATGAGTACTTTATATCTCAAGAATGTTGCAAGATATCTTGAATTTTGTTGCTCTTCATTTGGCCTTTTTACTATGAACAATATGTATGATAAAATTCTTCTTCATATATTCTTGAAACCCAAGAAATCCTGCGCTCAACTTATGAAACATACAATGTTTTAGCCAGTTAAGCGCGAGTCGGATTTCTGACAAAAGGTTCCGTACCATCACTCATAGTTTTGTTTCTTAAAATGTTCATAATTAAATTAATTGAATCAATAAAATACAAGTACAGTAAATAAAGCGTCCACCTTTCATACGAGAGGTTGTAGGTTTGGCTCCAAGACAGTACCGATGAAACTTTGTAAGTTTTAGTCTTTATTAAGTTTTTTTTTCTCAAAATCGTCTAAATATGCTTTAAAAAAATGAAAGCAATCAAAAGCATAATAATTACAAGTCAATTGAATTTTTATAATGTAACAAGACGTACACACCATCTATGAAAATTTATATTGTTAACACGACCTTGATTGACAAAGAGCATTTGATACAGACCCCTAAAAGTTAAAAAAAAGACGGGTTGCACTCCGGGAGTGCCGGCAGAAGTGAAAACTTGATTATTAACAGCGTGCCACGCGCATCCATGGATGGTGACAGCTGTCTACTATCCATCCGTCCTACGCTTTTTCGATCAGGTCACGTGTCCTGACGCGAGTTTAAGATTTTATACCCATTACAGAAAAAGTGCTCAACGCCGCTAAAGAAGTTTTCACTTCAAAAAAAGTTGAAAAGAAATTACTTTTAAAACTGTTTTCAACAATAGTCTCCATATTATAGTTGATTGTCTGTCGGAAGTCGGTAATTTGACAGTAAATTGTCAATATTTCTTCATGTAATTGAAGCAAATTATGATAATAATGGTTATAAGGAGTCCCCCTCTTGTCATTATTACGGCTAAGTTACGTAAGTTCGTAATTTGTGGTCAAAATAGTTCAAATGGGGATAAATTACTGTAAACAAAAATAGAGTTTTCGTTAAATTTGAATTGTGATGATGTTCTTCGATGAAACTATTGAATTAATAATGCTACTTTGTTATCTACTGTCCCACTGCAGAATAAAGACTTCATGCATATGTCCGAAGGTTCAACAACTTGCAAGTATCACACCAGTCTAATCGAATCCAACTGAGTACCAGTGTTTGGCATGGACGACTGCCTTTCAAGCCTCCACAACTCATTTAAACCGTCAAAACACACGTGATTTGAGACACAATAGAGAGACAATAACAGCCCGACAGCCGGCAGTCGCTTGGTCGTTGAAGGATTTTTTTTAAAATTCTTATGGGCTTGTTCTTGGTCCCAGACTAGCCCGAGGGCATAGACGGGGCCTACGATAGAGCGAGCTTACCCAATAGATGCCTATGCACTCGGTTCTTGAATACTTCCTATATGAATTTGGAAACACAGATGGTAAATGAGTACCTAACACCATACCCCTTGGTTAGACTTATTGCCAGATTTTCTGACTTCTGACTACCCGTAACGACTGTCAAAGATTTACGAATGACAACCAGGCTTTATGAACCGAGGGACGAGATAATACACTTTACAAAGAATAAAGTGAAAACTTAAATAATATTTTGCGTAGTAGATAAAGTTGGTTGGTTTATGGCCGTCGCACTTATTTCCTCGGGATAGTCTTAACAAAAGGCAAAAGATACTCTATCTTTCTTTAATTTTATCCTTAGAGTACTAATAAGACAACGAAGCGATAAAATTATAAGAAAGTCCCGTTTTTTACGGAGTCATTAGGTACCTTTATTATATTTTACTCCGATATCTATGAATTTCATTGGATTTACGTGTCAACATTACTTTATTATGTTATTTTTAATTTGGTACCTAACTAGGAATAGGGATGACGACAACATTAAAAAAATGGCATTCTGCTTAGACTGTCTGATAGACCGGCTAAAAATACGGGCCACGTGTTTTTTGCTTGATCAAATTAATAAAGAAATACAAAGATAAAAAGCAACAAAGTTCCGGAGTGGGGGCTTTTGACGTCACTGTCTTGTAAAAATTGTATCAGATCGTGACGTTACGCGAAACTTCAACGCACTGTATCGTCGTCATTTTTCATTTACGAGAAAAAAGAAAAAATACGTGTCCAAAATTTTTTGATGGTCTAACAGCCGGACTAATTACTTTTTTTTCGTCGTCTCGCCTATTAATGATGGAGCCAGAAGTTGGACATGATAACCATCACGTGAAGTTTTATGTCACAACTGCTATTGCAAGATAAATAAAGACAGAATAACTTAGTCAAAATAAGTGCTAATAAATATTTATTTCTCTAACTCTAAGTCTTATTTTCTGCTTAAATGTTGTACAGATGTTCACTTTAAATACATTAGTATGTAAGACCACCTAGGATGAGTCAAAATAATGATTATTACTATATAATACTAGATCTTGGAACGCAACCGCGACGCCCCAAGTATTGCGGCTGTTTGTGGGCAGCGCTATTCATTTCGATGACACGCACGCTCTTTTTGTACTTCTTATGTAGTTTTTTTTTATAATTATAAGACTAGGGAACCGCTCCAGCTTCACATGGGTGTGAGAAAAGTTGTAAATCCTTGAAAATCATCGCATATAAACCTTCTTCTATAAAAATGTAACTCTCTAAAACGTCATAAAAATATTAACCACTTAAAAGCTTCGTGGCTTAAAAGATGTAAGATAACAAACAGGAAATATTAAAAAGGGCAAACGAGCAAGAAAATATAACTAAAGCTTGTCCAATGCATTCTTCAACGTCATAATACATTGTCAACAAGCCTAGTACTTATAAGTAATTGTTAAAATTTCACACCGTAAGTAAAGTCCGGACTTAATTCAAACGCGACTAGGTAACTAATTCTAAGCTCTAAGTTTGTACGTAAATCTTTTGTTTTGTTTCATTCACTTGTACGGTGACAGGCAAAGTTAGAATTTGTTTTAAAATTTATTCCCGAGAACACTGCCATTCTGTTTCCTCTCACTCGTTGTTTGAATTCTAAATGGGCACAAGTTTTCTGTGCGTTTCGCCATCTTTTTAACGGACGAAAAAAGTCTGCTGTAATGGTTACGGAAATTAAATTTCTGGTGAATTGATATACATAATGAGTTTTTATGAAGAACCGTGTAATTCAGACTTGAAATGATTGTGAATTTTCGGCTGAATTTTTTTGGCACGCGTTTCAGATGGGCTCTTAAGTAAATCTGTGTTTTAGTGTAGTACTTTACTGCTAATAAGGATATATTTTTGCTCTCAACTGTTTGCGAAATTGCGAGTAGGTATAGCGGCCATTTTTCTTTTAAATTGGATTGACGCGTCGCTTCATCATGTTGTAGTCTAGGATTAAATGTCTCCTATATTTTCCTATAAACTGTCTCTAGGATTATGGAATTGACAAATATATTTTTCCGCTTTATTTAATTATTATTATTGAGACCTGCGTACCTTTTGAAGCACTTAATTTAATTGAAATTCTGTTTGGTCTAAATCTTTATATTTCATTTTCTTTGTAATATTTCGGACATGCTTTAGTTCAGTTAGTTTAGTTTCAGTCAATTACCTAAAAAAATACTAGTCCTAAATAAACTTTTTTGAAGTGAAAACTTCTTTAGCGGCGTTGAGCACTTTTTCTGTAATGGGTATAAAATCTTAAACTCGCGTCAGGACACGTGACCTGATCGAAAAAGCGTAGGACGGATGGATAGTATTAATAATCAAGTTTTCACTTCTGCCGGCACTCCCGGAGTGCAACCCGTCTTTTTTTTATTTACTTTTATTTTCTTTAGACAAATAGCCTCTTATCTTGTTGTTATTGTTATACATAGAAGTGAATTATCCTAATTCACAAAAGTTACAACATCAAAAGAGTTCAAAAAGATGTCAATTTTAGAAATAACTCTATCCCACATATTCTATATTCTTTCTCGAAACGTGTAGTCTAACAGAAACGTATGATTTTCATTCTCTGTACAGAAATATGAGAATTCATGCGATATCAATATGTGTAAAGCGAGTGCTTATCCCTGTAGCTTGTCAGTCACAATTGTGGTTCCAAGTGTTTTTATTTTCTCATGAAATGCTGAGCTGTTAAAGTATATTCTGCTTTGATTTTTGTTTGAAATGTGGTTGGTTTGTGGTCATTTTTATTGGTTTAAGTAATTTTCTCAATAGCGTGGTAACTGGTCACTTTTATTGGTTAGAGTGGCTTTATTAATGGTAAGTCTGTGATAGCTGTCTAAATACGATAAGAAAAATACATATTAAATCCTATTAATATAAAATAAAATAAAAAAGCCATTTATTCCATGCAATCTCAGATATTACAAAGTTTGACAATACAGTATACATACATTTATATTTGAATTTATTTGCATTGTTAATCCATTGACAGTTTCATATTTTTGTTTTTTATAAATTAATTCAATATTGAAACAATAAAAATACTTTGATGATTGTTGTGATACTATTACATTATACAAATAATTCGAATGGATTATGTTGAATATATAATTTTATTTAGCATATGAAAATAAGTTTAAGTTGTTAATCTGTCTCCAGACAGCACTTACAAGATATAATTTTGTGTTATCTGTATTTTCTTTAGTCTATGATTACTGCGAACAAATGAAGAATAAAGTAAAAAGCTTTGCTAACAGAAAATCTCAATTTCATTTAATTAATACAGCAAGAATCCTATAGAAAACCTATAAAGTTAATAGATTAGTTAATTTAATTCTAGTTAAACTAAAGACTATATTTATTTTTGCATGGACCCACCTCAGGTAAAGGCCTCCTCCAACAATTGCCATTTGTCTATACCCAATGTTACTTACTAATATTATAAACTTATAAACGTGATAGTTTGTATGTGTTTTTGTTGCTCTTTTACGCAAAAACGGATTTTGATGAAACTTTGCAGTAATTTAGCTTACAAGCTTTTGCCCGCGACTTCGTCCGCGTGCAATAATAGTTCCTGTTCCCGGGAGATTTCCGAGACGAAAACTATCCTATGTCCTTTCTCGAGTCCCGGACTATATCTGTACTAAATTTCTTTCAAATCGGTTTAGTGGTTTAGCCGTGAAGAAGAGACAGACAGACAGGGGTACTTTCGCATTTATAATATTAGTATGGATAGTATGAATACATACATCAGTAACATAGGCTACATAACATCAAGCTATGATTTACGCGAGCCGAGCAGTAATCAAAAATATAACTAAAAGCGGGTAAAACCAAGAGGGACAGCTAACCCGTATATATTTTTCTCTATACCTTATTTTTTTTACAATCGACATAGATAACTCATTTAAAACCAAAACGAATTTTCGTTGTCTTAATATGTTAATCTAGGAGGTAAACCGACAATTTAAAAAAAAAAAAACTGTACAACAATATTTTTTTCAAATAGGGCCAGTAGTTCCTGAGATAAGCTCGTTCAAACAAACAAACAAGTTCTTCATATTATAATCAAAGACAAATGTTCATCGCACAACTAAATGGTCCTGGCCTCCTGGGTTTGGTCCTATTCAAATGACGAACAGGCCAGTCAAAACAATTTTCGTCTGTATTTTTCATCTGAAGTATTTCTTTTGATCATCTGCGTCCATCTACACGGCTGCCGGTCGCGACTACAATTTAGCGGTAAGCATTGTCGTGTAGTCGTACAATCAACGGTTCTGATGAGAGTAGTTCGGGTGACGCACGGGAGGAAAATGCGACGAGCGTTTTTTTTTTAGTTGGCTGTGAAGATGGCCGACTAATCGGGCGTTTAGTCAGCTTAGCCGATTACATTCTGAAGTGTTCAAAAAGTAGCGTGACTTTTTAACCCATTGAATGCTTTAATTACAGACACAATAAGAAAAGCATTGTGCCTCGCGAGGTTCCACGTCCTAGACACACGAAAAGTTTAAACAGCCGTCTGAGAGTTACATTGATTCCTAATTTTTATCTTTGCACTGGTTGGAGTTAAGTTTCTGTAAAAAAAAACCTCCTCTTTTATAAAACTAATAGTAAATGTAAAGGTTTATTGGAGTTAACCTTTCAACAACCAAGCGACAGCTGGCTGTTGCGCTGCTATTGTCTTTCTATTGTGTCTCTAATCACGTGTTTTCGAAGGTTTAAAAGGATGTTATGTTGTTTTGTCATTAACCAATACATACAAAATAATAGGCTGTTCGCCGACTGTTCGCCGACTACGAAAGTGGCCGATTAGTCAGCTAAACCAACTAGTCGTCACATATCAAATATATATAGTTACTTACTACAGTACTTTTTATGGCATTGTATGCATTTAACTAAAATTAAATTAAATCCAACCTTATATTTACTTTACATAAATCACTACCCTGTTCATCACACAATTTTTTTCACTACCAGATTAAGACACCAATTCACCTCCACTAAATCGTAGCTACCTTCACAAACTCTAATAATAACCCTAAATATCGTAGTTAAGACAGTTTACCTTGACAAGTGGGTGGGTCCCGTACATAAGATATAGAGATACTGTTAGACCCGGGGCGTGTGACCGCATTAGCTCACTTTATATTTAATGTGAACTGAATTAGGCAAATAGAATTGTTGTTTAGGTTTTTAAGTTTATTAGTTAGCTTATTTCTACGAACAGTAAGAATATCTATTGTATCCTGGGTGTGGTAAACTATTCACAAATATGAGTTTGTATAATATTATCATAGACTGACTACACTGAGATGTCAAACAGACAGGTTATTTTTAATTAACGTGGATAAAGGTTTAAAGATGCTCCATCAAGCCATCGTATTCACATCAAGTCATCAGTATTTTACACATAACATCCGCCTTCACAACCGAGTTACTGGGTAACGCAATGTCTACGACTGAAGGACTGAAAAATCAAAATTTCTCCTTAACAACTTTAGTTCCCATTTAGGGAGAGATTTCCTGCAACAAGTCCAATGCCCAGTTGGACAAATTTTACTTCCAACAAATCCAATACCCAGTTGGACAAAGTGTACCTCCAACAAGTCCAACATGACCAGATAAACAACTTTTCCTTCCAACAAGTCCAACACACCCAGATAGACAAATTTTCCCCTCAACAAGATCAATATACCCAGATGGACAAAGTGTCCCCTCCAACAGGTTCAATACCCAGTTGGACAAAGTTTTCCTACAACGAGTCTAAAGGTCATAGCTCATTACAGCCACCCGGCAGCCACTCCGCACCGACTCGCCTCCTGCGGCTAGTATTCTTTATATGGACTTGTATGGGCATGCGCTCACTATATCAACTCCGTACCGTCACCGGATCGCCTCGGTTATAAGGCGAGTCGGTGCGGAGTGGCTGCCGGGTGGCTGTAATGAGCCATGACCTTAATATACCCAGATGGATAAATTTTCCTTCCAACAAATCCAATACCCAGTTGGACAAAGTGTACCTCCAACAAGTCCAACTTGACCAGATAAACAACTTTTCCTTCCAACAAGTCCAACACACCCAGATAAACAAATTTTCCCCCCAACAAGATATAATAATAATAATATTTATTCAAAAAGAATTTGCTACAATATAACTATGGAGTCCTAAATATAAATTACGATTCTAAGATTAACATGCCTGAACTAGGTAATCCTGTGTTTCAGGCGATAAGATCTAAAATAATCAAAAATAAATAACAAACAATTATTAAACTAAAAATAATATAAATTTATGAAGAAAACTGAGGAGGTAGACAGAAAATATCTCATAGCTTAAACAGTAGCTTAGTAACTAAAATAACAAAGTAGGTACTTAAAATCAACAGATCACAGATCAACATACCCAGATGGACAAAGTGTCCCTCCAACAAGTTCAATACCCAGTTGGACAGTTTTCCTACAACGAGTCTAATACACCCAGATGGATTTCCTTCCAACAAATCCAATATCCAGTTGGACATTGGAAAAATTTTCCTTTCAACAAGTCCAAATACTCAGATGGACAAAGTGTCCCCCCTCTAACAAGTCCAATACCCAGTTGACAGAGTGTTTTTCCAACGAGTCCAGCAATCCCACTTGGACAGAGTCCAAGAGGACCAGAATCCCTCCAACGAGTCCAACGTAGCTAGATGGACATAGTGTCCCTTTAACAAATCCAATGCCCAGTTGGACAAACTTTCCCTCCCTATATCCGGGCGCCGAAGCCCCTCATAACCGGGTATAGCGAGCCCGAGACGGGACGTACCTGCCACCCCGTATTGTTGCCGCGATGCCTTTTTTAAAAGCACAACAAAGCCGCAAGGTATGCATCAGCCTATACTGATAGACGTGCGTTTTGATATCTACAGGGTGAAGACAATTGGCTCTTTTTTCTGTTTTTCTACTAAGTACTTCTAGAAGTTAGAAATAGTCAATTTGGACATTTTTTTTAATACTGAAGAAATTGCTTGTTTCACGTATTTGTCTTTAAAAGTACAAGTTCAACCTTTTTTTTTGCATAAAAAAGAAACGAAAATAATGTAACAAAGATTGTTAAGCATTGTTAAGGAATCATTCCGAAGCTTGTTCTTCTTTACCTAAATTTTATATTTCAAGCGACCAGCGTCATCTCTCTGTCTAACCGACCGACTATTTAACAATTTTTAAGTGGCTGTAAATGGTCATTGGTGGTAATTATTATTTAACTTTTTTTTTCATCAATGACCTGCAAATCACAAACACAAGAAAAAATAGTTTTCCTTTGAGGAAACAGCGTGAACTAGGCAATATCGTTTCAAATTCTAGACGTACCCGTATCTCATATGTCTAAATGAGGCTGTGAAATTCCCGAGCGATTTAAGATCAATTTTGCGCCATTTATAGAAATAGCTTTGAAGTAGAACACCTTGCAGAGCTGGAAAAAGCAATTTATTTCTAAACCTGTTAACGTATCTTTTCTCGTAAATTTATACATATTTCTTAATTAAGAAAATAATTTACAAAAACACTGTGTCAGGATTTTCTGTAATTTTTATCACCTTCACTTTTTCAATTCTTGAATTTATTTTGGACATCACATACATCGGTTTATATAACACACAAGCAACTCCACTACCCAACATCCCTAAAAAAAACACGCAAATTTTAAAAAACAAAATAATTAAAACTGAACAAAAACTGCCATCTTTTCCCGCTTGTTAAAACCCCCTGTATACAGCAATAAGGCGGAGTGCAGACTGCTTTGTGTCGCCATTTCGATGCACGGCCGTGTGTAGACTGTACTGTTTACGTCATTTGCGCTTAATTAGAGTGGGAGCGAGTGTAATGGGTGATACATGTGTTTAGATTTGTGTGTTCTTGTGAGCAAAAAATGATATTAATATGATATACCTTGCTATTTAAGTCCAGCAACTGGCCACATTAAGCATCTACAGCGTTATTCAGATTTAAGGCCTATCTCAAAGCCTTTCTTAGATAAGTGTTTACATTTTTTTTGAGTCTGGGAAATCATCATATGACTTCTCCTGCCCTTGTGTCAGACTTTTACTGACTAAAACTGACCCTTGTTCCTTCGGTTTCAGTTTTACCGCCGGATACTATTAGAACTATTCCGCAACCCCGGCAGGATAACTGTTTACATTTAATAGATGATTTGTAATTGTAAGTTATTTGTACCTGTATGTTCAACACAATGTGTTATGGTTAAATGATATAATGATTGTTAAAGGTACAGTCGTTTGACGGTTCAGGCGTTTGCTACCTTTCAAATAGGTCACTGTAGTTCATGGCTGAGAGGTAAATGTTTTTAGGCTTGAGAAGAGTGCTGAATACTTCTCCCCAATAATTCACTTCTCTTTCAGAAAGCCTAAGGACTAGTTATCCTAAAACTTTATAAAAGTGACCTGTGAAGTGTCTTTAATTAAAAAAAAAATCTTTATTCTATCACCTAGTTTAGGAGTCAGGGTTGCATTATTTGTACGACCTTTAGTTAATCAAGCTATTTATCCTAGTCTTAAGCAAAGTCAAAGGTTTCTGTATCAATAAAGAATTTTTATTTATTTTTAAGTAGACACTGTAAAGTCCGGAATTTTTCCAAGAAGAATACCTTGTAACCTGACAAATTACATTAATGCAACGAATTTTGAGGCTGTTTTCCCTTAGATATATTTAAATAGTTTCAATTCAGCTTTGCAGGAGTGAGAAATTTAGGTCTAGAGAAGTAGACCTAATTCAAAATCCTTTCAAACTCAAGAAGCTCATGTAACTCAAATCTATGGATGTTGTCTCAGACTCGTAATTTAGTGCGAGTCTCAAAAGTGGCTGGCAATGACTTAGGCCCGTATTAATAGACGTCACTCAACTCCGAGACGCTCTCAAGTCTCTTGCTGTCCTTGTCATTCTAAAGGGAAAAAATAAGTACAGCAATAAACTTGAGAGCGTCTCAGAATTGAGTGACGTCTATTAATACGGGCCTTAGATTCTAAGTAATTGCAAGATCGGCGAGACACCACATCGTTAAGATTTATGAAGATCAGAAATGGCTTGAGGTTTACTTCACTCAAGAGAAAAAGGAGAGTTTGTTTGTTTGGTTATCTCAAAAACTCACAAACTTCTAGTCCGAATTAAAAAAAAACTGTGTTGGATAGCCTATGTATCGGGAAAAGTTACAGGCTATGTAAGATCACGCTGTGACCTACGAAAGTGGAAAAGCGGAGCGGGTGAATCCACGGGGTATAGCTAGTATTTTATAAAAAGTACTTATTAAAACGCTCTTTCTCAATTTAACTTTGACTACCCCAAAATCATCATCTCCCTAGCCTTTTCCCAATCGTGTTGGGGTCGGCTGCCAGCCTAACCGGATTCAGCTGGATACCGGTGTTTTACGTGGAGCGACTGCCTATCTGACCTCCACAACCCAGTAACTGGGCGACACGATACCTCTTGGTTAGACTGGTCATAGATTCTGGGCTAACCAGTTACGACTGTCAATGTTCTACGAATGACAACCGGGACCAACGGCTTTACGTGCTTTCCGAGGCACGGGATGACAGTGATGTCTAAGATAAACTTTAGAAAGTACATATGAATTGAAAAAGTCACATTGGTACTTGCCCGGATTCGAACCCACAACCTCTTACACGAGAGGCGGGCGCCTTATCCACTGGGCCATCACGACACTTACTACCCCAAAATAGAGGTTCTAAATTTTCTCATCGCTTTTATTATCGTTATTAAGGGTAGAAAGAAGCCAGAAAGTCTGAATACTGGATTGTGGATATCTGATTGGCAGTCGTTCCATGTAAAATATTGATATTCAGCTAAATTCGGTTTGACTATAAAAAAATGTTATAGTTAGAAGAAAATAGCAATTGAAGATTCTGCTGAAATTCTTCAGGTTTCCAAATATCTATCAGACGATGTCGCTTTTGTACGATTTCCAGAGTACAGTAATACCCAAGAACTTAAGACGTGATAATTAAGTCCTTACCTGTATAGATATTATGTTTATGAACATCCCGTATTAAAAATATAAATGAGATTTTTTTTATTCTATCGAGCACAATCCTAGACTTTAAGCTGATATTTAACTAATTTCAAGTAGATAATGCCCAAGGCATAAGTCCGCCGTTGTCCATTGTTTTTTTATACATGTGCATAAAGTTTTACATAAATCAATATTTTCAAGTTATTAAGAAATTAAGTTGATAAATTGCAAAGGTTTTCAAGATATAAATAAACTACACGATATTTTTTGTCTAATTTGGCCAATTTTATCGGACTTATATTCGTTTTTATTTTTAAATACCTTTGCCTTTGGTTGCGCCGTTGATTCAAATATTCTGGCATTCGTGTTGTTCGTGACACTTTTATAAACTAATTTGATTGGCTTAGTCGCTTCCTACCCTCATCCCTTTCCCGCATGTACCTGTCATCGAAAAATAAGATGGCGGAAATCGTTCGCAGGGTGCGCGCGCGTTATCTTCGATAAATTGTGAAATATGGAATATTGGACATATCGGTGTGCAAATGTGTGTTCATATTTTTATTTTGAATGTGCTGCGTTAGCTGTGTTAGTTTAGTTGAATCCCAACTAGCTAATTTGGACCGCGCCGGCCGCCGAGGAATTACGCTGCCAGAATAAAGGTATGTGCTTCCAAATTCTCTTCCTCTGCGAATTGTTTCTTTCTTTTGTCTTGTTCTGTAACAGTTCGCCAAATCCCGCCCAACGCGACGTTGCCAAATGTTATCGTTTTTGTCGTTTTTCAAAATTATTAATAACTATTAATACAGTCCACTCAGTCACCCGCACAACCAGCCTTGTGTGGACATGGGTGCGTAAAACGGGCTAATGGAAAACATGGCCTTTTCAGAGATGCACACTAACAATCACGATTTTAACGACATACCAACAAGATAGGCAATTCCAGGTCAAATCCTTAATTCCATAAACACGCTAGAAACCGCTGCGACGTGCGTAAGTGCGTGTATTATAATAAAATAGTCCAACCCAAACGCATGTTTCGAGACTGGTCTAGATAATACACGGGCAACGCGAAGCCACAAAACATCGCCATCAAGCTGCTAACTATAACAAATGTCATACTGTTTTTACCACACATAGAAAATGCACATAGCCTATGTCACTCTCAATCCCTTCAACTCCTTAAAAAATTCGACGCTATGTTTTGCCGTCAATAAATAAACACACATTCTTTCTCATGTATAATATTAGTATAGATGCTTTTACATAATATTTTTTTTTTCAACCTGACTAGGAGTTTTAAAAACTTGCGTGTTTAAAGAAAAAAAAAACCTCTTTCACTTTATTATATTAGTGTAGTTTAAAAAATATCCCTTTAATCCTGACCACTTACTAGCTGCAAATAGTCCTACGCGTCTCTTCAACAGATGGCCACTATCTGTGGCATGCCAGTTGCTCGTGTACAAGCACCACTTAACAGCTACATTATAAACCCTTCCCCACTCCCAGTTTACGACTAACCGTCTGATACGCACCTGATACGTTTTATGTTGCTTGTTCTCTATACGGAGATAAACTATGTTTTATGCTCGCTTAATGCTATAGGGAATGGTGTGATGTTTTATTGCGAGTTACGATATTTCCAATCGGTTATGTATACGTTCGCTTTTGATAAATATATTATTCATAGTACCTATTAAACAAAGTCGCTTTCCGCTGTGGAGATTTGATTTTTAATCGCCCGGTGCTTGCTTGTCTCAAAGTCAAAGCATTTAGTTACATTAGATCAAAAACGGCACTTTAAAACGTCATCTCTTACCGTTAAAATTGTCGGGATATATTTTATGTTCATTGATACATAGTACGATAGATTTCTTTTTATTTATTTTTTTGTACTTGGGACATTACGGTTACAACTAGTTTAATTTATAAAGATTGTGTACTAGTGTACCAATTAAAATAACAACGACAGGTAAGTACAAGATAAAAAGAAAAATAACCAAATATATTTTGAGAACCTAAATTAAACATCATTTATCCCGAAGCGATTTTAAATTGTATACGAAAGTATGAAAATGAGCTGTCATAGCGCAGGAATAGCGCAGGAATTTGTTCACCAAAAATCACCTATTCATAATTCCCATCTATCCTGAGCCCCTAAAGCCTCAAAAACACTAATATCACACCAATTAAAACAACACACAGACAAACGCGACAGAATCAAACATGTAGGAATCTGCGTGAAAAATACCGCCAACCTAGAGGTCGCCATGTTTGCGGATTCACCCGGAAAACAATGGCGGCCAATACCCGGGCTTTGTTTTCACTTATCCGGAATACCCGGGCCGCTCGTTACTCAAATAGCCGGGTGCCCGAGTATTGTTAAGTTTTAAACAAAATTACGGTTAAAGATGATTCAATTGTTTTTGTGTTATTATTGTAGCGGCGAGGAATAATGTTGTTTTGGTTTCGTGGTGGGATACCGTTTCATTGTTTGGTTAGTTTTATCCGTAATCTTAGAATTATCTAGGATAATGGTTACGGGTACTAGAGTTTCGTTTGTTGAGTTTCTTGTAAGATAAAACGAAATACTTACTTAAAAGCCAGTCTCAGTTCCACTTGTAGTAAAAAGACGGTGTCATCATATCCTTAGCTTTTTTCCAACTATGTAATCCATATATTTTAACATCAGGTCTCAATGAGATAAGGCGACACGAGGAAGGATTCAGCTAAGTATTTTAAATGGAGTGACGGCCTACGATACCTCCATTACCCAGTTACTGGATAACGCGATACTTTTTCTTTACATTGTAGGTTGCCAGAATTCTGGCATCTTACTATCTGGTACTACTGTCGTAGATAGCTGGAATATTAACAACTTTTTGTGCTTTCCGAGGCTTAGCTTTTCAAAAAGTCACATTGGTACTTGCCCAGTTTCGAACCTACAATAAGAGGTGGTGAAGACTAATAACAGTGTGAGGATGAAGAAACAAAAGGGCCAAGTACGAGTCGGACACGCGCACGGAGCGTTCCATACGACCATCGGCAAAAAAAAAACCAAATAAAAAACACATTTTGTTGTAAAATGGCCCCAAAGCCACAAAGTCAGGATTTGATGATGGAATCTTGGAAAACTCGAGGGAACTCTTCAGATTTTATAGAAAACCCTTTGTTGGTACTTTTTATGAGTGAAGCAAGTTTTTTAGTTCTTAAAGAATATAACTAGCCTTTAATATCGATTCCCTCGTGCCAAACTGGTCGCATGTAAAATAGAATCGAAAAAGTGACAGTGACATTTAGCGAAATGTCATCGGTTGATTGGACATGTTCATCGCGCCTGTTTCTATTGACGGAACATGTTTGTAGAATGGCAATATTGTGCGCGAGTGTTGCCATGCGTGAATATATTAGTAACGATTATGTCATTGAGTGTTGATGTATTTTTTTTTGTTGTTTTTGTTCTTTACAGATTAGTTTCTGGGTTATGTTTGAGGTTCCTGGTTTAGCCTGTGAAGTTTTGTGATTAATTAGCTTTCCCAAGCGTTTCACTCGCATCTTTGGTTACTGCTTCTCTCCGTAGGTTGTACCGTGATATTATCTAGCCTTTCTCGATGAATGGGCGATCCAAGACTAAAATATTTTGTTAACTCGAACCAGTTAAATAAATATGCTGGGACAACTCACACACGGTCATCTGATCCTAAGTTAAGCTCTGCTAATAGCTTGTGTTATGGTAACCAGACAACTGATATACATACTTATATAATTTATAAATACATACATATTATAGATAAATTACACTCAGACACAGAACAAACAATCATGCTCATCACACAAAGTTTGTTCTGGGTGGGAATCGAACCCACGACCTCTGGCTTAGCAGACAGGGCTACTAACCACTAGACCAACAGGCCCGCAGTTTTTGTTGAAATTACGCGTTGAAAAATAAATAAATGGTTTATTAAGCCAAAAACACATTTAAAACAAAATTTTAAGCCCTAGACTTCACAAAGGATTCCCTGTTTCACTATTATTAATATCGGTTTTGTAATTAAAATATCAAATTGTAACTTATCGGCTGACAGGATTACATTTGGGCTTATATTATGAATGTAATCATTTTGGTAACCAATATTTAAATTTCATTGCGTCAAACTAGATTGCAAATGAAATAAAAGTGTTGCAGGATCGCCTAAAATAATTTATTTTAGATAGTTCAAAATGGATTAGTTTAATAGTTCAAAATGGATTAGTTTAAAAGTTCAAACTATTTTAATAGTTTGTTTGAACTGTTAGTGCAATACAAAATTGATACACAATTAACTAAACTAATGACTCGTTATCGTCTAATTTAATTCCCTAATTATGAATGCAACAAACACTATAACATGCATACGTTTCCACAATAGCTGCTAATAATAATAAATTACAATGATAAGTACGATTTTGTCGATTATCCCGGCATTCGCCCAAGATAAACATCCCTTTCACATCACTAAGTATCGTCAGGGCCGTAGTTAGTGAAGATGACGCCAGGGCTCAGGTTCGATTTATGGTTTGGCCCCCTTTGTGGATTTTACTTAAACTTTTGAACACACGTGATTCGAGACACAATAGCCAGGAAATACTAGCGCGATAGCCGGCTGTCGTTAGGTTGTTCAAAGGTTAATATAAAAAAACAGGACAATATAAGCCTATTGTTATTTCGACAAATAAGTAAAATTGATGTGAATATTTGTTATAACAAATTAAATTTTATTGTGTATGAATTTACAGGATGCATATTCCGAAATAACATTTTTTCTATGTTTGTCTATTCCGGATAATTTCAGATTGATAGGAACTTTTCGAGAGTAACTTAGGCTTCATTTTAGTGCAAATTTTCGGGTTGCGCAAAAAAAGATAAAAAACACTTTTTGCGCGACCCTTTGTAAGGGGCCCGGGACAAGGACCCTACCTGCCCTCCCTAGATACGCCTCTGTAGCATTTCGACTGTACGACAGTAATATCTATGTCGACAGCCTGTCAATTTGTTGTCATCTTGATGGTTTATTTGGTAAACTGTTTTATCGTTTTTATTGGGTTATCTTGATCTTTATGTGTTGTGTTGGTATTATACTGGTAGTCTTACGATTTCTTCGGATTTTGTGGTAATTTGAAACTTGTTTGTGGTTTGTTTTGACAGATTTTCTAGATTATCGACTTAAATTGCTTACAGATGGAATTTTACAAGGATTGAGGAAAACATCGTATTAATTCCTATAAGTCTGAGAATTCAATACGCCTTGAGCAAATGTGATAATCAATGCCAATTTCTTTACTTTGCAGAGGACCATAATAGGCTGTTATTATTACTACTATTATGGCAACGAATAATATATTTGAGAGTAGACATATTTATTAAGTAAGGCAAAAATCTTATATGCCAAAAGATATATTCAGATCTTTTTATCGCATATAAAAATTGAAGAATTCACAACTCCTTACACTACATACGAAACAAAGTGATAATCCTATAGGTACTTTACCAAGACCACACGGCCAGAACAATATGGTACAATACCAACAAATAACGCATTATTAGCCTGTTCTACACAGTTCTATAGCTACACGTACTTAGCTTGCATTCTGCCCACCTCGTAAAAATAAACGAGCGAAGTGATAAGACAATATTGGGATAAACTTGATACAAAAATTGTTGTGTAGGACATAGAGATTATAGTAATGTTAGTTATTTATTGCGTTATTTTTGCAAGAGACTTGGTGTGGACTAAATTTGACTATAATGTCATGTGGAAACTTAGTTCAATATTAAACCTTCAAACACACGTCGTTCAGGACACAATAGAAATACAACAGCAGCGCGACAGCTGGCTGTCGCTTGGTCTTCGAAAGATTAAAATATAGAACACAAACCGCCGCCCGCCGTTTTACCCGTTCCCGTGTGATTTTTGGGATAAAAACTATCCTATATCCTTTATTAGACAATGGACTTTCTCTGTACCAAATTTTATTTAATTCTTCGAACACACGTGATTGAGACACAATAGAAAGACAATAGCAGCCCGACAGCCGGCTGTCGGTTTTTACGTAAGTTTTGACGTGAAAGCGAGACAGTCAGACAAGAGTTACTTTCGCATTCATAATATTACTATTTTTTTAATATTTAATAATACAATATTCTACAACAATAAAACACAGCAAACAAAGAAAAGCTTTAGTAAAGCCATGAAACAGTAGGAGCTCACAATACATTCGCAGCAGTAACTACAGTGAAATCGTTATTATTTGAAGTTGTAACACTTATAGCTACTGAATCTTCTTTGATATCGGACACTGCCTTTCCCGGGCTTAATTGTATGGAGATAGACTCCTCAAATAAGTATTTTACCCTTCTTTGTTCAAACAAGCGGAATGCAAATGAAATGCAACCTAAAAGCAATTTCTTACAATATAAAACGTTTAAGATCCGGTCGCAATTTCATTTCAGTGGCATTTAAACCATCGAATACATGAGATTGAGAGCAACAGCCGGCTGTCGCTTGGTCGTTGAAAGGTTAAACTCAAAATATGTAGGTAAAATTGATAATATATTGTCAGATTGTCAAATAGTGACTCAACGGGAAGAAACCGAGTTGTCTCAAGATAATAAATTTATATTTATATTATAGGCAGCAAAAACCACTATTAATAAGGTAGGCCGTCAGATTGTTTATCGACCAATGATATATTTCATTTATGTAAATATTTTGAGCATTTTAGTTTTAAATTCTACACTAATCTACCCTTAAAATCCTTCAAAGCGTTGTGTTGTGTAATGATAGGATAAAGAATTTCACAGTATTGTTAGTTGTAGACTCTCCATTCCATTGTCTATTTCCGAAAATCTTTATCCATTCTCATCATCTTTCTCCCTTTGTTTAAGTCGGTTGATGACAATTTTAACAGCAAAATTATTAACAAAACATAAGAATTTACGTTACAAATAAATCAGCATTATTCATATTCATATTCTTTATTGCACACGAACAAGAAAACAAAAATACATAATGGTAGCAAATAAAATAATCATGTACAAAGGCGAGCTTAACCCATAAATGAGTTTTCTTCCAGCAAACCATAATTTGGTAGAGAAATTTTGCAGTGGAGGATATACTCATGTGCAAGACAATACATTTTCTTTCTTAAATCATAAAGAACTACAATATATACATAAATAAATACAATAAATAAATACATATACATATCAATCAATAGACAGGAAATGTTCTCTTATTCCCTTCTTGAACACTTCTAAGGAAATACTACATTACAACAGATTAATAACTAAAAGAATGTAATTTTAAAGATTGTATTTAATTAAACAAAATACCAATAAGTTTTGTTACACTAGGAGGATTTAATTAAACCGCCTGATTAAATTCCTGTCAATGAGCAATTAATTAATGTAAATTCAATTACATTTGCATGATTGAAAAGGAATTAAACCAGTTTATTGTTGTATGTTAAAAAACACGAGACTTTATATAATGTAAAGCGTCGCTCGCGTGCTACAAATCTTCGAAATCACAGTTTTTTCCTTCTATAATATGCATGTATAATATAAACTGCTTCTTAAAATAAATCACTTTTTACGTTAAAAATGTTCCTTTAAAGATCAAATCATACACAGGGACAGACATCGGCTTTGTTTTACACAAAGCCAAGCCATATAAAGCTTAATCTTGACCTACGTTTTTGTTGGTTCCAATCTGACCAACTTCAGCTCAATACTAGTGCTTTTCTTGCAGTAACTGTCTGTCAGACCTTAACAATTCTGTTTCTGTGTAACACGAACTGATTACAAGACTTCCTGGCTTCTTGACTATCCGCAACTACTGTCAAAGATATGATAACTAGGACCAAAAGTATTACGTGCTTTTCGATACACGATAAACTTAGAAAGTATGTATTATTATGTGAATAATCACATTGGAACTTGTCCGGTTTCGAACAAGCTACCTATGCATGAGATGCGTGATCTTTCATACGTTTAATTAATTAACCTCTACTATTTTAGTTTTTTTCATAAAAAAAAGTCTTTTAAACTCCCGCAAGCGCCAATTCAAGGCATTTAGTTCACTTAGACTATAACTTATGAATTGTCAAAGAGTCGGTCGGTTAGTCAGAAAGGCGACGCTAGTAGTCTAATATTTTTATTCTACCTCTTTCTAAAACAAGCCATCTCCGCTCTAACCAACCCTTCCCGAGCGCCAGTAATTGAAATCGTCTGCCTAGAAAACGTTACGTTGGTACAATAGATATTTTACAAATGGAAATATAGGAGCGGCGACTGCATTTCTAATTCCTACGCCCGTACTACTAATTCACAGGCTAAATTGGTTTTTAAATAAAACTCCTGGCGGGAAAAAAGAAAAATGGCGGTGTAGACTTCGTTTTTTGGACTGTCAGGTGGGTGAATCGAAGGGTTGTGTATATTTTGTAGGGTTACTTCGACTTTGACACTTGATGATTCGATTTTTATTATATCGAACATGGTGTGTTGATATTTCGGGTGTACAATGTATTCCATCGATGCTTTTGTGCGAAATAAACAAACATTTGTACGACAAATCCTGTTTCGAAAAATCTCATAGCGATTGTTCATTAGTTTGGTGTTTTTTTAGTTTGATGTGTTGTCGGTTCAAAACTACAATGTGTAACTGAATTAATGCACTTTGTGAAAATAGTTTGTTCAGAATCGTTTACTGAATTGATATTTGTAATTTTTTTAATATAGGTAATATTTTATCCTGATAATAATTAAAACTACGTAAACTGCTGTCACACTTCTGCTGTACAGTCAAAACAAACTAAAATGGATGAAATACCTACTACGCTAGACCCTTATGCAAGTGCGACTGTGTGCATGCGTAGATTTGTAATGTGACTATAATTTTCTCCCACAATCTGTACAACTAATTTATAAAAAAACAGTGTTTTAAACATAATAATAAAAATTCAGTGTATGTATTATGATTAAGTATAACATAATATTCTAATTATATACAACATGTCCCAGAATAAACGCACACCACCAGACACCCTGGTGGTGTGCGTTTATTCCGGGACATGTTGTATATAACGGCCATTCTCCAATAAGCAAATTTTACGTGTCCGGGCTTGAATAATCCGTACTTTTATCATATTCAATCATCCAATTTTTTTTATATGTTAGATAGCATCCCTATCTAGCCATAAACAAAAACACAGGCTTCTGTTTAAAGTATTTAAGACTAAATTAATTTAATCTAAGTTCAAAAACCTCTGTTCTCTAATTACCGTAACGTGTCCGCACACTGTCTTAATGTTAAAAGTTACTTGTAAAAAAGTAATTGTAATTTTTATGACTTACAGGTTTACTTTGATCTATTCAACATTTTAAATGGTGTTAAACAATGTGTATCGCATAGTAAAATATTGACTCACTAGAACCAGTCTATAAATAATTATCATTTAATTATCGAATGTCCGATGGAAAGTTATAATTACCGTGACATATTCTGTTCTCGAGTGCACACCCCTAAAAAACAGTATTTGGCACACCACTTCCGAACGCGTCCCGTCTCCTCCATGTGTACCGCGAAACATCAGCAGTTGCACGTCTCTAACGTTAGTGTACCGCTAATAAAGCGCTCTTGTATATAATTACCGTAACCTTGGTTACAAACTTTTCTAATTACCGTTTCACATTATATAAATTTGATTTTTTAAGTTAGACCTAAGTTGATCATGTAAATCGAGGCAGTACTTTGGCCTCCGTACGTTGTAATAAGCTAGTATTTGCATATTTTGTTAGTTTCCGAAATTTTTAAGAAAATCTATCGTTTTCTAATTACCGTATACTAATTACCGTATGTTTATAATTACCGTTGTATGAAAAATTAATTCTTATTTACTAACTGTAGCCACAAAACAGATGGGTACAGAAGTCAATCTACATGCAAAGCGCGCTTGAGCATCACCCGCGATCATCAGTGATGAGTTGATGAGGCATATCCGCGGGATATATATATGACCCCGCGGATATGTGGAGGACGAGGCTTTCTTAATGCTAAGTCTCTCCTCAACCGCGAGACCCGGAGGTTGTATCTCCGGGAATATTTCCTTAAAGCTGACGTGGTTCCCCACGTCTGAGATACGGCCTCGTAGAATCTGAAGATGGCAATGTCACATTGTACTGGGGTCGATACATCATCACTGAAAGGACTGTTGTAGCAAAAAAGCCTGATATAGTGGTGGTGGATCGATTGGAGCGGCGCGCAATGCTCGTTGACGTAACGGTCCCGCGTGACAAGAACCTTGTGAAGACCGAGAAAGATAATAAAAATTAAGTATCGACTTGGCTCGCGAGATTGTTGACATATTGAATGTGGACTCAACGGTCATGTGCCGATAGTTGTTTCTGCCAATGGTTTAATAGCCAAGAGTCTCGACCAACACCTAAGGAGGCTCTCGTCAGATGGCTGGATCTAGGGCTTCATTCAGAAGCTTTTGGACACGGCTCGCATCGTTAGGAAGTTCTTCTCTCTGAAGCCCTGATCACCGGTAGCTGGGACCCTGTTCCCGATGCCGTTTGGCTACTGTTTTTTATATTCTTACTTGTTTTTTTTATATCAATATTTA
This sequence comes from Athetis lepigone, assembly GCA_033675125.1. Classification (NCBI taxonomy): domain Eukaryota; kingdom Metazoa; phylum Arthropoda; class Insecta; order Lepidoptera; family Noctuidae; genus Athetis; species Athetis lepigone. The sequence continues at coordinate 6,074,556 of CM066234.1, read as the reverse complement.
AAAATGTAAATAATCTGTTTGAAAATAACGCGAAAACGAACCCGCGGCTTCGCTCCTACTATACCCTACTCTAGCCTACCCTACTATATCCCACTCTAGCCTGCTCTAGCCTACCCTACAATATCCCACTGTACCCTACTCTACTCTAACCTACACTACTCTAAAGTACCCTTTTAATTTTCAATTTTTTTTTCCATAAGAACCATTCCATAAGAAACACAACAAAGAATTAGTGAAATCGGTCCAAAGATGATTAAAGGAAATAAGGATTCATTTTATATAAATAGATGTATACAAATTATTAATGTGTGTTATTTTTATTATATTATATCACTTTTTACTTAAAATTGACAGTGTTTTCTAATTACCGTGGCATAAGATATTAAACTTTTCTAATTACCGTACTCATAATTTTTTTAAGTCTCAATAACTAGAAAACTACCAGTAATTAAAACATGCCTCATTTATTATTGAATTCGTATTTTTTACTAGTTTCATATTTTAATGAGTTTAAGGTAAATCAGTGAAAAATAAAAATGGTTACGGTAATTAGGCAAATAACGTCGAATCGGAGAATGACCGATAACAAGAAGTTTTTGCTTCCGTACAGGCTGAGAATTAAAACACGTAGACTCAGTTGAATTCTTTTCCTTGCATATCGAAATAAGCATCTGAAGTATGACAGTTTTGGATTAAACCAGGCGTCCGTCACTCGCTCAAGGTCACGCGTTTTATGCCTACCGCTTCGCGTATCGTCGACGATACAACGAACACCGGGCTGTCGCGCGCCCGGCTGAGTGCTCGCGCGTCACGGGTTCAGCGCTGACTATCAAAATGCCGAAACCACGTAATTATTGCGTGATTATTGTGCAATTCCCCTATTTCCCAATTCTCTTGTTTCCCTTTTGATTATTTATTAAAATTATTCACGCGGTTTTGGATATTTTCGACACTAAAATACATTAGTCGGGAATTCAAGGAACGAAAAATATGCATCAGTCATTTTATCAAACTAAAAAATATTTGATCAACAAATAAAATAATAATTGTTTTTCTAAAACATTCGTTTTATTACCATTGTCATCATACGTATAACCCTAGCAGATTTGCTGGACGACACGCACACACGTTAGTCGCGCGGCGGGAAAAAGAATCTCAACTCTCTTTGTGCGTACTTATGGTACATTTCTCCTTGCTGCAAACAACTGGTATTTTTATTATGAATTTGTAGGCAATTATAGCGTAGGTATTTTGGTTTTTGTATTGGAGTGAAGTATCTGTTACGTAGTAACTATTTATTAATCTGTGATTAAACAGTAAAATACTGGACATGAATTTTTAAGGGGTTTTCAAGGATGAGAGAACCAATTTTTGAAGAATGAGAAAAGATGGTCAATAATGGATGAATTGATGGATGGTAAGATATTATGGAGAGATAATAATGGTTAGTGGTTTGATGAGGACATTATTAAATGTTGATGGATAGTGAGTGAAATGTCCTCAGAAGATGAATGGGCTATAATAAAGGACAGTAAAAGAAAAGGGAGTTTTCAACAAAGACACTGCTGAAAAGAATCTACAATAAATTCCATTGTTTTACATGCATATTTCAACAGTGGCTTTAAATTGCTCTGTCAGAAAAACGAATCTACGCAATCAATAGAACTTTTAATCAAGTGATTGAATAAATCAAAGGACTAGGTATGTATTTACATTTGTTTGTGAGTTTTTAGGCACGTGAGACATATCTTTGTATCTGAGATGTCCAAGATACAAAGATATAAGATACAGCAAGTATTCTGGTATTGCAAATATCTAATGTCCATGATAATGGGATTTGTAACGTAATGGTTTTAATCGCTTTACATTAAGTAAAATGTCGATTTGCTTCCCATACCTATAATAAAATAATATTTAACTACTAAAAATAAAATTGAGATCAAAAATAGCTGTGTATGAGTTGTCCCAAGATCTTCATATATTTTATTGTAATGAAAAAATGTAATAAATTGAGATTCTAGAATTGAAGCAATATCACCCATAACTAAAAAATGTTCTCAATTCACGAAATTCTCTATGTTCTCCCAAAATCGTTCCATTTACCATCGGTGGCCAAATTATTAGGGACAGTATTCACAGAGCAACATTTGTTTGTTCAAACACCTTTATCAAAAAAATAAATTATTTCACATAGGTTTCTCTGCTTTGGTTTTACTCCTGGTATCATTATTATTAATTTTGATATGTGATAGAACCACGAGATCGAGCCATTTTTGAAAAAAGTGGTACAGCTTATAATTCATAGTAATTTTGCTAACTTCTGTTGAAAATTACATTTCTTTCATTGATGGCAAAAAAATTTTTGGTTTTAATTTTACAAGATGTATCTGTTTAAACTGATCGAACCGCAAGTAATGTTTCTGATGGTGTTCTTTTTTTTTAAATTGAATACAAAATATTAAGTTTTTTAACGATGTTGCGTGATATTTTGAAAATTTCGCCTTTTTAAAATAGGCAAAGATTTAAACCCGTCTCCACTAAAGTTCATAAAAATGCAAACATTATTTCTGTATTTTAAACATTCTCAGAGAGATTTAACAGCTATATCAGGTGTCTGAAAGTCTGTAGTAAACAGTATTAAAGTAAAATCTGATCAGAACAAACTGCTAGAAATACAGACTGTAAAAAAATCTGGCAGAAAATGGATCACAACTCTTCGTTCTGACCATAAAAACAGGAATATCTGCCTAAAACATGGCAAAAAGTGTATTGTCTGCCTGACTACGATTATAAACGAGGGATTAGGCAGGAAAGTAGAAGTATTCGATAGGGAAATTGATGGAGGTTGGCCGAGAAGAATTGGATAAATCGTAGACCGATCGAAAAATCGCGCCTCACCGAGACCATGAAGTAGAAACGACGGCAGTGGGCCAGGCAACATTGAGGTATGACTGTGGCAGACTGTAATCGGTTCATATTATTCCTTATAATATTGCTATATGTACGAAAAGCACTATTCAGTGATCATTGCATTATTTTTAGGTATGCTTAACCGATGAATAATTGTTTCAGGTGTGGGTCGACAAAAGCTCATTTGTAGTCGCACACATCCTAGAACTGTCCGAGAACAGCTTAATGCAGATTGCCTTTTGGGGATAATTAAACATCCAGGTATCATCAGGGTGTGATTTGCGATCTCTACTAACAATACGGGTTGCCTACATATCGTGGAAATGACCATAAGGCAAGATTTGTACAAGCGAGAACTAGAAACTTAATTATTGCCGCAAGTCGAAAAATGGTTCCCTGGTTGTCGAAGAGTACATATTTATGGCCGATTCTGCATCGTGTCTCAAGGCCAATAGTATAACAGCATCCCTGGCTAAAAAAACAATAAATATTTTGCCCTGACCCGATTAATCACCAGATACGAACTCTATTGAGGACATGCAGGAACTTACCAAGAGGGCTATTGCTAAGCATATCATTGCCACCAAACACCAGCTCATTGCAGCTTTTATAAATGAGTGGAATCATAACACAAACCTTCAGCAGCTGTTATATAATGTATAGAACGTATACCACGCCTTATAGGAGCTGATATGACAGCAAAAGGAGGCATCACAAAATATTAAAATATACACAAAATAATTCCTTACAACTTATTAATGCGATATATTTTTTTATAAATTAACAGTTTTAATTTTGCCTCCACATTTATTGTTTTTATTATCTTAATTAACAAGGTTTTTGAATAAAAAATTCCGCTTGGGCCTACACCCAATATTTTTACTGAAAAAATCAGTCCAACATGATAATACAGAAATGTAGTAACTGTCCCTAATAATTTGGCCAGCTACTGTATTCATTTCCTTACACAACCTCCGCCAAACATTTAAATATGGAATACAAAACACGTCGTATCAGCCATTTTTTTTTCAAAACTCATAATGATGGTCAGAACGTGACGAGCTTTGATGGCATTCCGAAAATGTCCTTAAGGGGGATGCTTCACGGTAGCCCGCGAAATTCAATTTTTTGAACGTTCTTCGCAATTTGCCTCTCAGTGTCTGGAATTCTGGATATGTGTTGATTGATATAGTATGGTACGCGAATGTCATAGGTAGGTATTTAGTTACAGAATTATAATCATTTAAATAGCTTTTAAAGTGCATACATCTCGATTGATTATTATCAGTACTAATATTATAAATGCGAAAGTAACTCTGTCTGTCTGTCTCTTTTTCACGTCGAAACCACTGAACCGATTTGAATGAAATTTGGTACAGTTATAGTCTGGGACCCGTGAAAGGACATAGGATAAGAAAGGACTTTTCATCCCGGAAATCCTACGGGAACGGGAACTATTAATCCACGCAGACGAAGTCGGGCAAAAGCTAGTTTCATGATAAAGCTATTCAAGTTGCAAGTATAGTTTTTAATCGACTTCTAAAAAAAGGAGGAGGTTCTCAATTCGGATGTTTGTATATTTTTTATGTTTGTTCGCGCATATCTCCGTCGTTTACCAACCGATTTGAACAATTCTTTTTTTGTTTGAAAGGGTAGACTACCCAAATGGTCCCATTTTCGTCAGGTCCAGGATCTGATGATGGTATCATGCCAAAATCGAGGGAAGACAGTTTCTTTTTTGCAAAAAATTATCTTGTAAAATTTGAATTTCGCGAGCTACCGTGAAACATCCCCCTTAATAAGGTATGTCACGTGAATTGACAACGAGGGGGGGAATTTTGACATTCATCCCCCCCGCCCCCGTGACTCATTGGTGGTCAGTCTCCAAGTTATTTGGGAATGACCTAGAGTAGTATAGGTATGTTGAAGACATATTTTAGATGAACCTTCTCCGCGCCGCGGTTTCGCTTACGTTGAATTAGGTTCTGCGCAAAAAGTGTTATTTTACTTTAATTGACATGAGATTTTTCAAAAATTTTGGTAGCTCAAGTTACTCCTTATAACATCAAGGTATCTTATCAAGTGAAAGTTCCGTCAACAACAAACAACAGACAGAGAGACAGACAAAAGAATATAGAAAATGTTACTTTAGGTCTTGTCTTTGTTTCTTGTAATATTCAAATACGATCATTATTTAGTTGCAATTTAGATATTACAAACAGCCACTTTAATTTTATTTATTTGTATAGATGTATGGACGATTAAATTTCAATAGATCTAGCTTTTGATTTAAACCGAGGACCACATTCTTGAACGAAATTGTTTTACGTCCATTTCGCTGACGTCATTGGGTCAAGATAGTCATGTCTGAAAAGTTTTAGATTAAAAATGTTTAATGGTCATAAGTGGGACAGCTAGGCAAAGGCAAAATGTGTTTTATTAGAAACTCGCTTTCGCCCGTTTGAATGTCGATACTTAGAATTAGGGTCTCCCCACATTTATCGTCGCGGAATAGACTAACACCGGTCAAAAAAGCCGTTTGCCTATTAGCTGATCGCATATGTACGGCGCCGGCGCTGTGGTGATACGCACTCGGCTTAAGCCGATTCCGCGTCGATAAATGAGAGTCAAAGACTATGAGAGTAGACCTAGACCCTTAGGGTTGGAATTTCCAAAAAACCTTAAGTAGCTTATACAATCTAAAGCCCATGCTTTAAAGGTACGTTGCCATAACAAAAAATAAGTACTTATTCCACTAGAGTGTTTAAATCTGTTGGTGGGTGGGGACGCTCTAATGCAATGCTCTTTAAATATATTATACATACTTAGTTATTTAAAAGTGTACTAGTTTTCCCCCGCGGCTTCGTCCTGGTGCTTGTAAAACACCTAGGTGCGTTGGGGTAAGATCGGCGCTGGGGTAAGAGCGTATGAATCAAATATTTCACTTATTTGGCTATATTTTTTAATGCTAGCTACATTGCGCAATACGTTATTTTGTTCCGCCCCAACCCGCAGTGCCCGCCAGTCCCTCCGGCAACTAGGACGTGTAATAAAAAAAGGTAAAAGGTGAAACAAAGTAAGTTTTGTAAAAAAGAGTAGAAAAGATCGGACACATTCCTTTCTTGCATCCTATGCTCCTAGCAATAGGAATAGTATTAAATTGTTGTCCAAACTTGCCCCTTGACGGCCAAATCGTCATTACACTTTCAAAAAATGTTTCCTGATTTTACAGGCTTCTCAAACAAAAACTGTTGTGTGTTAATAAATAAACTAATAAATAAAATTACACTGTGATAATTCATTATCAATTTCCACTATTTCTCAAGAACGTGGTGTTTACCAAAATTGAGAAAAAAAAGTTTTTGCAACATTTATTTATTTATTTTATTTTATTTTATTGGGAAAACAAACAGTTCTACAAAATAACTTAAACAGCAATTTATAAAACTAGAAACCAATTACATGTTTTCGCATATGAATACACAGGTAGCTTGTCTGCTTAAACTAAACAATAAAATCGTTACACTACAGCAATATAGAATACAAAACCAAAAAGTTATTGAAAGTTAATAATGACAATTATATTGAACCGCATCAAACCAGTGAACTTAACTATGCTGACACTGTGTATGGGGCGTGTATTCTTGGCAGGAGTGAGAAATTGATTCAGCGGGTGCAGAATGCTTGTGCAAGATTTTGTTATAATGTTCCTCCACGTACACACATAACACCATTTTTAAATAAGGGTAAATTGTTGAGAATGTCAGATCGTAGAAAGCTACACCTGGCTACCCTACTCTTTGGCACAATTCTCACAAAAACACCGGAATATCTCTATAGGAAACTAACATGGTCACGAGATTTACTTAAATAAAGTGAAAACCAGAGCTTCTGCCTACCTTCTGTTGGCCACATCGCATAGAACTGCTGCATTTCGTGGTAGTTTTAAATTTGCTGCTTCGTGTTGTTGGAATGACCTGCCACCTCCTCTTCGTGCTATAAAAACAGTTGGTACCTTTAGAGTTAAATTTAAAGAACATCTTCTGCGCATCCAAAAGGCAACTGGCCAGTCACTTACCTAGGGTATGCACGCATAGTTCGCACTGGTGATGGCGTGGTCTGTTAGCAACAGCGAGTCAGCAGCTCAACTGTCACTTCCTCTCATTATCACTCACAATATTTATCATAATTATTCTATCATTACCTATTTAATTTGTATTTAATAATATTATGTTGTCATGTTGTTATAAATCACAACAAGCGTAACAAAGATGTTCTTTGTTCTTTCACTGTCAAATGCACTGACATTAATTCTATATGTCAATATGTCAATGGTCAATTATCACTCCTGCCACAGATAGCCAACTAGTCTTCGCCCGCGCGCGTTCATTGCGCGGGGAATTTAATTTAATATCAGGCAATATTTATTTTTATTTTTTATGTTTTGTTGTTATTTAATTTTAAATATATATAATTTTATATTTAATATATATATATATAAGTGTCCGTATGTGCATCCGTGACATCACTTTTGCACTTCTGGCCCTATCAGAATACCAGCGCTGCGGTATTCTTTTTTTTTATGGAATAATCGCAGCATCATGCTGAGATAGGGACCGTTTTTGGCCTCGCACAGGTATTTTTTCATTTTATTTTTATATAAATTCATGTTTTTTGTTTGTATTATTTTTATTTCCTGTGTGTGTCCAAAATAAATGCTTTTCTTTCTTTCTTTCTTTCTTTCAGTGTTTAGAAAGAGTTCGTGTGAATACCTGTGGCTTAGTGGCAAATAGGTCAACTTCTGAATAGTCCGTAAGTGTATTGTAGCACTTTACAGCTCTTATGAAGTATGAATTTGCCACACATGCTTGCAACTATTCGAAAATCCGTCCGGTATTACCCCAACGCACTTATCCATACAAATATTATAAATGTGAAAGTAACTCTGTCTGTCTGTCTCTTCTTCACGCCTAAACCACTGAACCGATTTGAATGTTTAGTACAGATACAGCCTGAGTCCCGAAAAAGAACATAGGATAGTGTTCATCCCGCAAATTCCCCGGGAACGGGGAAAAATCAAAATTCTGATGATTCAGACGAAGTCGCGAGTAAAAGCTAGTTTATTATAATTAATACGCCGCAGATCCTACCGTGTCTTAAGTTCTTCCCTTGTCTTATACATTACTGCTCCTCTTCCATAAGCATGGTGATCGAATGATCTCTTCTCATGCAGAGAATCCATACAAATATTATAAACTAGCTTCTGCCCGCGGCTTCGCTCGCGTTAGAAAGAGACAAAAAGTAGCCTATGTTACTCTCCATCCCTTCAACTATCTCCACTTCAAAAATCACGTCAATCCGTCGCTCCGTTTTGCCGTGAAAGAAAGACAAACAGACAGACAGACAGACACACTTTTCCATTTATAATATTAGTATATTAATATGGATGGATGGTAAAGTGTGCCTGTCGGTCTGCATGTTTGTCTTTCTTTCACGGCAAAATGGAGCGACGAATTGATGTGATTTTTTAAGTGGAGATAGTTGAAGGGATGGAGAGTAACATAGGCTACTTTTTGTCTCTTTCTAACGCGAGCGAAGCCGCGGGCAAAAGCTAGTACATTATATTCTCTGTATGAGAAGAGATCATTGCAGTAGGACAGTATAGAACAGGTTTGATTATCAATAAACATCACTATTCTCTGCTGTTATAAAGTGGTGTTTTGACCAAAACCAGTTGCAAAATGTAGTATCAAGTATAATATAGTTATGTATATTTTTTATTATACAAACTTTTATACGCCGATGTAAATGTCTTAGTTACTGTAATCTCGTGGCTAAATTGTTGTTATTTATTACTATTTTACAAGGAAATTGCTTTTTACAAAGAAGAGAACCTTAAGGTGTTGGGCTAATAACTCAATTCAGATCCTAGTGGTGGGGATGTTTCAAGTGTTTATCGATAAAATTTCGTATACGAAAAAATATGAATGTGTAATAACTTTTAAAATAACTTTTTGTATTTAACTTTTTTTGCAAACTTTCGATTAAACGCAGCGTGGGCAGGCCTCCCGCAAGATGGACTGATGATCTCACCAAGATCCGGGTCCCGTTGGATGCGGGTGGCGCAGGACCGATGCATGTGGAGATCTTTGGTGGTGGCCTTTGTCCAGCAGTGGACGTTTATTGGCTGATGATGATGATGATGATAAAACTTAACCAATAAGTGTGTTTTCCTACAATGTCTAAATCGACTTCTTATGTAACTTGATTTGCCTCATTACGGTTTTAACCATTTTCTTCCTACATTAATTTTAGAGCTACTTAAACGATACTTTATTGATATTTGACTAGCATTTAACTGGAATGAGACTGATTAGCAGATGTCGGAAATTATATCATCCCTTATATAATTATATAGCTTCCTAGATGACCCGGTGAACTTCGTATCACTTACCTATTAATGTAAACTTTATTTAAACTATATCACCTTTATTCATAAAAGATTTGTATCGATTTCGCCACATTATCACAATCTGGATTGACGTGTGTAGGGGCGGCCTAATAGTTGTTTAGTAATCTGGCAATACTGTCATTGTCACTGTCACTGTCACCCAGGGATGTTATGGATATGAAATTTCGGATACGGATTGGATATGGATATAGGAATGATTATTATACTGGATACGATTACGGATACGAATATGAAATTATTTCGGATTATCCGTTAGTTTCGGATAATTTCGGTTACGGATATTAAAATTTTAAGGAATTTCAAAAGTAAAATACAAATAGCTAATATAATGGTTTTATTTATATGTCACCATTTGGTAGAAATTACAATCAGTCTGTGAGTAATTATTACATAACGTGTCTCAATTAGACTGCGCCCCTATCCGATAGTATCCGAAACTTTTATTTCGGATTCGGTTACGGGTTCGGATATTTTTTTATATCGAATATCCGATCGTTTCGGTTACGGTTACGGAGCTCCCTAACATCCCTGCTGTCACCTAACTTTTGAAGAAAAAATTTATTAAAAGCACCGTTATTTAATAAATAAATATTTTAAATCTACAAATTTTTTAATCGTAATATTATTTTTGTGCATTTAAAAAAAGAAAAACTGTTACAGTATAATTTTTTATTGCCTTTCTATTATTTCAAACCGTATTAAATGACTTTAAAATAAAAACCAACTAATATGCATGATTTGGACGGGTTGTAACCTCTATGGTTGTAACTGTAACACATTAAGAGTTGAAGTTGAAGTTGAAGTAACTCTAACACTTGGATTTGACACTTGATTTGCCGGTTACTATGACAACGACATCCAACAGAACAATGGACTATTTTTATATGGGAAAATAAAATTGTTGTTTTACTCTACCTTTCTCGCAATTTTTCCTTATTTTCTCATTGTTTAGACCTACCCTGGACTACGACAAACATTTTAAACCCAAAATCAGCTCAATCGGCCCAGCCGTTCTCGAGTTTTAATCAGACTAAGTGCCAGGCCACACGGTGCGGCAACGCGCCGCACCGCATTACTCCGCACCGCACTGGCGGCCACACGAGCAGTGCGGCGCCGTACGGTGCCGCACTACGCCGTACGGCGCCGCTGCGGCGCCGCTGCGGCACCGCAACAAGCTCAGTACTGCCATCCCCATGAACTGAGCGGCGCCGCTGCGGCACCGCACTGCTTGCACCCCTCCCCGCCTCGTCTGCCTCGCGCCGTAGTCCGGTGAGCCTGCGGTGCGGCGCCGCAGCGGCGCCGGACGTACCGTGTGGCATACCATCCAATTTTATATGTAGGAAACCGTTGCGGCGCCGCTCAGGCGCCGCGCCGGAGCCGCAACGCACCGTGTGGCCTGGCGCTAACGAACATCAATTCATTTTTATTTATATATGTCACCGGAAAATAACAAGATCCGTAAGTTTCCACGGTGGACGCCATCATGCGCGTGCGAGCCCTCACGACAGGGGATGCGGTGGCACGGGGCAGGGTCGTCTTGGCGGTGTCTCTCGACATCGCCAACGCCTTCAATACCCTGCCTTGGGGGTGCATAGCGGCCGCATTATGGTATCACCGAATGCCGGCCTACCTCTGTCGTGTGGTCGAGGCCTACCTGACGGACAGAGCCGTCATCTACCCCGGTCACGAGGGAGTGTGGAGTCGACGAGGGATGTCGTGCGGTGTTCCACAGGGATCGGTCTTGGGGCCGCTCCTGTGGGACATCGGGTACGACTGGGTGCTGCGCGCCGACCTTCCCGAAGGCGTCAGCGTAGTGTGCTACGCTGACGACACGCTAGTCCTAGCGCAGGGAGGGTCGTTCCAGGCGGCGGCCGACTTAATGTCGAGTGGTGTTGCGACAGTCGTGGACAGGATCCGGCAACTGGGACTTGAGGTGGCCCTGCACAAGTCCGAGGCCATGTGTTTTCATGGCCCTCGGCACCGGCCACCTCCGGGGTCTCAGATAACGGTAGGAGGGGTTCACATCGGTGTCGAGTCGACGATAAAGTACCTGGGACTTGTCCTCGACAACCGATGGAACTTCACGGAGCATTTCCGACGTTTGGGCCCCAAACTGGCGAAGGCTGGAGCTGCCCTCAAACGGCTCCTGCCCAAACTCGGTGGCCCAAACGCCTCCTGCCGGAGGCTCTACGCGGGGATCGTGCGGTCTATGGCCCTCTACGGGGCACCGGTGTGGGCGCCCAACCTAGCCACGGCTCCGGCCCGGCTTCTGAGGGCGTCCCAGAGGGTCATGGCGATTCGCATGGTGCGGGGATACCGCACGATCTCCTGCGAGGCGGCATGCCTCCTTGTCGGCACTCTGCCGTGGGATCTGGAGGCAACAGTCCTTGCACACACGTACGAGTGGCGCGTGGAAGTGCAACGCCGGGGCGAAGTCCCGCTGCCGCGGGTTATCGCGGCACGGCTCACGGAGCTCCGGCGAGATCTCAGGGCGGAGTGGAGACAGCGACTGTCGCAACCTAGTGCTGGGCACGCCGTGATAGCGGCGGTAAGACCCCTCTTTGAGGAGTGGCTGGAGAGGCGCCACGGCGCTCTCACGTTTCGCCTGACACAGGTCCTCACCGGACATGGTCAGTTCGGGAGGTTCCTGTGTCGGATTCAGGCGGAAGCGACGCCTGGGTGTCACCACTGCAGCAACGGTCGCCTGGAGGACACGGTCGAGCACACGGTGGAGGTGTGCCCCGCATGGGCGGACCATAGACGTGTCCTCGTAGAAGCGATCGGCGGCGGTGACCTCTCGCGCCCAGCGCTGGTTCAGGCCATGCTGCGGGGCGAGACGGAATGGGATGCCGTCGCCTCCTTCTGCGAAGCAGTTATGCTAGTGAAGGAAGCGGCGGCGCGCGAGAGGCAACGACGAGCCTCTCGCCCCGGACAAAGACCCAGGCGAAGACGTCGAAAGTCGCAAGACGACTACCGGCCACCGTAGGCGCGGTTCTGCGGATGGCGAGCGATGGGTAGCTCGCCGCCCGGCTAGGACCAGGACCGCGTCGACGGCGCGTTAGTGTTCCACGCGCGCCTCAAAGAGAAGGAGTCAGCACAGGAAGGGGCCTAACAGGGCCAACGCCTGCCGGGGTTGCGGAATGTGTATAGTAGTCACCGTGACCCTGGAACATAAAGGGCAATCGAAGGAACATGAGTGGGTTTTAGTCAGTAAGAGTCTGACACGCCCTCCCGTCGCACCCAGGACGGGAGCAGTCATTGGATGATTTCCCACTCACCAAAAAAAAAAAAAAAAGATCCGTAAGTTTATCAATCTACTAGGAAGTTTATAAACTTCCGTAGGATTCTAAACCCGAGATAAATTGTAATATTTTACGTCCACATTTTCGTAAATTGATAAACTTACTGAACTCACTCGTAAAGTAATAAGTAAGCAGTAACCAAACGCTACGCGCGATCTGATTGGTTGACTGTCACGTGAACTCACGTGTCACTTCTCCTTCCTCGCGGCCGCCATTGTTCGCCACGGAACATAAACTATGAACGTTGACCAATCACAGAGCAGTGTGTTATTTTACGTATTTCAAAGATGCGTATATTTAAAAGAGTTTCTGTGATTGGTCGAACCATATAAAATCTTATGAATAGATATCCGTTAGTTTATAAATTTACTGTATGACGTCGGAAATTGACAAATTTACGAAAATGTGGACGTAAAATATTACAATTTATCTCTCGTTTAGAATCCTACGGAAGTTTATAAACTTCCTAGTAGATTGATAAACTTACGGATCTTGTTATTTTCCGGTGACATATAGATACATCAGAATAACACATAGGCTATATAACATCACCCTATGAACCACGGAAGCAAAGCAGTAACGAAAAACCTAACATAACGCTAGGTCTAAAAATAACAATCCAGGGAGGCCAAAACCTGCTTAACTTCACTGCATAAACTACATATAAATAGTGTCTCCATATGGGCAAGTCATATACATAGTTAATACACTGACGACGTCATAAATTACATACGAAACGTTTACTACAGAATATTCTAGCTACCATATTATGCCTTTATATGTTAGAACGTCGCGACCTATATTATCCTTTAGTAAACTCTAATAACTTGTAGAACCAAGCGGCTGATGCATTCTGTCGTAATTTTCCTGTGTCGTCTTAGTTTGAAATCTCTTGAAATGAGAACGAAACTTGGAATTAAATAGTTTTGTCTTTTATTTCTCGGTAAAAAATATTGTTTTGCACATCAATAAGAGCCATAATATTTTGGAGGCTTGGAGGGTGTTTTTTGTGAACAATCCAATAAGAAAAGATTTTTGGTAATACCCTTAAGGGGGTAATAACGAAATTTAGACCAAATGCGTTTTAGGTATACCGAGACCAAACGAAACAGAAGATGGAAGTTCGACATCCACGAGGGCGAAGCCGCGGGTAAAATGTAGTGTATGATAAACCTGAAGAAGTTTTTTTGTTTATTTAAACTGTGGACTTAAACAATTATTTCTACATACAACACCAGGGTCATCAATAAGCTTTAGGTAAACAATGCGTTTTGTTACTAATCTACGCTATCCCACTGACGGTCAAAGCCCTCTCTCAACTTCTTCCAGACTCCCTTTTAACGCCACCTTTTTCTAAGCCGGCCTCGGGGACGCGGTGCATCCTGTTGCTCCCTTTGCACAGAAACCCTAACCTAACGGTCACGGTTAACGTGGCCCGCCCAATCCCATTTGAGCCTGGCAGCTTTTTTGCCTACATCTATTATGCCCGTTTTGGAGCGCAGCGTGGTGTTTTTGATTTTGTCGTGTAGTTTTACACCAAGACTGCTGCGCTCTTTGACAAACTCCAAGGCGAAACTTTTGCGAATCGGTGAGCGACCTGGCGACCGAGACAAGTGGCATTGTAGAATAGATAGTAAAATAGGAAAGGAGTCATCTCGTGTTTTTGGACATAAAAACACGTGTATGATCTCGATACTATAATTAATAACCGTACACTTGTCATTTAAACTATAAAATATAATTTCCAACCTGGACATTGGCAGAAATCACCGAAAACTCGGTGTACTGCCATAATTAGGATAAAGTTGAAGTTGAAGAATAGGAAAGATTGTTGAATGTATAGAGATGTCAAATTACTTAGCGCAAGCTTATGTCTATTCCATGCATTTGACAATCTATTCTATTTCACCATCTATTCTACAATGCCACTTGTCTAGGGGGGCAGGTCTGAGCACCATAGTTAGGATGTGCAAAATACACATGCCATGTAACAACGCGTCACTTTATCGACATTGCCAAACACATCACTGTCCCGTAAAAATAAAGCTGTAAGTTTTAGGGTGGGGCAATTTTGCAATCGTAAAGCCCGGAGTCGAACGCGTCGAAAGCTTAGTCTGGCCTAATGAGCTACAACAATGTATGTAACAAGGAACTCTGTTGTGAAATAGCCTGAGTGAACCTGTTTTTGTGCTACCGTTGGGTTTTTCGGTAATGTCTTCTGTAGTTTTTGGCACAGGAATTTCTAAGGGCTGCTCTAAGGTTTTTGAAATTTTTATGATGTATATTGCTGTTTATTTTGGACTAGCTTTTGGCTTCGCCCGCGTGGATGTCGAACCTTCATTAAGGATCGAGTTTCGAAAAAATCGTTTCTTAATGACTCTTCACTAAAAACACACCCCTGTCTCTAGGACCAGCGGTTTAGACTGAGCGTTGATATATCAACAATCAGTCAGTTTACCATTTTATATAGTTACTAGCTTTTGCCCGCGGCTTCGCTCGCGTTAGAAAGAGACAAAAAGTATCCTATGTTACTCTCCATCCCTTCAACTATCTCCACTCAAAAAATCACGACAATTCATCGCTCCATTTTGCCGTTAAAGAAAAACAAACAGACAGACAGACAGACAGACACACTTTGCCATTTATTATATTAGTATGGATAGATTACTTGCTTGCTTACTTATTTGGGGTTGGTACATTGATATCTCCTAGCTTGTGGCACCTCTGGAGAGAAAAATAGCATTGTTATACAACCTGGCAATGCTGCAACTTTTTAGGCACCAATCTTTTGATTTTCGATGCGGATGCGCTCTTTAATATCCTATCCCTTACTTTATTATACGTTTTTTGTGCATAGTCTTGTTATTCAACTACTCAAAGAGCATTTAGGCCCGTATTAATAGACGTCACTCAACTCCGAGACGCTCTCAAGTCTCTTGCTGTCCTTGTCATTTTAAAGGGAAAAAATAAGGACAGCCAAAAACTTGAGAGCGTCTCAGAATTGAGTGACGTCTATTAATACGGGCCTTAGACTTCTTTGAGACTCAATCAGGGCAATCCATGATGTACAATTGCAGGTGGTAATTAAAAAAAAACAAACTAAACAAAAACCGAAATGTTACTGGATTTTTAATAATGTTAGTTGTGTACACCACCTCTTATTGGACTAAAAGACTGAGGGGAGAAGGGTGGTTGCACGTTTATTTAAGCACATACTAGAACATTATAAAATCTACGTGCCTCGTTAATCTCCATACTATATTATACATATATTTTCACGTAAATCATTGAACTAATTTTGACGACAACCGGAAAATATATTGTTAGGAATCAAGGAATAACCGTTTTTAAGAGACTATAAAAGCGGCGTACGCGCCGCTATCGGGCTCATTTTGTCGGGTGTCGTCGAGGTGGTAACATCGCTCAAGGATCGTGAGACTTATATTTTCCTATTATTGTGTACCTATTTTCTATTGCATTGATTATTTATGTGCTAATTTTATGTATCGTGTTATATACGGCTATTTTAGTTCGTTATTGATATTTTGTTCCTAATTAAAAGTAAATAAAAACTTAGAATACTTTTGTTGTGTGTCACGTTGTTTTTTTTTAAGCATCCAAACTTCTGATTCCTAAAATCAGAAGTGGGATAAAGAAAGCCTTAATTGCCCACTAAACTAAGAATAAAAACACAAAGGAACAAAATATCAAATATTTTTCTACCCGCATTTTTTCTTATTTTCGTTTTAATTTTCGCTTATCAGTTGTTATTTTACGTGTTGTCGTTTTAATATCGAACTATTGTGTTAAACATGCCCAAAAGCCATAAACGCCATCGTTCACATGATCGTTCTCAACGTGTTTCGCGAGACGAGTCCACTAGCAGTGAAACCGAGTGTAGATCGCGTCGTAGATCGCGCCGGAGCCGTCGTCGGGAACGTAGTAACCCTAAGGATAGTTCGTACCATCGTCATCGTGACGCTCAGGACCGTCGTCGTTCTAGATCTCGATCTGAACATGCACCTCTGCATGCAAGGTACCCACCGGTAACGTCACCTCCTAACAACTCGTTACAAGACACCCTCAGTAGTATTATGACTAGGCTTGATGCTATCGAGCACAACAGTGCAAATACGGTATTCACTCCTAATAATTTACTAAATTCACACACTGAAGAAAACCGTCAGCATTCGGTTCGTGAAGCCCCTTCGCGATTCCGTAGTCCCATTGACTTGAGCGATGTTCCACAACAAGTTCGCACTAACAACTCCAAGGGATTTTCAACGACCGTTCATACGGACGATCCAATCGCTCGCGAATCCGAAGCCGTGTCCACTGTAACCATGCTCGCGGAAGCTCTAAGATCTTTGCAGCCCGTTAGGTCGCACAGCTATTACGTATCTAATTTCGATCCGAACATACACGATATTGACGCATGGTGCGATGAAGTGGACCGTGCAGTGGTCGCGAACGGTTGGAGCGATCATGAATGCTTGTCGCGTGTGGCTTCTTGTCTTAAAGGCGACGCCAAGGTTTGGCTAAGCGAATGGGTCACTAATGATAGAACTTGGTCAAACTTTAAGCTTGAATTTAAACCCCTTTGCCCACGGAAGTTAGACTATGCGAACATTTTATTTGAAACAATGAACACGACATCCGACAAATTCACGACGTATGCCGAATACGCTCGTCGCACCTTGCTCCGTTTAAGAGTCGTTAAAGGTCTTAGCGACGAGTTACGAACTCTAATAGTTATACGCGGTATCGATAATCCACAAATTAGGGCAGCCGCGGCAAACGCGAACTTAGCTACCAAAGACATAGTTTCGTTCCTTTCGATTTACGTAAAACCGAATCGCAATAAACCCGAATCTCGCGGTATCGTGACAAATAAACATGCATCTTCGAACTCATCCTCCGACCGCGGTGCACCTAAGTGCTACGTATGCAATCAGCGCGGACATTTAGGTCGAAATTGCACTAAAAAGCCTCGTAGGGAACCGCAGTCTACCGCAAAATCCGGGACACAAGGTTCTGTCAATAATACCAACACCGCTAACAAGTCTGAACTGCAGTGCTCTTTTTGTAAGAAAAAGGGACACACAGAGGAAACTTGCTTTGCCAAGAACCGGTCAGAACCCAGGAATCAGCGAAACGTTAACCTATGCGCGAGTCACGGAAATAACAAAACAGACATCGTAACGGCTGTTGTTCAGGGCATTCCCATGGATGCACTCATAGATAGTGGAGCCCAAAATGTGTCGCTGATTTCTTCCAATGTTTTGAAGCACCTTTCTTGTCAAATCAAACCAACGCATTGCATTCTCAAGGGGATTAGTGAGCAGGAAATCGTAGCCTCGTCGTTCATAACGGCAACCATCGAACTTAGTGACATTTCTTTAGAAGCGGACTTAGTTGTAGTGCCAGAGGCATGCATGAACACGTCCATTATTATTGGAACGGACGTCCTCAACCGCGAAGGCGTCACGTATGTACGCACTAAAGACAAACAGTACGTCACTCGAACCAACAACTTCCCAGCTCGCGTCAACGAAGTTCAACGTCTTGATCAAACGTTAGTTAGTACCCCGTTAAAAGGCACCCAGCGTGATTCTTTGATGACTGTTATCAATAAATTTTCAAACTTTCTCATATCTGGTACTGCGACAAGTACAGTTACAACTGGTTATATGGAGATCAGGCTAAACAGCACAACTCCTGTCGTATACCGACCGTACAAACTTTCCTATAGTGAGAAACTTATAGTGCGCGAAATAATTAAAGATTTACTAGATAAAGGCATCATCAGAGAGTCACGATCGGAGTATGCCAGCCCCATAATACTGGTGAAGAAGAAGGACGGAACCGACCGAATGTGCGTCGACTACAGGGCGCTTAACCGCATCACTGAAAGGGAAAGATATCCTCTTCCCCTGATAGACGACCACATTGATCGGTTGGGCCGCTACACCTACTTTAGCAGCCTAGACGTGGCTACTGGTTTTCACCAGATACGAATCCAAGAGAGCTCCGTTCACGTGACGGGATTCGTCACACCAGAAGGCCACTACGAGTACCTGAAAATGCCATATGGTTTGACGAACTCCCCGATCGTGTACCAACGGATCATCAACCAAACCCTTCGCGAATTTATTGATGCCGGAAATGTACTAGTATACATTGACGACGTTCTTTTGTTAAGTAACACCATAGAGGACGGCATTGTTTTGCTCGAAAAAGTCCTGCAGACACTTACTAAATCAGGCTTTTCGATAAATTTAAAGAAATGCTCTTTTTTGACAACCGAAGTCGAATACTTGGGTAGGTTGATAAGTTTTGGTCAGGTACGACCGAGCTCCCGTAAGATTGTGGCATTAAAAAACTCCCCAGTTCCTAAAAATGTCAGGCAGGTTCGACAATTATTGGGACTGGCGGGATACTTCCGCAAATACATTAAAAACTATGCGACTAAGACCGCGTGCATTGCTCATTTAACTCGAAAGGGGGTAGAATTTCGCTGGGGACAGGAACAGGAACAGGTTCGTCAAGACTTAATACAATGCTTGACTAGTGAGCCTGTTCTCACCATTTTCAACCCTAAACTTAACACCGAGGTTCACACGGACGCGAGCTCCGCCGGTTACGGGGCGGTACTTTTACAAACTGACACTGACGGTGGGAGACATGTAGTGGCATACTTCAGTAAAGTTACGCAGGGAGCGGAGAGCAAATATCATAGCTACGAATTGGAGACGTTAGCGGTCGTAAAGGCCTTACAGCATTTTCGCCATTATTTGGTGGGTTTGCAATTCAAGGTCGTTACAGACTGCAACGCCCTTAAGTCCACGGAACGCAAAAAGGATCTGCTTCCTCGCGTCGCTCGATGGTGGATTTATCTCCAGGATTTCCACTTCACTCTCGAATACAGAAAAGGAGTAATGCTCCCGCATGCCGACTATCTCAGTCGAAATCCAGTTGCCTCCGTAAATCAAATAACCAGACCTCGTAACTGGGCACAAATAGCTCAAAACGCGGATCATGAAACGAGAGACCTTATAGTAAAACTCTCAGAGGGTCAGCTCGATTCCAATCGCTATGTTTTGAAGAATGACCTGTTGTATTACAAATACACGCCAACTGGTGAAGAAGCGCGCCTTCTTTGTTTTATTCCCAAGGGCCACCGACTTAGTCTCTTAAGAATATTCCACGACGAGCACGAGCACATCGGTGCAGATAAAACTCTGCACCTTATCCTGAAACATTTTTGGTTTCCCGGGCTCCGCCAGTTCGTATCTAAATACGTTTCGCACTGTTTAGTATGTATTTCTAAAAAGCGAGTGCCCCGGGCACCGCTGCAGAACATTTCATCCTGGCCAAAACCCGAAATTCCTTTTGACACTGTTCACGTCGACGCTCTGGGACCGTTACCCGAGTCAGAAGGTTATAAGTTCATCTTAATACTAGTTGACGCTTTTACGAAGTTCTGTATTTTGTATCCTATTTACCGTCAAGACACTAGCGAGTTAAAACGTGTGATGTCTCAGGCCGTTTCACTATTTGGAGTTCCCAGACTGTTAGTTACTGACAGGGGTAGGATGTTTGAATCTGCAGACTTTGTTCAGTGGATATCCGAACTTGGCTCTGACCTGCATTACATAACCCCCGAAATGCACGGCTCGAACGGTCAAGTAGAGCGCTATATAAGAACTGTGCTTAACATGCTTCGTATCGAAGTAGGACACAAGAACGCTTCCTGGTCAAACACACTTTGGAAGTTACAACTGGTATTGAATGTCAGTAAACAAAAAACTACTCAAGCTTCAGCCATAAACTTAATGATCGGTACTGATGCCTCTACCCCGGCTATACGATCGCTAATACGCGACTTAGCTACAGACACTCCAGATAGCAACAGAGAAACTCTGCGGGAGATCTGTCGAAGTCGCGCTAGCGAACTGCTGAAGAAAAACCAAGGTCAGCAAGACGCTTCAGTCAACCAGTCCAGACGGCCACCGCGTGAATACAAGGTGGACGACCTTGCTTTCGTAATTAAGTACTCGCAATCAACGGGCAAATTAGACCCTGGGATGCGAGGACCATATAGAGTGACCAAAGTTTTACCCAACGGTCGCTATGAACTTAAATTACTCAGTGGAAGCTGCGGGAAAACCACTCAAGCAGCCTCCCAATATATGGTGCCATGGAGAGGAGAATGGTGTCCGGAAAGTTGTGCTACTTTCTTCGAAAGTGAGTACAATTCACTAATTCTATTTTTTATTACAGAAATAGACAGGGTGTGTCCCCGAAGGCGTTAGTCGCCCAACAATGGGATGTGTTCCCCACCAATGGCGTTAGTCGCCCAACATATGGGTTAGTCCCAATGGCGTTAGTCGCCCAACAATGGGATGTGTTCCCCACCAATGGCGTTAGTCGCCCAACATATGGGTTAGTCCCAATGGCGTTAGTCGCCCAACAATGGGATGTGTTCCCCACCAACGGCGTTAGTCGCCCAACATGTGAATGCGCTCTCTGAAGGCGTGTGTCGCTTAACTATGGGATGCGCTCCACTGCAAAGGCGTGTGTCGCCCAACGTCGGTGTTTTTCACCCTTATAGCGCTAGTCGCTATGGTAAAGTATAAGGCAATGATATAGGATGGTTGGGACGCTAACCACCTTATATAATTGATCATTTTAGTACTTTTGCATTTTTTAAGATATCTGTATTTTTGTGTAGCCCACGTAAATAACCATCGCAAACTTTTTCAGGTGATGAAACTGATGAACTTGAGAGTGACCCAGGTCTTTGCGAAGGTGAGGAGCCTACTTCTGCGCCCTCGGGACTATCCATGCCCAGCTTGGATGCAGAAATAGGAGCAGTACAGGCGGGCCAGCATCAACACGCTGCAGGTGCATCCCAAGATGTTCAAGCCGAGGACGACTTGGCGTCAGGAGAGGCCGTGTTAGGAATCAAGGAATAACCGTTTTTAAGAGACTATAAAAGCGGCGTACGCGCCGCTATCGGGCTCATTTTGTCGGGTGTCGTCGAGGTGGTAACATCGCTCAAGGATCGTGAGACTTATATTTTCCTATTATTGTGTACCTATTTTCTATTGCATTGATTATTTATGTGCTAATTTTATGTATCGTGTTATATACGGCTATTTTAGTTCGTTATTGATATTTTGTTCCTAATTAAAAGTAAATAAAAACTTAGAATACTTTTGTTGTGTGTCACGTTGTTTTTTTTTAAGCATCCAAACTTCTGATTCCTAAAAATATATATAGATGGGACCTTAAAAGGTTACTTTTTGATTTGCCAGTACCGTTTCGCGTCGATGTAATCTACATTCACTTGAACGAAACCACCCGCAAAATCTAGTTATTAATATTATTAACTTTAGCTTTGTAATCTCACAAAAGCCAAGATCTAATCACACATCAAATAGTGTAATTTATATTGGCATTAACCGCAACCTTCCAAGCAATACCATTTTGTAATACTAGGAGCGCATACCATCAAAGCGCCTTCATTACACCGTTACCGGGCATCGAGTCTCATATTTTATTTGTACAATCGCGTGTCATAAGTACAGATTTTACTTCCAGTAACTCGCTGAAGTGTATGAGACCCTAGTACTTGAGTTAGGGGTAGCATTAAAAATGTAATGTTTCAATCGTTGTTCTATGAAACAAGTCTATTGGTTGTCGGTCGAGGTCGGTACTAAGGGTTACAGAAAATATAAAAATATGCATTTAATAATTTATTGTAACGGGTAGAGATGCTTGATGAAGCCATAGTTTACTGTTATTTATAATATCACGATCATTTTTAAGGTTCCATACGTCTAAACGAAAAACAAATCTTTATAAGACTACTCGTGTTACCTGTTCTACCATCGAAACTACTGAATTTCCAAATTTTGGAATTAATTTCACATTCATTACTTTAGAGAGAACAGGAAAATCTAACATTCCCTCGTAAACCGGTTTTCAGCTCTTATTACAGAAATATTGTAACTAATTTATAATGTTAATACTTCATAACATAACGCTATGACGAACAGGAGTACATCAGTAACTAATCAACTAACAAAACAACGATAAAACCCCGGTGGCCAGCCAAATTTTCATAAAACTAAGCACTATCTTGAAATCCCGTAGTAGTGGTCGCTATAGCGTGTCTACGAACCACCGCTAGATGGCGTGACCGAACTAAATACTTTGACACCGAACCTTACTCCATTCTGATTGCATTCTCGAATATTCTCGAACATGCACTTGCTAATACTAGCACATAAGATCTGAATCTCTTCAAATAACACTCCGAGCCAAATTGCTGGGAATTTTGAATAACCTAATAAGCTGGGTAGGCATGAATAGTTGAATAATTCATAGTGTTGCTAGGGAGTTGGTACTTTATTGTGTGTTTCTTGGTAAAGCACCTAAGTGGCCGTTATGTGAAACAAAAAAAACTGTTATATTTTTACTGAATTAGATTTCTGTTTAGATGAACTAAATTTCGATTCAAATGAAATAGGTAATGGTTTTTGGAAACATTGATGACAATTCACACATGGTAAGAGTGTATAATATATTTTATACGCTATTAAGTTCAAAACTCTCTACCTTTTTGCCTATTAAAGATTTTATTACTACAAATAAATAGGTTTTAGAAATATAAATAAGTTGTATGTTTGGCCTACGTTTAGCACTGTTCGGCAATCGGTCAATAATAGGCTGGGTATTATTCTCCTACTGCAGGGCAAAAGCTTCTTCTGATACAGAGAAGGCACGAGCAGAAAGCCTGTTCATCACTTTTGCTAAGGGCGGTCTACTGAATTATATCAGACGAGTTTTTGCCCGCGACTTCGTCCGCGTGGATTAATAGCTCCCGTTCCCGGGGAATTTCCGGGTTGAAAACTATCCTATGTCCTTTCTCGGGTCCCAGACTATATCTGTACCAAATTTCATGCAAATCGGTTCAGTGGTTTAGGCGTTAAGAAAAGACAGACAGACCGACAGACGGACAGACAGACAGAGTTACTTACGCATTTATATTAGTACGGAAGTACGGATTTGCTGTTGATGTTTTTCTAGTCACAGAGATTTTTTTCTTACTTTTCAGAGTAAATTGTACACAACTGTACATTAAGAGTAAAAAAAAAACTCGATCCTAAAGTTAAGATTAACAAAATAGTTAATAACTTCGAAACGGCTAAACCGATATTGATGAAACATGGTTAAAAACCATCGCTAGATAATCTACTTTCAAATAGTAAAAACCGCATCCAAATCGACTCGTCCGTTAAGGAGCTACGGTACTTACGACAAGCAGACAGACAGGCACACACACTTTATAGTCAAACTTGTAACACTTGGGGTATTATTGTTTTTGCGACGGGGGTTGAAAAGTGGGTGAGAAATGAGATTTTAATGTGCCTTAAATGTTAGAAAACACCTATAAAAAGACTAGCTTTTGCCCGCGGCTTCGCTCGCTTTAGAAAGAGACAAAAAGTAGTCTATGTTACTCTCCATCCCTTCAACTATCTCCACTTAAAAAATCACGTCAATTCGTCGCTCCGTTTTGCCGTGAAAGAAAGACAAACACAGACAGACACACTTTCCCATTTATAATATTAGTATGGATTCGTAGTATTTATTTAAATTCAGGAAAGCTAAAAGTCCAGGAAAAGCCATTCGGCTTACGTTTTAATCGGAATACATAAATTATAAGTATTTACTAGAAATCGTACTGTTGTTCATCGTCTAGAAATACATTCGTATAAAGCATCAACATTTTTATATACGCTTGTGGTTATGTTAGTGCTTGCCTGGATTACGATTTTAAAATAGTTTGAATAAGTTTTTTTAATGTGACCTTGCAGCTATCAATTATATAATTGTTACCTACTCTTTCCAAAGAACACACCCTGCAAGTTTCAATTTTATAGGACTAAGTTTAGGGCCTGAGTGGCGGGGCGTGTGGCGTCCTTATTAAACAGACGCATTAACACGTAGGTGTCCTGAGTGGCGGCCGAGCGGCGCGAGAACAACTTGCCCGCAACACGGCACGCTCCGCTCAACGCTCCGCTGAACGCTCTTCACTCAGTTCGTACACTTACGGTTTGGGCTGTGCGTTGTTATACCAATGTACAAATTATACATCCATATTAATATATAAAGCTGAATAGTTTGTTTTGTGGATCGCGCAAAATTCCAGAATGGATAGCCTATATTTTAATCTATTTATATGTACAACTTTGGATGAGATCATGATACCGTGGCGGTACAGATACCTATCAAAAACGTGGAACAACCTGCGGGGGTCTGCTAGTTTTATCTATAAAAATGTGTGTATAAAATGTGTTAACTAACTGACTGACTGATGGTATATAAACACACAGCCCAAACCGATGCGATGGTCCAAGAGACATGAAACTCAGTGTGTGATCTTCATGAACTGTAAGTCTCTTATAAGAAAGGATTTTTGATAATTCGATCCCCTAAACGGGTAAAATAGGAAATAGCGAATATAGAAATTTCATCCGGTTAAGTCGTGAAATAAAGCTAGAATACCTGTTATAAAAGATGTTAGATTTGGTCGTATAAAGTTCTTAGATTAATTACAACAACAATAATTCAACAAATAATAATGAATACTACTTTTAGCCAAAACTTGTTCGCGAGATCCCAGCTCACCGCTAAAACCAGAGAAAAAGTTACGTTCCTATTAAACAATACCTAAACTAAATCCTCCATTCCAATTCCGATACGCTTTCAAAACGGAATCTCCAAAATGTTCCATGAAAAAAGTTACAATGAGCACTTGATTATTTTTATTAGCGAAATGTCTCATTGAGTCTCATTCGAGGTCTGTCGGTGACGCATAGTCTACCTTCACGCTGGGAGGTCACCGCGGGTGGCCGTCCCACCAGCTAAACAAGACCCCTTCACCCCCTCCTCTAAACACTAAAACCGACCCTTCAAACGAAACACAACCATTAGCCGCGGCTCCTCTTAAAATGGTCACGCAGAACTTTTGTTCTTAGCCCATCGAGCACCATCAGCGGGATTTTGGACTTGAACACACAAGCGAAATTGTACCTTATTGCTTCGTGATAAAGGGAGCTAGTTTTGTTGCAGTTCTGCGAATGAATTGTGTTAATAATTATTGCATTTTGACCTGCTACCGTCAGTTGACGTGATTTAGGGAGATAGTTGGTTCATTTGTCATCGCTGGCCGTGCAAACAGGATGGCATTTGTTTTAGAGTAAGTGACCTGATAGAATATGTATTGCAGTTTCGAAGAGAATAAATGTTGGATTTATTTTGATGCAATGGATGAGGCGTGTTGTAGGTAGTCAATATTTTTGAGATACTGGATGGGATAAAATGGTGTCTTGTAATTCTAATAAGACATCGATGCATAATTTACGCCATTATTATTTTTCAGAAATTAAGAACGTACAGGTAAACCTATTACATATACCTATACAGGTCAAACCCACATTTTTTTTTACCACGCTAGTTGGGTAAGTAAGTTTTCCAAGTAAAAACAATAAATATGTTAACAGAAAACACATACAATTCTTTCCTCACTATAAGTGGGTTATTCAATCGATACTATTCTTTATTCGATTGCATATCGAGTAGGATCGATACGTCGTGTAGACATGAATTAATATCGAGTTTTCTGTCAATGTCGGTTTGTGGGCATAGTTCTTTGAAATAAAACTGTGGACGGAGTAATTCTACGTTTACAAATTAATTTTGATATCAAACTGTGGGGTATTCCTCGGAGCGCTCCTGTTTTGAAGCGCTCCTATCGAAGCGCTCCCAAAATATTCCGCCAAGCGCTCCTGTTGGGAGCGCTTGTTAATTTTTTTTACACTACTAGGGAAGCATAAATGAACTGGAACTACGTTCTTTAGTGACACAAGACACTAGCCGCTGTTGTCAACCCCGCTTCCCTGTTTTATCCTAGAGAGTCGCGTGGTCGCGTTACCGAGTCGTTCCGAATGCAGCCGAGCATTTCCGGAACTAGTTTACATCGAATACGCATTTTTTTTTGTCTTCTAAACTCATTAGTTGCGAGTGCGCCTACGTCACATGAAGTTGTGTACTAAGAAAAGTTAGTTTTATTAAAAAATTGGCAAAAAGTAAAAAGTTTGTTTTAATTTGTGATCAATCTATGGAACCTATTGCTGGGATGGATATGAAAGAAAGGAATAACATGAAAGTTAATTATTAAAACTATATTATTATAGGTAATATAAAAGTTGAGTAGTATCGCATAAGGAATTACTTCTAGTTCATTTCTGTTTTGCTGATAGCTATAGGTTATGTACTGTTATAATTATATCTATAACTACATTTTAGTTATAAACAATTACTAAATAATAAGATCGTTATAGTGAATAATAACAAAATAATTTTAGACTTTAATCGTTGGTGTACAATTTATATGAGATCATTTAGGTGCCTCCTGGCAATTTCTGCCACCCTGGTACTTTTCATCAAAGCTTTTATTTTTACTATTCAGTTATTCTAGCTATTTCTAGTGTTAATATAAGCAACTAGTAGCCGTCGAAATGTTTATCGATATAATTTGTTACGAACACTTCATGCTCTTCTCTATGTTTCGTCATAGGAGCGCTTCGAGGAATGAAATAATAATATTTTTAGTTTGATTTTCTAAGCGCTCCCAGGAGCGCTTGGCAGAATATTTTAGGAGCGCTTCGTTAGGAGCGCTTCAAAACAGGAGCGCTCCGAGGAATACCCCTCAGTATATTGCCTACATATTTTTTATTTTCTTTTTTTAACTAGACTCCAAAAATGATTTTTCATTTACTCCTCCGCTGTTTTCTTCTTATTCATTTCGTTACGGAATCCAAGACAGTTAAATCGTTTCTTTAGGGCTCGTAGTGCTTCATTGCTTCGGCGTTTGTGCAGCGAGTTGCAGCAGTTGAGAATAGTGTGGCGGGACTGTCCTAAAAAGCCTAAACTTTGGATTAGCCATTTTTCGTCTCTTTCTTACCATGGCGCGACAGTGACAAGTATAACATTGACTTCGTAACCAACGTTTACTTAATTTCAATTCGGTCTAACAGCCGATTTCTGAATTGAGTATTCAAGCTGGAATCAGTAAAGTTTTGCTCAAGTGGTTGATTAATACTTAAGTTTTCTACGTTTCAATCGTAAAAATTTGGTTTTCTCAAACCATAATTTGTTAAGTTATCTTTACCTACAAAAATTGAGAACAAATCGATACAGGGACGTTCCATTACAAGTAAAAAAAACTGTATTTACCATTACAGTTATTCTGTCTTAATATTTGCATTTGTCAATTATGAAATATATTTTAATAGTTTCCGGAACGATAAATTGCAATAGATCGGAATAATTTTAAAAGGTAAAAATGCTTGATATTCTGTTATTATTAATTATCTCGTAGGGAACGTGTGTTTGCGAAGAACGAAACGTATTTAAGTATGACAAGTGAGCACTAATATTGACAAGCGAGTTATAAAGGTCAACAAACAACAGGTGTATTCCGCGGTTTTTTTTTATTTGTTTAAATACGAATCGAAACATTGCTTCCTGTGATGATGTGGTAGAATTTACAAAAGGCGATATTAAATATTTTAGGCATGGATAAACACCATCTCCTAAAATGACACACAGTTATAAGTCTTTGTATTCTTGCAAATAGTAAATTCCTAAAATCTAGTTTTGAACTGTTCATCATCGAGAGTCACAAAAAAGTCTGGTCGATGTTTTTCCGTGGTAGCCTTACTTTACGAACCTCTATCCGTGATAGATAACGATGTATCGACACTGAAGATGTTTTATTTGACGCTAAGCACAGTTTAAGTAGCCCGATTTGGGTACTTAACTATCCGATGCTCAACTTAGCAGTAAGCTGGATTTGAGTACCGTAAATAGTGTTCAGAAACGCTAAAGTTCACAAAACTCAAGTTGATTACAATATTTGATGTTCCAAACTGTCAAATTTGAGATTTCTCAAACTCTGTGCTTAAATTTGAGATTTCTCAAACTCAATGCTTTAATCAAACATAAACTTAGTTCAGAAACAAAAATGTTTTTTAAGTCCTACTTAAGTCATAGATAAGTATTCTCAACGTAAAATACTCAATTCAGAAATCGGCTGTAAGTCTTTGGCGAGACGATCAGTAGTTTCTAGTCTACCCCTTGGGCAAAGAGCCATAAGTTTGTTGGTATGTATTTATTTATGAGTGCATTAAAAACTTCTTAATACTAAGTCAGCCCCCAGCACTTCTGGGTTGGACGTCGTATATTTTATTCTAAGAAACAATTTTATTGTCTACAATAGTTCCCGTAATGGGTGGCCGTTGGAACACTGTAAACTTCTTTATTTATGCATTGTAGGTACAGTTCACAGTTAAACGTTGTTTTGAGGAAATAACTTCGTATTTTGTAGTCAAAGGAAAAGTCACGATTATTTTCTGATGAACAGAAATAAGAATTATGAGTTGTTTCTTATATTGATAATAATAACTAAAACATTTCGTTGCCCTATCAAGACGATTAAAAATAGAAATAAAAAGATATAGATGGGTGAAATAAAAAGATATCTATGACGATGTTAACAATGATTTATTATTTATTATTGTACTAGCCGCCAACCCCTTTTTGAAAATCCCGAATATTATTATAATATGCACGTTTTATACGTATAAACCTTCCTTTTGAAACACAATACCTTTTTTTTTTATTACATATATGGGCTTGCTCTTGGTCCCAGACTAGCCCGAGGGCATAGACGGGGCCTACGATGGAGCGAGCTCACCCAAAAGATGCCTATGCACTCGTCTCTTGAATACATCCGGGTTATATGCATTTGGGAACACAGACGCCGGCAGGGAATTCCATTCTTTTGCGGTGCGCATAATGAAGGAATTCGAGAAACGCTGCGTGCGGATACGAGGAATATCGACCAAGAAAGGGTGGTATCCCGCCGTACGTCTAGATGTCCGGTGGAAAAACGGAGACGGGGGAATGAGCTCGTGTAGCTCATGAGCACACTCACCGAAGTGCAATCTGTAAAACACCGCCAGACAGGCAACTTTACGCCGATGGGCTAGAGGTTGTAGTTGGGCCACCAGCTTCTTGTCGCCAATCAACCTCCTGGCTCTGCGTTCTACCGAGTCCAATGCGGCCAGTTGGTATTTGGCTGAGCCATCCCATAGGTGACAGCAATACTCCATACACGATCGGACTTGAGCTTTATAAAGCGTTAGAAGCTGTCCCGGTCACGCCGGGACAGCTTCTAACGCTTTATAAAGCTCAAGTCCGCTTAACCTTGTTAAGGATGCCCAGCTTTTTCGCCGCAGTCAGTGCTTTGGACTCGATGAAAGTGCCGAAGTTGAGGTCAGAACTCAACTCCATGCCAAGGAGTTCTAGGGAGCCGGTTACATTTACAGGTGCACCTCGGAAAGTAGGAGCCAGGTCGAATGGGCTCCGTTTAGCGGAGAACAGACACGCTTGCTTCCTAATACCTAAATTAAAAAACCGTCATAATACCTAATTTAAAAAACCGCGTCAAAATCCGTTGCGTCGCAACAGACAGCGGAACAAGCGGCTTAGTTTTGGACTAAGTACTGATATGTTTACATTATGACCATAAATCGGTTGCTTGATATTCCTAAAACCTCTCGAACTGACACTTCTGTTTCCCAAAAAACACCCAAAAACTAAAACCAACATTCTAACCTAACGTACCAAAAACCAAAATATGACATCACAAAAACTCACACACTCATACATAAAATATGACACGTAAACAACCCTTTATTCCCCTCCATTGGAACGCAAAACTATTCCGACAAAAAACACTTTCGACAATGGAGATTCTCGGACATAACTAAGTCCTGAAAGGTTTTCTTGGGGCCCATTACACAAAATCCTGGCGACCTTGGGTCTTGGAGCTTTGCCGATTCCTTGAATGATTTACGAGTATAGACGTTTTATTCCTCATACAGAGTGGAGTAAAATTGTAAGGGTAGGTACAAAGTGTTCATGATACGTTTGAGGAACTGATTGAGTTTGGACGTTCGTTCCGATTTCGTCCGCTGGTCGTACGATAAATACTTCGTAAGTTAGTTTTGTTACTTGGGAGTTTATTGTTGTAATTTTATGTGTCTAGTTGGGTTTTTGGGGAGGTATTTTAGACGTGTAAGTTTATGTATATCTAAGTGAGTAGCTGTTCTGTTATGAGGAGTTCTTTAGAAAAGTAAAGACTATTTAGGCCTCTCTTTCTCAATTAAACTTTTAATCTGGGAACAAACTTTAGGCTTATGCATCCTGTGCATTATAATTAGGTACAGATATCGTAGTATGAGGATTGATAATGTTAGGCTAAATTCAAAATTCTCTGTATGAGAACCTAGGCCGGAGTTATACTATTATTTGAAAAAAATAACACATTGGTCCAGCGCCGTTCTCAATTTGTGTTATGGTTTGCGATTTAGCAGACACATAGCGATTGATTTTTATATCAGCCATTTTTATTGATACAACAGGGTTTGGTATCACGTAGGTAATCTTTTTCCAATATTTTAGATTGTACTAAATATCCAATATTTTGAGCCTCCATTCCCAAACATTCAATACAAGATATCAGTGGAGCGAGAAAAATGCCTACAATGGCAGGCCAAGCAAATAAATATAATAAACGTCCCATTCTTTACTTGGGGCTGTAAAACTGTCAGAGGCATGTGCCCTTGAACGGTGTGGACCCACGTATTGATGTTGGCGCTGGGTTTTGGGATCGCGGCTGATTTTTCAGCTGGGATGACCAGGTGTCGAAAAGTTGGTTCGTTTTTTCGTGGTGGTGATTAAAATCACTTCATTTCTGACTGTAGACAGAACACCTTCCATTAAATACCATTTCGGTTAATCTCTTGTATACCGTCAATAATAAAACAATTAAAAAAGTATTATGTCTCGCGTAAATATATACGCTTCCGGCAGTCAAACGGTTAATTGATTTAACAATAGTGCTTAACAATTTAATTTTGATAATACGAAATGTACTACTAGTGAGATACATTGTATTTTGATGCCATGTCAATTAACGACTTGGTATTAGATGGATCTCACAACTTTTTACGGTAGAACAACTGAGTTGGGAGATTTTTTACAGGTTATGTTTTTGATGGCATATAACTTAGAACTACATACCGGTGCCGATTCTCTTATTCACAAACCAACGTAATTTTTTGTTAAGTGTATCTATCTCTTTCCATTTAATTAAGAAAAGGACAGAAGATATAATATTAGTTAAAGTCCTGTCAAATTTAGACACTCCATAGATAATTTAGACGCGATTTAAAAACATGGCGTCTAAATAAACATAAATTTTCTTCAGGCGCTGTCTAATTTGACAAGATTAAAATGTATCTTCTGTCCTTTTTCTTTAAGAAATGGAAAGAGAAAGATGCATTTAACTTAAATTAAGTTAAGTTTGTGAACAAGAGAATCAGCACCATTGTTATCACTTTCACAGCTAAATGTAAGAGAGGCTTAGCGCAAGCGAGAGAGAGTTGTATGGGAGCGACAAGGTGAATAAGGTATTTTTGTCAAATCTATTATCGATCTTTGTTCAACGGCAATAGGTATACCTACAACTTTATATATCATTCTTCTTTTCGCAATAAACACACCGAAAGCTAAGATTACAAAGTTCTATTTTTAATCCACGAAAAACCTCCCATTGGACCAGTAACTTTGTACTAAAAACTCGAAAACGTACCAACATTTCTTATCCCGAATCTTTTCTAATCCGGCCGATCTATCAATAAAGATTGACATGAAGAAACATTTACTTTTCAACCATCGACGCTATCCGTCTCCCGGGACTCGAACTTGGGAAACTTTGACACAAGACCTGAGGGGTAAAGTGTCATCGCTAGATGTTAAGAAGGACAGACAGACAGAATCTATCAGTCAATTTGTTTGGTATCGATTCGTCTTTGAGTTGAGTTGGGATAGTTTTGATTTGGAAGAAGAAATGGGTTGGTTTAAAGTTTTGACAGTTAAGTAGATGTTGACAGCGAAGATGGATACCTAGGTAAATAGATTTGAGGAAAAAAATAAAAAAAAAACTGACTAACATACTCACTCTGACATTACTCACTCACTTACTCTATTTCATTTACACACACATTACCACACATCCACACTTTGTTTTAAGCTCACCAATAAACTCACGCACTTGCTATGGTACCTTAGTTGTAAAGCAGAGACACACAAATGCCCTTAAGATGAATTATTTGACTATTATGTAATAGCTAAATCCCCTGAGATACAGGCTCACGCCTAGTTCAGGGGGTTTGGTCAATACTCTGTGCATCTTATAAGCCACCACAGAAAAATTGTATTTTTGTTTTTTATGTACCCCTGGTGTAATTTATATGGTGAGAAATAAACTATTTTTATTTTTTATTATAACATAATAATATGATGACATTTATTCTTTCATGATAACAATCACTTATCCAAAAAATCTTTTGACACACAATTTAGAAGTAATTTATATCCATTTCCAATAGGTTACGTACGTCCAAATGATAAACGTAAATCTTAAATATCATGTGCCTGCCTATCTATCCTACTTGTATATCCTTGTTTAACGTTACCTCCGAAACTACGAAGTCTAAAATTTCGTATGTCCTAAAATTTAGAGGTTGTAATTTCGAATGCCGACAAGTACCAACGTGACTTTTTCAATTCATATACTTTGTAGGGTTTTTCATGTAAATCACATACAAAAAGAAAATCCATCATAAGGAATCGGACTTTACAGCGTGTTGATCACTGCACGTTCCTTCTCTCAATGAGGAGTGGCCTTGAGCCCAGTGGCGGATTAACGTATAAGCACTACAAGCACGTGCTTGGGGCCCCTGTTCTCCAGGGGCCTCCATCCTCTGCTGGCGTTTCATTTTTTTATACCTACATTTTATCAAGATTCATCCACAATATGTCCGAAATCACAAAAATAATACCGATTTAACGATTACGTATGTTTATTATCAGCCCATAAGTGTCCACTGCAAGAGATAAGTAGGCCCCACCCATCTTTTTCCAGCACATGCGGTTCTATTCCGACCGCATTTAACGACTCCCTGCGACCTTAGGAAGGTCATCCGTCCATCTGGCGGGAAACCGAAGCTGCACTTGCAAATACTGGGCCACCGTTCGAGAACGTTTTTCCTCCATCATTCCTTCGATCTATGTGCTCAGCCCACTTCAGCTTTGCGACTCGGTGAGCTAGGGCATGCAATTATCGAAATATTTCGATAATCGATAAAATGAAAATTATCGGTTTTATTTTCGATAAAAACCGGTAATTGCCGATAATTGTCGTTATTTATAAAAAAAAACCTAAACTTGTTTTTTACATGTAAATAAATGGATAAACTGATGTAATTATTTACCTAAAATGAAGGGTAGTATAATATACAAAAAAAAACAAGACTTTTTTTCCAACGTTTGTATTTCTTAATAATTATGTAACATAGCATTTTGGATTTACTCACTGAATTCTTCTCGAAGAGATCTTTTAAATAAAATTTTAGTAGCCTTTTGCTAAATTATTAAAAAAGTTAGACTTTTCAAAATAACATAATTATTATGAGTGATACTCTTAAACGGTTACTATAATTAAATTAACTTTAAATAATTTTGTAGTATACTGAAAAGGCATCGGTCGGAGTCATAAAACTTTAAATAATTATACACATCACATGGTAGTAAACCCGCAGGGCAGCTTGTGGCGAGCTGTTGGGCAGTAGCGACCCCCATAGACCTGACCTCCTGGGAGACCCTTGGTTCTTCATCTCTGGCTTGCCTTCATTGGCCGGCCAAAGTGAGCACTGACGAGGAAGGAACAAGGCTCCCACCTCACTCTTGCCTTAATTGGTTGGTTTGAGTGGAGACTCGCAAGAGCAAACGTGCTCGGAGGAAGGAAGTATTCCAGTAAGATGCTGGTAGGGATCTTGAGCATACTTCCTTGATTGTCCTGATAGCCGTGGAATACCTCTCCACTCTTCAAGCACCTCGATATATGTTGCCCCCGTTGTCGCTACGTCACTATGTGCTAGCGGCCGTTTTCGGGGGCCCATTTACTGAGTGTGCAAGTCACCCCCTGCCATTCTTACCGTGTTTGCAACCATTGGTTAGGCAGGAGCCATAGTTATTCCATAGTATCTGGTACCTTATTCACTGAAGAACGCAAATCCATAGTCCAAATTAGTTGCCATGTTTTGCTATAGTCCAACACCAACCGAGGGTTGTCCTTAGGTGCACTTGCATAGTGCATAGGGATAATCGTCGGTTCATGTCCCATTTCTTAAGCCAAAAGTTTTGTTCAGGGAGCCTCTGCGAGTTGGCTTCGGCCCCTCGTACGCCTTCCAAAAGTCTGGGACCCCTGGTTCCCGAGATATGGAAACATATAAAAACAATAACTCTTTATTTATAAAAAAAAAAGATTGCATGTAACATTTTTACAATGTAAAGCAAGATACCAACAGCGATCGACACGTTCACGTTCACACACATATTGCACAATGAACAAATGACAGCGGCGGGAAAGAAAACGCGCGCGGCGAGGGAACGGGACGCATCGAGCGTTCGTTCAGAAACATATTAGAATTCGTTGTAAAAAATTATCGATTATCGGTAATTATCGTTTTTGTTTTCGATATTTATCGTTTAGTCAAAATGAACCGATAACCGATAAATTATCGATTATCGGTTACCGGTTTGCATGCCCTACGGTGAGCTATATCGGTGACTTTGGTTCTCCTACGGATCTCCTCGAACGGAAACGGAACCACCGAACGCGCGGTGGAAAGAGCGACTTTGAGCTTACTTATGAGGCCCGAAGCTTGCGTCCACGTCTCAGATCCATATAATATAAATAAATAATAAATACATATTCATCCACAACTTCAAACTAGCGTTCTCAATGGTTATTTGGGTGGGCAATACATGGCTATTATACAAGATTTTTGTGAACTATTTGGTTCATTTTGAGGCCCACGCGTTGAGAAACTTTACTGAGGTGGTCGAGCATCGTGCTCAGATCCTCCAGCGACTCTGCCGTGACCACAATTTCGTCAGCCAATCGAAGGTGGGTGTTGTACTCGGCATTTATGTTGATCCCAAAGTCAACCCAGTTCGAAAGCTCAAAGACATCTTGCAATATCTACAGTTAGAGTTTTCGAACTCTGATCCTGGAAGCGAACTGACATGGTGGCGTTTTTGTACAAGAACCTTGATGTACCGATGGGCAATTCGACATCTCTGATGGGCCTGCAGCATAACCTTGGTTTCCACTGAATCTATGGTCTTCCCTAAGTCCACGATCGCCAGAAATAAAGACCGACTATACTCCTCAGTCTATAGACTTGCAGTCGTCTAGCTTGCGAACGGGACGATTCGTAATGACTCTCGAAAACAGCTTTTAGGCGTGACTTAGAAGCAAGATGGGCTTATAATTCCTAAAAGGAGCGTGTTAGCGCCTTTTTTGAAGAAACCACCACGCCATATCGGAGGATAAAGCTTAGTGGCTTGAAATCTGGGAACAAGCACAACACAAGCGGAGTCGAGTTACGGCCGACTCACGGGAGTCGGCCGTAACTCGACTCCGCTTGTGTCGCATTCATCGAGTTCGTTCAAATGCTGCGTTTGTAATTAAATGTAAAAGAAAATGTAAATCAAACCAAAAACGTGAATATCAACTAGGGTCCGGCGGAATATCATGGCGGAATAAAGAATTGTGACTGTCGTAAACCAGTGCTGGGCACGCCATAATAGCGAGGGTAAGGCCCTTCTTTGATGAGTGGTCCGACGCGGGTCCTCCCCGGATACGGGTGTTTTGGGAGGTTCCTGTGTCGGATTTGGGTGGAAGAAACGACTGGATGTCACCGCTGTAATGGTCACCTAGAGAACACGAGGTGTGCTCCACCGTGGGCAGACCACCGCCGTGTCCCTGCAGCGATCGGCGGCGGTGACCTCTCGTGTCAGGCGCTGGTTCAGCCTAGGCCATGCAAGTGAATAATAAGCCGTTGCCTCCTTTTGCGAAGCAGTCAAGCTAGAGAAGGAGACGACGGGGAGCGTGAGGCAGCGTCAATCCTCACGATTTGGACAGAGACCCAGGCATAGGCGTCTAGAGTCACAATACGACTACTGGCCACCGTGGGTGAGGGCCTGCGGACGAGAGAGTATAGTACTAGCAAATAATTTCGATGGTGCATGGCGTGGCGCCCCTATTGTCTTGGCGCGGCCTTGAGTCCAACTTTCATTTTATACTTTCTACCTTCCATTCCATTCCTTCCATTTCCATTTAAGCAGCTCAATGCCGCCAAAACGCAAGCGTGTCTGTTCTCCGCTAAACGGTGCCCATTCGACCTGGCTCCTACTTTCCGAGGTGCACCTGTAAATGTAACCGGCTCCCTAGAACTCCTTGGCATGGAGTTGAGTTCTGACCTCAACTTCGGCACTTTCATCGAGTCCAAAGCACTGACTGCGGCGAAAAAGCTGGGCATCCTTAACAAGGTTAAGCGATATTTCACGCCGGGACAGCTTCTAACGCTTTATAAAGCTCAAGTCCGATCGTGTATGGAGTATTGCTGTCACCTATGGGATGGCTCAGCCAAATACCAACTGGCCGCATTGGACTCGGTAGAACGCAGAGCCAGGAGGTTGATTGGCAACAAGAAACTGGTGGCCCAACTACAACCTCTAGCACATCGGCGTAAAGTTGCCTGTCTGGCGGTGTTTTACAGATTGCACTTCGGTGAGTGTGCTCATGAGCTACACGAGCTCATTCCCCCGTCTCCGTTTTTCCACCGGACATCTAGACGTACGGCGGGATACCACCCTTTCTTGGTCGATATTCCTCGTATCCGCACGCAGCGTTTCTCGAATTCCGGCGTCTGTGTTCCCAAATGCATATAACCCGGATGTATTCAAGAGACGAGTGCATAGGCATCTTTTGGGTGAGCTCGCTCCATCGTGGGCCCCGTCTATGCCCTCGGGCTAGTCTGGGACCAAGAGCAAGCCCATATGTAATATAAAAAAAAAAAAAAAAAAGCAATAGAGGGCCTGCACAGGCTCTGTGCTTAGGGCCTCGGATACTCTTAATCCGCCACTGCTTGAGCCAGTAGTGGGTCAGTATTTACGAATACATTTTTTTTTTTTACACTTTTTGCTCAAAGATACAAAGGAAAACTTAAATAATACTCTACCAGTAAGCCAGGGTGGTGAAATATTAACATGGCAGTTGCAATTGAGAGGACTGAAATACTATGTAAACTATGAAGAAATTTATATAATACTGATATTATAAAGCTATCGCTCAACAGCTGGCCCTGGAATAAGATTCGGAAGGCAGTTGTCTTGGGTACGCACGCATTGTGAGGAGTTTCCCTACTCAGAACATCTAACTCTCGGGCTTTAATAGCCACGGTGGAGCACTATTTTTATACATATTTTTATGAAATTTTTTCATACAATGTAATTTACTTTTGTTTTATATAATACATAATATAATATAGCCTATTACTGTCCCACAGCTGGGCAAAGGCCTCTTCTCATACAGAGAAGAAGGCACGAGCATTTATCACCACGCTTGCTCAAGACGGATTGGCGATTTCGGACTTATATTCACTACAAGTCCAGGTTTCCTCACGATGTTTTCCTTCATCGGTGTCTGTGATGTCTAAGATAATCTTTAGAAAGTACATATGAATTGAAAAAGTCACATTGGTACTTTCCCTTTGTATTGGTCTTTGGTTTTAAGTGTGATAAAATAATATATATGGTAAGTAAAGAATACCGAGAACAAAGTACCTAATATGATAATGTATTTAGCAAAACCTAATCATACGTAATGTGTTACTTAAAGCACATAACACGAAATATTTCAGTGTCACAGTCAGATACAATGTTTTAATAGAATTATCGGTGATGCGGCAATTGGCGCGCGATCCCAATTTACATTATTAATTTCACATTAAGTCTACCTTTCACTGGTAATTTATTGATGTTAATGATATTAAGTTCGTTCATTGTAGTATTTTCTATGGAGGTTGTGATGAATATTCTACGTAAGAGCTGGGTTTTGTTTAAGACAGCTAACTATTCGATATATGTCAAAAACTGTAATGTAGAACACTTCACCACTTTCTCTCACCTTCAAAATTTTAATTATGATTTCGTGACTAAAGGTAACTGCCTGTGGTAACGCTATCAAATGTAATACATTACGACAATTTTATTTTTCATAGCAAATTGTCACTTGTCACCTCCATTAAAACAAATAATAAAGGATTAATACTCAACTAAGGACTAGCAAATAGAAAAAAATAGGGTTGTATACAGGGCCGTCTTTAACTAAGCTGGGGCCCTTGGGCACATAAGAATTGGGGGCCCTTTTAAAATAATAAATAATACCAGCCTATAACTGTCCCACTGCTGGGCAAAGGCCTCTTCTCATACAGAGAAGGCACGAGCATTGATCACCACGCTTGCTCAAGGCGGGTTGGCGATTTCGAACTTATATTAACTACAAGTCCAGGTTTCCTCACGATGTTTTCCTTCACCGATGTCTGTGATGTCTAAGATAAACTTTAGAAAGTACATATGAATTGAAAAAGTCACATTGGTACTTGCCCGGATTCGAACCCGCAACCTCTTGCATGAGAGGCGGGCGCCTTAACCACTAGGCCATCACGACAATTAACGCGAATTATACAAACGTGTTAAAATGAGTTAAAACATTTTTTTTATTAGCCTATTCTGTCCCGCTCTTGGGCAAAGGCCTTCCTCCACTTGTTCCATGTATCGCCAGATCTCGCTTCCTTTTCCCAATCCCGTAGGAATCTGTCCAGTTCGTCCCGCAATCTCCTTCGTGGCCTGCCGCGACCCCGTCTTCCCGTCTCAGGGCACCAGCTTTGTGCTATTTGAGCCCACAGTTTGTCTGTTGTATGCGGCAGACATGGCCTGCCCACCCAGTCCTATTTTAGTTGGAAAGCCTTTTGAGCCACATCAGCTATTCCTGTTTTGGGGCGCAGTATAGTGTTTCGAACTTGATCTGTTAATTTAACACCTAATATACTGCGCTCAATTGCTCGTTGGCAAACCTTGAGTTTGGACTTCTGTGCGTTTGTCAGTGACCAATTAGTCTGTGCGCCATAGGTTAAGACAGGGAGGATGCACATGTCCATGAACTTCCGCTTCAGAACCATGGGCAAACCGCATTTGAATAGTTCCTTCATAGACCAGTAGCTCTTCCAGGCGTTATCAGTTCTTCTAGACTTCTTTGTATTGCCTCGCCTGGAAAGAGACTACTTGGCCCAAGTAAAGGTATTCTTGAACATGTTGCATTACCTCCCCGGCTACTATATGCTTTGTGGGGGTACTTTGGATATAATTTTGGTCTCCGACATATTCATCTTCAGTCCAACCTGCTTAGGTCTTGGAGCATGCTTTCGAGCTTGGTGGCTGATGAAGAAAAGAGGACAATGTCCGCGAAACGGAGTTTTGTCATTCTCGTCTCTCCAAGTACAATGCCTCTTTCCCTCCATTTGATTGCCAAATTCCTGAAGATTTCTTCAAGGGTACTGGTGAACAGCTTCGGAGATAGCGGGTCGCCCTGTTTGACTCCTCTCTCTATTTTGAATTTTGGACGTGTGTTTTTTGTTTAATGGCAGCTGTACTGTTTTAGTACATTAAGCGGAGTAAATTGATGTAAGTGGAATCAACGTCTTGATTGTTTATGGCGTCAAAAATGGCCGATTGTGTAATGCTATCAAAGGCCTTGGAGTAATCGACGAAAGCAAGGTGTAGTGGGATTTTGTATTTTTGATGCTTTTCTATTATTTAGTTGATTGATTGTATGAAAGGTATTGTTTAGAGTAACGCGAAAAATAATTTGGCATTTTTATGTCAACAATTTTGTTAGGCCTTGTTAAGACGGTGCAGCTAGAGATGTGAGGAAGGTCACTGTAGGATATACTGGTAAATTTTGGGTAAAATACCAGTCAAAAACTGATAGTTGGCAGTTCGTATAATTGCGAATTCGCATTATTGTGGTTCAATTTCATTAACATCTCATTAACTGTCTGTCTGTCTCATCAATAAACCTTTGAACTTATTTGAATGAAATTTAGTATGGATATACTCGGGGAGCCAAGAAAGGACATATGCTAGTTTTCATCCCGGAAATCCCTGGGGAACGGAAACTATAAGTTCAAGCGGTTGAAGTCGCGGACAAAAGCTAAGTAGTATTTAATTAAACAAAGACACAAGTTTTATGAGAGTTTAAAAAGCGATGTACAAAGTTATTCTATTTTTATGCGTAAGTAGTAATATGATGAATGTTAGATAGTATATTTTGTAAGAAATTGTAGGTCCTTCGGGGCCCCCCTGAGAATGGGGGCCCTGGGCACGGGCCCCGTGTGCCCTTATGGTAAAGACGGTATTGGTTGTATATTTTTGACAATGTCAGATGAACGCTTTATTAAACCATTGCATAGTAAACACCCATCACTGGATGCCCGCTCTCTCCCTACAACTGACGTTTAAATCTATGCTAATATTTTAAAGATGAAAGATTTGATTGTTTGTTTGCATTGAAGAGGCTAGGTAACAAAACTAATGAACCGATTTGAAAAATTCTTTTACCAATATAAAACTTCGAGCAACATAATCTATAATAACATCACGCCATGATCCACAGGAGCGGAGCAGTTAACTGAAAACCTATGATTACGGGGGTTTATCCGCGTGAAACATCTAGTGTCTTAACAAGAGCATATTATGGTCCCACTCTATAGCAAAAGCCTCTTCTCTTACATTAAAGGCAGTGTGATTATAGTGACAAGTTATCAAACTTTTTCAAGGCGGATTGACGCTTTCAGACTTCTGGATTTCTGCTCAATGATTTTATTTACCGATGAGAGTTCAAATGATTAGTGATATTTATTTTGTAACATATAATAAGTTTCACTCTTTACGGTTGTCCAAGGTAATTTTAGAAAGTAACTATAAAACGCCACATTAGAATTTCCGCAGATTCAAACCGAAAACCAGTCTCTTACATGACAGACTTCTTTTCTTCACGGAGACGACAACACCTCAAAAATATAACTGACACATCTTCACGCCTTCCCATTGGCTACCTCCAAAAAGCTTTTGCTCTTAACCCTACTTACGCCACTCAACTTAAAAGCGTCAAAACTCCATAGAAATTGGATTGTTGCTCAATCAAAATGTTTGTAAACTCGCGTATCACGCTCCGTTGGACACTGAAACCTTTTCAGAGTGTCTGTCAGTACGCTGTGACGTCACTGCGTGCGTCTGACGGCTACGTAATTGCCACAAATGTTGCCAGTTGTAAAAATACAAAGGGTTGCCATGTGTGATTATGGAAGTGGGTTAGTGGAGGCGTGTTTTGTTTTGGGTCGTTGTGTAACTTGTGCAAGTTTATATCTATGGATAGGTACAGAATTGTTAGTTTTAAGTTTGGGGCGATATAAACAGACTTAAAATGAATTAAAAAGTAGTCTTTACATAACAGCAACATCGGCATGTTGCTGTTATGTAAAGACTACTTTTGATTTTGTAAACTTAAATTGTAAGTGGATAACGCACGATACAACATTTTTTTACTCTCTTCATCCAAAATACATATCTATATTTAGCAAACATACGCATTTCTTCTCCTCATTTTTGTCAATAGGTAATTTTGTATTACCCCATACCATAGCGTTAAGACATGTTTCATCAAAATCGGTTCAGATGTTCCGGAGCTATCAACACTTTTGTTAACTGCAGTCGCGATCGTAAATTAAACGCGAAAACGATTTTTTAAGGAATTCCACAATCACCGCAGGCAGCTCATTCCACAGTCCACAGATACACAGCCAGGGGTATAAGTTTCTTTAAAATATCTTGTGTGTAGATAAGCTCATTTACAGTTCTTGGTTTTTTTTTTTCATTTTGGACAGGTTTTGATTTCGGTCTCTTTATCTTATTAACTACGTTTATATGAAGTGAATTGTTAGAAAAAATATCCATTGCAATCCTTAAAACATTTCCAAAATATTTGACCTCTACGCTTATCTCTATTAAAGCTCCACTAAAAACATAAAACGTATCGCAAAACACTAAAATTCCACCAGAGCAGCCACAATATCTAGGTGCCAGGTCAGTAGGACGGCACCACCATAAATAGCAATAAATCCCACACTTGACTTTGACAAATGATGGTGAAATACCACCAGCCATGGCGGAAGCCAGACGGACTAACAATGGGAAATATAATGCTAACCCGTGGAGGTTTGTGATTATGTAACATAAATAACGAAGGCTTTCAAGGTTGTGAGATACTGTAGTTAAAAGTGGACTTGATTTTTAGATAAGGGGGTTTTTTGGTAAGAGGTGCAGTTGACTGCAAAACTTAAGAGTATACGGAAGTGTATGACAGGCGAATCGATTTTTGAGGTAAACTGGAGCAAGAAGCAGAATTGGGTGATGCACACTAGGAAAATGATTATTTTGGGAACAGGAAGGAAAATTAGCATTAACCATACCAAAATCGGCCA
This sequence comes from Athetis lepigone, assembly GCA_033675125.1. Classification (NCBI taxonomy): domain Eukaryota; kingdom Metazoa; phylum Arthropoda; class Insecta; order Lepidoptera; family Noctuidae; genus Athetis; species Athetis lepigone. The sequence goes on along the minus strand of CM066234.1, from coordinate 6,031,216 downwards.
TCATTATTAGCCTTTTTCATAGCGTCTGTGCGTCAGAAAGCGGGGCGTCTTGGGTAAGGCCTTTATAAAACTATTAGTGCTTTATGGAGCTTCTCCCAAGCTCCAGCGATTTAAGGATTCAGCCCACTGCCACTTCAGTTTGTCTGCAGTGATGGCGGGATGACTATGTCGAAACTTAAACTCAACACAAAGTTTATCCTGGGCGGAAATCACACCCACGACCTCCGACTCAGAAGACAGGGTCAGACAGGACACTAAACTAAACACGATTTTGGATTTGTTTGGAAGACTAGTTTATAGTCTTCTTAAATCCAAAGTCGTTGAAACGGATACATACCATACATATATATACCATAAATCGTACACAATACTCATTACTAACCGATAATATTAATAACCATTTACACAACCCGTCCCAATTCATCGAACCAGCACCGCTATCACAGAAATCGAGCATTTATCTACAGAACCATTACAACCATCAAATCCACTTTAATCAGCTTTCGTTATAATTGCTTTTATGAATACCTCGATTTAGGTATCCCTGAATAGGGAACCATTAGCGCCCATTTATTATTCAACCGTGATGGCAGAATTTTAATTATTTTACAGGTATAATAGCCGTGTTTTTGAGAAAAAATGGGCAATTGCGCTGGTGATGTTTTAGGCAATGAATGTTAGAATGGATAGGTGTTTCTGACCATCTTTGATAAGGAAATTGGTGCTCTTATTTTGTACTTAGCCGTGGTGGCTAAGGATACCAGAGCACCAGTTTAAGTAGAAATTAGAACTGAATTCTTCTGATTTAACCTTACTTCATATTGGTAAACATACATCGTAGGTTTCACTGTATGCCTGTTTTAGACTTCAGGCATTTCTTTGTATCCATACTAATATTATAAATGGGAAAGTGTGTCTGTCTGTCTGTCTGTATGTTTGTCTTTCTTTCACGGCAAAACGGAGCGACGAATTGACGTCATTTTTTAAGTGGAGGTAGTTGAAGGGATTGAGAGTAACATAGGCTACTTTTTGTCTCTTTTTAACGCGAGCGAAACCGCGGGCAAATGCTAGTTTCTATATAAAACCTTCCTCTGAATCACTGTTTCAAATCACTAGCACCTTGTCTTCGTGATTCCTAGACAAGCGTTCACACATTTGTGTTAGGGTTACCACACTGTACTGTAATTAACAGACAGTTTGCAGCAGCTCTGCCTTTGATAATACTGAGGTCACGAGCTCAAATATTGCTCCTTTGTGTTCCTGGAATCCTGGTACTTAGGAGTATCTATTAAATGGTGTATTTGAAGTGTAAACAGGAACAACAGTAGGTTTAAGCAGTTATGGGTCTACTAGCTTTTGCCCGCGGCTTCGCTCGCGTTAAAAAGAGACAAAAAGTAGCCTATGTTACTCTCCATCCCTTCAACTATTTCCACTTAAAAAATCACGTCAATTCGTCGCTCCGTTTTGCCGTGAAAGAAAGACAAACAGACAGACAGACAGACACACTTTCCCATTTCTAATATTAGTATGGATGGATATTATTTAGGTTCATAAACATATATTTTCTTAAAATTGCGCTCACATTTTCTATTAACCACTTCACACAACTGCGCGCCTAGTACTTTTGATTGATTTAAGTACTAAGTATCTCAGTATTTTAAATTTTCTCACATTATCACTTCACATTACTGCGCTCCTAGTACTATTGTTCTCTTAAGTTTTCAATCTTTTATTGGATTTAGAATTAACTATAGGGGAAAATGATTCATCTTTTATAATTATGTTCTCGTCGAATTTTCATTATTTTTAAGATGTATTCTGCTATTCGGGGCGGGGACAAATCCAACGAACCGAAAACCATGAAAATTGGTCTAGCCGATCTCGAGTTATAAGTGTTGTAACAAACCCGACTTTGTTTTATATATATAGAAGATAACGGTCTGTTAGTCTAGTGGTTAGTGACCCTAGGTCGTGAGTTCGATTCCTACAGGAGACAAAATTGGTCCGCCGTTGTGCATTGTTTTTTACATGTGCATAAAGTTTTAAATAAATAAAATTGGTAGGGTCGTTTGTTCTGTGTTTGAATGTAATTTATAATTTATGTATTTACAAGTCATATTAGTAGTCTAGTAACAATAAAAAAAGGCTCTGCCTAGCTTGAGATCAAATGACAGTGTGTTAGTAGTTCGTAAGTTGTTTATTTATTATTAAAAACTAGCTTTTGCCCGCGGCTTCGCTCGCGTTAGAAAGAGACAAAAAGTAGCCTATGTTACTCTCCATCCCTTCAACTATCTCCACTTATAAAATCACGTCAATTCGTCGCTCCGTTTTGCCGTGAAAGAAAGACAAACATACAGACAGACAGACAGACACACTTTCCCATTTATAATATTAGTATGGATGTTTTCAATCGTAAATCTTTGACAGCAGTAAAAATCTGACAATCAGTCAACAAGTAACTGAAAGTATGTTTTTTTTTGGTGAGTGGGAAATCATCCTATGACTGCTCCCGTCCTGGGTGCGGCGGGAGGGCGTGTCAGATTCTTACTGACTAAAACCCACACATGTTCTTTCAATTGCCCTTTATGTTCGGCCGCATCGTTCGCTTAAAATAAATAAAAAAAACAAAATATTGACGTGTAAAAGTGTTATATATATAACCTATTTACAAAATAAATATGATTTTATGATTTTATTTTTGTTCCAGGGTCACGGTAACTATTATAAACATTCTGCAACCCCGGTAGGCGTTGGCCCTGTTGGGCCCCTTCCTGTGCTGACTCCTTCTCTTTGAGGCGCGCGTGGAACACTAACGCGCCGTTGACGCGGTCCTGGTCCTAGCCGTGCGGCGAGCTACCCATCGCTCGCCATCCGCAGAACCGCGCCTACGGTGGCCGGTAGTCGTCTTGCGACTCTCGACGTCTTCGCCTGGGTCTTAGTCCGGGGCGAGAGGCTCGTCGTTGCCTCTCGCGAGCCGCCGCTTTCTTCACTAGCATAACTGCTTCGCAGAAGGAGGCGACGACATCCCATTCCGTCTCGCCCCGAAGCATGGCCTGAACCAGCGCCGGGCGAAGTTTCATGTCTTTATGACCACGTTTGCGTTGAAATATCACCCAATCAGTCAAATTACTATTTTATCCCTTCATCTGGTGATTGGTATGGTTTGTCGACCACAGGTAAAACAATAAAATGACATATGTCAATTTCGCGTGGCAGTAATGGCACCTGACATTAATGACAGTTGTCAAATTGACATTTCGCTAGATCACAGGTTATAATAAAACAGCTATATTGTCATCAGTATAACACACAATAAAGTTATAAATATTTACAGTGATATCAAATTCCGTTTTTAGTAACAACACTCGTGGGGCATTTCACACGATTTTATGAAAAAAGGGTTTTTTAATTCTTGTCTAGATTAAAAAAAGGCCGGTCCAATTTAATCCTTTTTTTGTTACAGGAGAGCTGAAAATAATTACAGCCCATTTTAAAATCTACGCAGTTTATTCTGGTTTTTAACGAATACATATTTAGGTACATTTTTGATAACTTTTGTTTGAGTATTCAGGTTTAATTTTAGAATAATAGGTTTGAATTAAGTAGTTTTTTTTTTGTATCTTTTTTAAAGTGCTTTGGAATGTAAATTGCCATAAATAAATAAAATGTTAGGTGTAGCTTTGTTGACAGTGGAAACTGTTTTGTTATTGTGTAATAAAAAATAATTAGGCACTTTGTAATTCTATGATAAGTACGTATTTTTATACAGACTTTCGTCTCTTATTTTACAAATTTATTAGGGGTTGAATTTTCTAAAATTCTTTCTTAATGCCTACTACAATGTAAAAGGCTTAAGTCAGTGTGGTCCCTTGTATACTAGGTGTGTTTTTGGTCTTGCACAACCCACTAGGAGATGATTCTACCCATGAACACAAACAACTTTTATTATGGAACCAACTCTGAAATCGCGAAATAATATCAGTTGCTTCTAACAAAAGTTCAATGCCCTCCCGACCATTATGTATGAAACAGCTGTTTTTTTTTTGAGATTTCACAGTTGGTTCCATAATAAAAGTTTTTCCAAAAATATACCTAGTATACTAGCAGTACTCGGCGGTTTTACTCGCGTATTCGTTACTGCTCCGCTTCCGCAGGTCACGGTGCGGCGTGATGTTATAAGCATTCCTCAATAAATAGGCTATCTAACACTAAAATAATTAGTTCGAACCAACAATATCTTTATCCAAACAAACAAATTCTTCAGCTTTATAATTAAAGTATAGTTTAAAGCAGATAGAATAAAAGGTGGTTATTTGCTTTAATGGTGACATGGTGAAGTAATTTTATTGATTTAGGATCATTTTATTTTTTTAAACCTACTGAAATTTATCGAAAGAAACAAGAAAGAAAAAATCCAAATACGCTGAGGCATACACGTACATAAATAAATACACACATCAAAAGTGTCTAGGGATATTTCAATTAAACCTAAACAACTAAAATTTTATTAACTTTTTGTTAAGACACCTACACATTAAAATAAACCTTGTTTAATAGCCTGTCTAATCTGATAATAGACTTTTAGATAAAGTTAAGTTTAAAAAAAAACTTAGAAGAATAGAAAAAACTCAGACAAAATTTCAATCTAAACTTTATTTTTGAGACATCAAAACCTAAACAAAACAACCATTTTTATTATAAAAATTTTTGAAAACTTAAAATTAATAATCCGTGGATCAGCCTAAGACTCTCCTGACACATCTGCAGCGGTTCTGTATACTCAAAACAAGGGTGTCAATATCCTGTTGTGGAATACTGTCCCAAATTGTGGTTTCTGAAGCCATGAGGACCAGTCAGAGCGTTATATCCGGGCTTTGGTCACGTTATCGTGTCACGGGGGAAGTGGTGGAACGGCACCGAGGACCTCAACGCATTAAAACACATGTAACAGGACCGATTCATAGTAAATGCTGCACGAAGTCAACTAAATGCAGCGGCGATGCAATTGGTTCAAAGGCTACAGAGAGAGTATGGTTTGTTGGTAAGCGGTCAAACTTTGAGAAGACGACTGCATAAAGTCAACCTACGTACTCGTAGGCCACTTTGGGTACCAGCGCTAAGGAGAGGCAATCGATGAAGAAGATTACAATGGACTATTGCACACGAAAACTGGAACCATTCTCAATGGTCACTTGTGCTTTTCACTGATGAATCCAGGTTTGGATTTCATCCTGATTCGCGAAGAGTACGCGTTTGGAGAGAACCTGGACGTTGGAATCGACTGCAGCACCCACAACAAGTTCATGCATATCAAGGTGACATGATTATGGGTTGGGCAGGAATTCGTCTCGGCGGTAGAACGGACCTCGTTTGGATACAAGGCAATATGACTGCTCTAAAATACCGAGATGAGGTGCTAGAGCCTGTTATCTTGCCCCACAGACAACAAATGGGACAAAATTTCCAGTTAATGCACGACAATGCCCGTCCACATACGGCGCGTATCGTCACAAGTTGGTTACAACAGCATGATATCCAAGCTTTAGACTGGCCTGCACAATTCCCTGACTTAAATCCTATCGAGCATGCCTGGGATATGCTTCTGAGAAGAGCTCTTAGGAAATTCCCTGAAGATATTGAGGATGAAAACCAGCTTTTCTTGCATCTTAATAGGACTTGGGACAGTATTCCACAACAGGATATTGCCACCTTGTTTTAAGTATGCAGAACCGCTGCAGATGTGTCAGGAGAGTCTTAAGTGGATACAAGGATTATTAATTTTATGTTTTTAACAATTTTTGTGAAAAAAATTGTTTTTTTTGTTTAGGTTTTGATGTTTCAAAAATAAAGTTAAGATTGAAATTTTGTTTGAGTTTTTCCTTTTCTTCTAAGTTTTTTTTTTAAATTTAACTTTATCTAAATGTTTGTTATCAGATTATATAGGCTATTAAACAAGGTTTATTTTAATGTGAAGGTGTCTTAACAAAAAGTTAATAGAATTTTAGTTGTTTAGGTTTAATTGAAATATCCCTAGATACTTTTGATGTGTGTATATTGTTATATCTATTTGATGCCAAAGTCCTTAGTGCAATCTTCTAACAAACATCATTGATTGCTACGATATCCTATAAGTGTTCCAGCAGAAATTGGGACCTTTTTAAAACGTTTAAAACACCTTGCTAAATACGTGAATTCACGGTATTTTTTCGATTTACATCACCTTTCAACAAACCGATTGTTCCTTTGACAGTTTGCCCTAATTGGTGGAACGTAAAAAGCGTTTGTTGATTTTGTCCGGACAAAGCTCGGCAACGAACTTAACACCAAACACAAACGTTTTAACTGTTAATTCAGCGAAAACAAAGGCTTGATTGGTTAAATAGTTTAGTAATTACGAGTTTAAGTATCGTTTTGAAACTGTTTCAATATTTTTGTTGTTCAATGTGAAGGATTTAAAATATCTATAGTTTTGTAGGATACTAGCTTTTGCCCATGGGTTCGCCCGCGTGAATGTCAAAACTATTACTTCATGTTTTACCCCTCTAGGGTTTAAATTTGAAAAAATCCTTTCTTAATGGATGCTTACTCTTTCTTTCTTTCTTCTTTCTTTCTTATATATCACCCAGTCAGTCAGTTTACCATTTTAAATATATATATTTTTTGTCGTGTCGTGTAGCCAAGTAGTTACAAGTAGTTAAAGCGCCCAGCTCTCATGCGTGACGTTGTGAGTTCGAAACCAGGCAAATATCAATATGACTTTTTAAATTCATGTACTTCCTCATTTTATCTAGAACATCTCGGCTATTCTGTGCCTAGAAAAGCACATAAAGCCGTTGGTTCTGGTTATCATTACTCCATTAGACAGTTACCGGTAGTCAGAACCCAGAAAGTCTAACAATCAGTCAAACCAAGGTGATTGTGTTCCAGTAACTGGGTTGTCAAGACAATCGCTCAATAGACTGAAAACCGACCCTGACATAGTTGGGAAAAGTCTAGCGAGACTATGATAAAGTTGTATTTATTTGTTATAAGTAAAGTGCAATAAAATCTTTTTTTAAGGTTTAAAATATGTATGTATTTATAAATTATATACGATCTAGCTTTTGCCCGCGGCTTCGCTCGCGTTAGAAAGAGACAAAAAGTAGCCTATGTTACTCTCCATCCCTTCAACTATCTCCACTCAAAAAATCACGTCAATTCATCGCTCCGTTTTGCCGTGAAAGAAAGACAAACAGACAGACAGACAGACACACTTTCCCATTTATAATATTAGTATGGACTAGTATGGATGTATGTCACCGGAAAATAACAAGATCAGTAAGTTTATCAATCTACTAGGAAGTTTATAAACTTCCGTAAGATTCTAAACGGTAGATAAATTGTAATATTTTACGTCCATATTTTCGTAAATTGATAAACTTACTGAACTCACTCGTAAAATAATAAGTAAGCAGTAATCAAACGCTACGCGCGATCTAATTGGTTGACTGTCACGTGTCACTTCTCTTTTCTCGCGGCCGCCATTGTTCGCCACGGAACATAAACTATGAACGTTGACCAATCAGAGAGCAGTGTGTTATTTTACGTATTTCAAAGATGCGTATATTTAAGAGAGTTTCTGTGATTGGTCGAACCATATAAAATCTTACGAATAGATATCCGTTAGTTTATAAATTTACCGTATCACGTCGAAAATTGATAAAGTTTATCAATCTAATAAACTTACGGATCTTGTTATTTTCCGGTGACATGTATATCAGTTGTCCGGTTACCATAACACAAGCTCTGCTGAGATTTAAACCAGATGGCCGTGTATGACTTGTCCTAAGATATTTATTGAACCTCAAACTAACATAATTACAACAGGATAGCCACTGTAATAGTGCATTCACGCAAACGGCGGCAAAAAACGAACATAACAATAAATATTCCATTAAATGTGACAATAAAACCAACAGTAGTGAAATAGCGTCAAAATTCCACTTTTTATTACATCAATAAAATATTTATATGTCTTGTTCAGGAAGGCGGAATAAAATCACAACCAGAAAGTTCAGTGTTACTAACTGATACCCAGTAACTGGGTTCCAGAGGTCAGATAGCCAGTTTTTTCGTGTAAAACCTATTTTTTTTTTCTTTTTTTTAGGGTTCCGTACCTCAAAAGGTAAAAACGGAACCCTTATAGGATCACTTTGTTGTCCGTCTGTCCGTCCGTCCGGCTGTCAAGACCCTTTTTCTCAGAAACGCGTCGAGATATCAAGCTGAAATTAATATCACATACTCGGGTCTGCTGTCTCTTAAAGCAGTGAAAAAAACAAGTTTTTAAATCAACGCAATAAAAAGATACTGCGGTTTATATTGCAAATTTGGACATTTGCAAGGAAATCAAAACCTATAGGGTACTTCCAATTGACCTAGAATCATGAAATTTGGCAATAAGCAAGGTCATGTAGCACAAGTATAGGGAAAACTCCGAAAACCGTAAATTTGTAGTTAGTTCACACCAGGCGTCCGTCTGTCCGTCTGTCTGTCAATAACCTTTTTCTCATAAACTCGTCGAGATATCAAGCTGAAATTAATATCACATACTTAGGTCTGCTATCTCTCACAGCAGTGAAAAAATCAAGTTTCTAAATCAATGCAATAAAAAAATACGGCGGTTTATATTGCATATTTAGATATTTTCAAGAGAATCAAAACTCAAAACCTATAGGGTACTTCCCATTGACCTAGAATCATGAAATTTGGCAAAAGGCAAGGTCATGTAGCACAAGTAAAGGGAAAACTCCGAAAACCGTAAATTTGTAGTTAGTTGACATCAGGCGTCCGTCTGTCCGTCAGTCTGTCAAGAACCTTTTTCTCAGAAACGCGTCGAGATATCAAGCTGAAATTAATATCACATACTCAGGTCTGCTATCTCTCAAAGCAGTGAAAAAATCAAGTTTTTAAATCAACGCAATAAAAAGATACGGCGGTTTATATTGCATATTTAGACATTTTCAAGGGAATCAAAACTCAAAACCTATAGGGTACTTCCCATTGACCTAGAATTGTGAAATTTGGCAAGAAGCAAGGTCATGTAGCACAAGTAAAGGGAAAACTCTGAAAACCGTAAATTTGTAGTTAGTTCACATCAGGCGTCTGTCTGTCTGTCAAGAACCTTTTTCTCAGGAACGCGTCGAGATATCAAACTGAAATTAATATCACATACTCAAGTCTGCTATCTCCCAAAGCAGTGAATAAATCAAGTTTCTAAATCAACGCAATAAAAAGATACGGCGGTTTATATTGCATATTTAGACATTTTCAAGGGAATCAAAACTCAAAACCTATAGGGTACTTCCCATTGACCTAGAATTGTGAAATTTGGCAAGAAGCAAGGTTATGTAGCACAAGTAAAGGGAAAACTCTGAAAACTGTAAATTTGTTGTTAGTTCACATCAGGCGTCTGTCTGTCCGTCTGTCTGTCAAGAACCTTTTTCTCAGGAACGCGTCGAGATATCAAACTGAAATTAATATCACATACTTAGGTCTGCTATCTCTTAAAGCAGTGAAAAAATCAAGTTTCTAAATCAACGCAATAAAAAGATACGGCGGTTTATATTGCATATTTAGACATTTTCAAGGGAATCAAAACTCAAAACCTATAGGGTACTTCCCATTGACCTAGAATCGTGAAATTTGGCAAGAAGCAAGGTCATGTAGCACAAGTAAAGAGAAAACTCCGAAAACCGTAAATTTGTAGTTAGTTCACATCAGGCGTCTGTCTGTCTGTCAAGAACCTTTTTCTCAGGAACGCGTCGAGATATCAAACTGAAATTAATATCACATACTCAAGTCTGCTATCTCCCAAAGCAGTGAATAAATCAAGTTTCTAAATCAACGCAATAAAAAGATACGGCGGTTTATATTGCATATTTAGACATTTTCAAGGGAATCAAAACTCAAAACCTATAGGGTACTTCCCATTGACCTAGAATTGTGAAATTTGGCAAGAAGCAAGGTTATGTAGCACAAGTAAAGGGAAAACTCTGAAAACTGTAAATTTGTTGTTAGTTCACATCAGGCGTCTGTCTGTCCGTCTGTCTGTCAAGAACCTTTTTCTCAGGAACGCGTCGAGATATCAAACTGAAATTAATATCACATACTTAGGTCTGCTATCTCTTAAAGCAGTGAAAAAATCAAGTTTCTAAATCAACGCAATAAAAAGATACGGCGGTTTATATTGCATATTTAGACATTTTCAAGGGAATCAAAACTCAAAACCTATAGGGTACTTCCCATTGACCTAGAATCGTGAAATTTGGCAAGAAGCAAGGTCATGTAGCACAAGTAAAGAGAAAACTCCGAAAACCGTAAATTTGTAGTTATTTCACTAAAAAACAAATTAACGGAACCCTCGTTGCGCGAGTAGAACTCGCACTTGACCGGTTTTTTTTTTTGGTGAGTGGGAAATCATCCAATGACTGCTCCCGTCCTGGGTGCGGCGGGAGGGCGTGTCGGACTTTTACTGACTAAAACCCACTCATGTTCTTTCGATTGCCCTTTATGTTCCAGGGTCACTGTAACTAGGGTCGATTTCCAGTTTAACCGGATCGAGCTGAATGTTAGTTTTAAGCGAACTCAACGACTTTTATTTTGAAAATAAGTAAAAAATTATATTTTTCCACGTAATTTTTTCTTATTTTAATCGAACGATGGAGCCGATGTTTCCCAGCTGGACTACTCTGAGAAAAAACATTCGAAACAAATTCTGAGGTAGTGTTTAGTAGTGGAAGCGGTTGTTCTGACAGACCACCGCTTTGAGAAGGTCTGCCTTCTCAAATCAATACTGGTATCACGATTCTCTAGGCTGATTGCCAAAATTTCTGCCATATCTCATTAGGATAGCTTCTGCAACTCGGGTGGCGCCACCAACAAAACCTGCTGGGGGCGTAGTAAAATGTATCTCCATGGGGAACATTTCATTAGAACATCAGTTTCGCTATCAGATATACCCCTCTCTTTCTTTTATGGCGTACGTACACTAAAGTAACTGTCAACTCTTTAACGTACATTTTGAAACTCAACCTAAGTGTTTGTTTCCACGACGGAATGAAGGTGTAAGCGTGTGGGGTAAGAAGTTATGAGTGCACACACCAAACCCAATAATTGTTCCTATTTATCTCTATAACGGCTTAACCGCTTGACATGCAGTTTTCTGCACTAGATTTGTAATTTATCAACAATGGTTCTTAGATAGTCATTATAGTATTAATCCTCCTAGGGGCGCTGAGAATACCATTTCTTTCGCTCGTTTGGGGTGAGAATTCTGCGCCAAACTCGTTGAATGTTCCCATTTATTTTTTTCTCGCTTGGTAGCTTTTATACACCACGGTCGCGACCAGGTCGCGCAACCTAGGGTCCTATTGTAATGGCCTAACGATTGTCATATATGAGTGACAACCGAGACCCACGAATCATGTGTGTTATGAATCACAGAATATTAGTGACGTGACTCGGAGAGCTAGCCAAATATAACAAAGCTTAAATATTAATCTAAATGCACAAAAACATTGTCAAATCAAATGGCTCCTTTGATATTGTAAAACATGTTTAGCGACATCTGTATCTTTGGCTTTCTTTGACATTGACATTCCTTTATGTTCATCAAAGAAGAATGACATTGCTGTCAACATGTTAACCATGATTTATGTCTTAATGTTGAGTTTATTTCAAATAGAATAAAACTCCGGACAGGATTTCACTAATCAAGAAGATATACAGGGTGCATTTTTGAAACTGCAAAACTTTTCAGGTATTGTTATAAAACTAAAACTCGTAAATAATCATATAAAAATACAATGCCCTTGTAATTTTTTTTTAGACCGTTTTTCAGAATATCTCTCATAATAAAACTCGTATTTTTTGAATCAATGAAATAATCGTAATTTACGTTTGTTGGTGTATATTACCGCGCGGTTGACGGATGATTACTGATTGGAGGACGCGTTTTAAGAACGATACTCTGAGACTTACCGATATGCGTAAATAAAAATAAAAATGACAAAAAATATTGTAGTGGTAGTGTAACCAAGTAACTTTAAGACTATTGTACTTTCATATATAACGGCGTCTTATCCCAATAAACGCCAGTCTTATATCAGCATTCAGTTGCTTCATTTCTATCCTTACGCCAATCCTTACAATATCTACCTACCCTACCTAGTTCATTCTGATGGAAACATGGCTTAAAACCATCCCTAGATAATCTACTTTCAAATAAAAAATTGCACCTAAATCGGGTCACCCGTTTAAGAGTTATGGTGCCACAAACAGACAGACTCTCACAGCGGACAAACACAACAAACACCCCCATTTTTGCAACGGCGGTTATAAATATCAATAATCGACGTAGGTGTCCTTCCTTCACCCGCCCTAAGTGGTATATAATTATAAGCTGGTTTTATTATTATCCAAAGACGAACATAGAGGTGAACCAGGAAGACAGACATAGTATGATTACAACAGCATCAATTCCTCGTACGTCATTCTTCGCACAAAGGAATTATTTCTCGGTGTACGCAGTCAAAGCACCTGAGTCCCTCTAATTCAGGTTACTTATTTTAAATATCCTATAAAAGGGAGGTTTTGCGCATTTTCCAAAGCGCGCTCTAACAATCTCTCTTTGTCTCCACTATCTGGAACGCTCTCTCAGAACTAAAAAGATATTCCAATAAGGTAGTGGACAGAGTGGAGGACGAGCGATTACCGATACCTGAGATATCAACCTTTTAAATGAATATAGTCGATGTTTACATGAAGGGGTCCAATAGTCTAATTTTAAATGTAGGGATCAGATAGTCGAAGTGAAAACCCGGGGGAGTCATATTCTCAAGTTCAAGCAATGATGTTATAAGTAAAAAAAAGTGAGCCGTCACGGGACGCCTGGCAGATGTGAAACATCGACATTATTTTGTAAAAGTAATATGATTGAAAAGAAAAAACGTGGCGAAGCGTCGCCACGGCATACGTCGCCACGCCTAGAAATTTGTTTTACGTGCGGCTATAGATGTTTCACATTAAAAAGTGTAGATAGGTTATATGCAGTCAAAAAGTGGCACATTAAAAGTTTGCCAATTGACCAACATGATACTGAGTATCGTGTTGACATTTGACGTTTATCTCTTTTTCACTCCCACTACTTCAATCATGTCATCCTACTTTGACGTGTAATGTATGTGTGCGTTAGTGTGCCGTTTTCGAAGATAGAATTTCGTTTGGGTAACCTATCTACACTTTTTTACTTATAACATCATTGAGTCCAAGCATTTAAGTCAAGGGAGATTTAAATAGCTGTTAGGCACCAGCCGGGAATTGCAGAGGTCGCATCTGTCAGTTCCCGCGATCCTCGGCGTAGGTAGGCGAAGGAACACCGGGGTGGGTTTTAGTCAGTAAGAGTCTGACAGACCCCTTTGCCGCTCTGGGCGGAGAATATTCATCATCTTTTTTTTCCATCTCAAATGAAAAAAAAAGTTTACCATAGTCGTAAGTCAAGAAGTGAGTCACAGTAAAATCAAATACGCTTTGTAATAGGCTGTGCATGCCATAAAAAACTTAACCAAAATGCTTTAAAATTGTAGTTGCAACTGAGCCCTTTGAATAATAACAAGTTTACATATATAACAAAAATATATCTATATAGAAGGGAACATTTATAGAGTTTGGTGTTCACACCCGGGTGAGAGGTTGTCTCTCACCCCAAACACATACGCCTTCTCCGATCCATCGGGCATAAAAACATAAACTTTATAAAAAACCACGGACAAGCTCCTTCGCAAGGACTCTTACTATGACTACTCTCAATTTATTTCACATTGTAATGTCAGTAAATAAAAATAAAACCAGACCATAATAAACATCTTACCCTACTCATTGAAAATCGCTCCGTCTCTCTAAGCCCGCTACCTTCAATGTCAGCTCGCAAAGATATCGCTCCGGGATATTTTCTTTAGATTAAACTAAAGACGTAATCTTTGTTTGAAACGTGTAATTTATGTTAGGTACTGTAATTAGTATCTAATAAACTTTAAAAGTACGCCAGGTCAAATTATTTATGTTTTTTTTTTTAAGCATTAATGGTTAAAAGGATTTAAAAGGCAAAAGCTTTAATTTGAGGATTAATTTGTAATTAATATGAAATCTTTTAGCTAGAGATAAAGGTATAATTTGGAGTGATTTATTTTCGTCTTTCCTACTAATGGATACTGTCCGAGATTTCGGAGATATCAGAGAGATTGAAGAAACAAAGAGTTTTTAAAGACAATTTCAATTACATAATTTAAAATAACAACGGATAACTATTAGTAAGTAGTTTGTATTGTGTATTTTGTAGAATATTGTCTGAAATAGGCTAGTAGTACCTACTTATTCCATTATTTTAGAATCAATGGGGGTATGAATTCGCAGGAAATTACTGATATCACGTGCCTCGGAAAGCACGTTTAGCCGTTGGTTCCGGTTACCAGAAGACCAGTCTTATCAGGGGGTATAATGTCGCCCAGTTACTGGGTTGTGCAGGTCTGATAGGCAGCTTCACAAACACTGGTATCCAGTTAAATTCAGTTGGTCTGGAAGCCGACACTAACATAATTAGGAAAAAGCTGAAAAGTTGGAGATGACGTGATTACTACTTATTAAATACGGCCAAATATTTCTGTATTTACGAAAAGCAATGTCAATAACCCATTTAAACTCTCGAATCTTTAAAATAGGACAGCTCTTTATACCGGTCGAGATTTTCTGCCCACACAACCGATATTAAAATTATAAACATGAATGCCAGACCCTGCCACTTTGATATGGCTGTAAACTCGATGACCTAAAAACATGGATAGCATAATTTATCTACGATGCTTTGACCTTCACCGCTGAACTAATTTTGTAGTAGTTTCATCCTATCTTAGTAATATTATAAACGTGATCGTTGGTATGTGTATGTGTGTGAGTCTATGTTTGTTACCCTTTCACCCAAAAATTACTGAACGGATTTTGATGAAACTTTGCAGTAGTATAGCTTATATAGTATAGCTTATATATTATAGTTATAGACTACATAACATCAAGCTATGACCTGGTGTAGCGGAGCAGTAACCAAAAATCTCACATAACGCCGGTGTGACCACGGGGGATAGCTAGTATAGAATATGTTATAGTACTTTCATACTGCCGTTAAAAATGTTTGCAAATGTCAATTAAAACATTTTGTTTCTGACATTTATTTATAAAAAAAAAATTAAAATTTAAAATCATTTAGGTAAAATTACCCAGGTGCTCTCTTGATGCGAAAGCACACAAGTTTGGGTGAACTAGACCAGGATGTGCAAGCATAGCAGTACTTTGGCTTAACTATTTTCTGTCTGCTATATAACGTTTTCATGTAGGCCTTATTATACTTTAGTGTAAAAGTGTAGATAGGTTACTTACACGATCTATCTTCTATCTTCAAAAACGGCACACTAACGCGCACATTCAAGTACTGCGAGTGAAAAAGAAACGAATATAATTTGTGACAATTTTAATTTGGTCAAATAGCTATATTTTAAAGCCACATGCTGACTGCATATAACTTATCTACACTTTTTTACTTATAATATCATTGCTAGTTCAGATTCCTCTTAAGTGTCAAACTGTGACAAATGGCTACACATCTACGTAACACAGGCTCAGCCATCGATCAACCAGGATATTATTACGCGCTACCCACCCTAGCATGTGATAGCTATACCTTATTATAACAATGTTTAACGCCAACCCACGGTAATCTACCGTGTAATGAAACCAATAATTGTGCAGTTCAGCAAGAAATAGGGTGACCTCATTAACTTGTTTTTTTAATTTGATAAAGCTGTGTAGACACTGTTGAGCTAAGGTTTCTCTGCATCATTATAAGCTAGATGCTTGCTTGTCTTATTTTTGAACTGTCTGCACATCCGGCACGGGTGTTACGAATCTTTAATTTTTTTTTGTATTTTATTTGTATACTAGCTTTTGCCCGCGACTTCGTCCGCGTGGAATAATTGTTCCCGTTCCCGGGGATTTGTTTTTTTTTTCCGTAAGAACCTTGTACAGAGTATTAGAAAACTACAAAAAAAAAACAGCTAAATCGGTCAAGCCGTTTTAATGCTATGTCGTGACAACGGAAAACGGGTTTCATTTTTATATATATAGATTATTATGCATGTATTATACTGTATTAAAACTTCTTAGTTTTTTTATATCACACTGCAACCCACTGGAGCAAAGCAGTAATCAATGTAACAAAACATATGGATGAAACTGCGAGCTGTGAATTACTCTGTATTTTGGTGAAAACAGCTCAAAAATCCTTTCAGTAGTCTGTGAGTTTGTTGTCACTGATATAATATGTGGCGCGAGACTTGGTTTTATGATTAGTAAGAATATCTGTTATTTGGAGTGTTAAGAGATGGTGCTATTAGAGAGAGGAACAACTAGTTCAGTATTTATGCCAATTGTACGTCATTGCTCTTGATCAGGGGCTTGGTTACGGTTTGATGCCTTATTAGCATGGATTGCATGTCTTCACATTCATTTTTTTGATTTTTCTGTACAGCAGTGGTAACTCACTGAATAAATATAGGAGCACCACCACCTTAGCCTCAATAGAAACGCCTGATGTTCCATAAGTTACAGACATAAACATCACTTCACAGCTTCCTAACTATTCAATATCAAATAATCGTTTGAATAACAGTTTGGCCTCTAATTCTAACGAACTCGGAACCTCCGCAAATTAACAGGATCATAATAAAAACTGGCCAAAATTGCAAACCCTTTCGCACGGGAATTGCTTTTTAGAAACCATCTTCATTACGAAAATGTCGACGTAAAAAAGTTAAAGTTTCGCTTCAGGAATGTACTGGTATCTTATAAGGCTGTTTCACATTGACGCGATCTGCTGCGACTTACTACGTGGCTTGCCGCCATTCTATCACTTATTTATTTTCCATTCACACGTTATTATTCTCGTTAATATTCCATACATATTTTTATTTACTTCGCTCTTCATAAATTACATTTCATCTTGTTCAAGGCATAACATTCCCCACCCAAACAATACGACAATGGTCTTATCACTAACATTTGGATTGTGTCACAAGCCGTAGATACTAGTCATAGCCAATAGCTATAGATATCAATAGCACGACAGAAGTATCAGAGAGGGAGTTATTTGTGTCGACAAGAGAGGTTAGAAAAGTGCTTGTGTTAAAAGTGATTGAAGGCTTGAAACCGGCCGTAATATAATGACCTGATGTTCCCAAGACTGAGAAGAATATACCACTTATACTCAGAAAATGACACTTATAGCCTACGTAGTGAATGAAAAGAACAAGACAGAAAACGCAAAGTCGTAACGCGCGACCGCGGCGCTCGTGTGTGGTAGAACCTTTAAATAGTCCTGCCATTACGTTTTTAGTTTTAAGTACTGATTGCTTAACATTTTTGGGTCATTGTTCTCAAGAAGTTGAACTAAATCTGTGTTTAAGTGGTTAAAACATATTATTACAGTTTAGTAAGTGTTTTTCTTTAGAACTTTTTATTATAAAGAGAAATTGTAAAGGAAAGTTAGTACTGTAAAAACTATTGTTTACCTGTAATGAAAGCGCTCGTAATAAAAGTCGTTATACAATGCTCCCGCTCTTTTGGGCTTTGGTTTTATTGACAGATTTTTGGGCTTCTATCTTGATGCAGCCGAGTTCTTTGATGCCTTAAGCTCTTTCACAGTTTATAACTTCTTATACTAACTACCAGTAAACAAAATCAGAAAATCTAAACAAGTGGCATTGTAGAACAAATACGGTATTTGACACCATCATCAATTGACGTACTTTTTATAAACTGTCAAAACGTGATACTTCTATAGATTTTAAATGGCAATATCACCTTGTGACGTCACAAACCAGCAACCCTGACTAACTATTTATTGATTTCAAAGCAATTAAAAATCCAATTTTACAGTAAATTAAAAACAAATCCAATGCTTAGGACTAATCAAATGATCGGTTTTATAAAAATTATGTCTTAGATTTATCGGTTAACTAGCTTTTGCCCGCGGCTTCGCTCGCGTTAGAAAGAGACAAAAAGTAGCCTATGTTACTCTCCATCCCTTCAACTATCTCCACTCAAAAAATCACGTCAATTCATTGCTCCGTTTTGCCGTGAAAGAAAGACAAACAGACCGACAGACAGACACACTTTCCCATTTATAATATTAGTATGGATTTGTCGTGTCATCATCATCACACTATCCATACTAGTATGGATAGTGTCAAATACCGTATTGTTAAATGTATGAGATTAACATAAGCTTACGCTAAGTTATTTGACATCTCGTATGGAACTCTATATTAGCATCTATTCTACAATGCCACTTGTCTACAGTTGAAGGTCGTCTTATGACATGGACCTCCTCTAATCTCCTACACATGTTTTTTGTCCAATATTGGTTCTCTTTTCCAGAGAATCCGGTTTAACTTTGTGAAAATCCATGAAAATTAATGAATTCTCCCACAATCTAGATCAAGCCTTGTAAAATGATGCACTGAAATGCACTCGGGCACGTGTCCAAACTGTCGATAAGTCAACATCTCTTGAAGAAGCTCGTGGATGGGCGAAACACGTGTCGAGTATAAGTATTGGGTGTCACGTTCAACGCTATTTACTCCAATTTCTGCAAGTGTATACCTATTTTAGAGCGGGATGGCGGTGATGCGTCTTGCATCTACGGTTAGATGTAGAATCTGGTGGAAGTAAATACATACATACATAATATACTGTAAAATTTTAAAAAATCGCGCCTTAGTGTTTCTACATCAAAATCAGTACCTATTAAGCAAAATTGAAGCTCGTTGGTTTAGGTTGTGCGTTGATTACCACTGAAAACCTGTCTCTATGTACTAACTGTCCCCCGCGGTTTCACCCGCATTATGTTTGGTTTTTATTAGTGTTCCACTCTATCCTATGTGTCAATCTGATGCTTAAACTATACTATATACTACTTCCATGAATACGTGGGATCTATATTGAGATACGGTGTCCTCTTCTGAAGTAACTCGACGGACAAACAAAATGTGCAAAATAAATCAGACTGATTTTTGTAGTTTTTGAACAAAAGATAGTAGCAAACATCCATACATAACGTACAACTTATTTTATGTACTACATTTTAATATTATAGTGACCTATTATATTCTATCCACATACAAACATGACATTTACACCTAATATTAGTCAGAAGTATAAATATCGAATTTTACTACAATTAATATCCATCCTTTTGGTAAATCTTTAAAATATATTTAAAAAAAACTCTAACTCTAAACTATAATAACGCTGTAAGAAAACCAACAACGAAAACCCATCCAGCTCCATAAAAATCAATACCCCTAGGTAGGAACACTCAGCAAAAATGTCCGACTAATTAGTTACCCAACTAATCAAGCTCATTAACTAAAGTAGGCAATCATCACGCCCGTTTTCGCGATCAGATTACTCATAATGTAATCTGGGAAAAAACTGCAAAAATCTGGCTTTATGATATCACGTGATGGATGACGTTATCCCAAAAAAAAACGTTAAGGGTCAACTCACACCGAAAGAGCGGCGAAGGGCAGCGAAGCGCGGAGTCCCGCGTTCCGTTTATGAAATTCGCCAAAATTCCCGCGGCGTCGCGGGCATCCGAGCGGCTCGTTCCAGTATCTCGAGCGATAATAAGTATTATTGTTATGAAAATAAAGTTAAAACTCATATGACACTGAAACTGCGTTCCGCTTCGCTACCCTTCGCCGCTCTTTTGGTGTGAATTGACCCTAATCGTTGATGGAAAAAATATTACTGGCGCTTTATTTTTAAGATGATTAAATCTGTATACGTTTATACGTTGTGCTGTTGTTATACGTATGGTTATTTTGCATCTTACTTTATTCTTAAGTCCAGAAGGAAAATCAATACTCATAAAAAAAAGCTAAAATACATGAGTTATGTACAATCAGCAAAACAGATAAGTATGCAGGGCCGTCACATACAATTTAAGTTTTCTCAAAAACCCATGGATATTTTCTAATAAAAATTTAAAGAGATTAGAAAATAACAACTTCTTCAATTAATACAAATTTCATTTGAATGCATTAATTGTTATTCAAGAAAACCTCAATTGTAGATGACGGCCCTGCATACCCCATACTTTACTGACTGTACAATGGCGAGCTTAACCCAAAGTTGAGTTATCTTTCAGCAAACCTTATTACTATAAAAGAGATTTCAATAGAGGATATGCCTATGTGCAATAATAATGCATTTTCATCTTTTTTTATATAACTTATGGGGCTTGCTCTTGGTCCTTGACTAGTCCGAGGGCATAGACGGGGCCTACGATGGAGCGAGCTCACTCAAAAGATGCCTATGCACTCGTCTCTTGAATACATCCGGGTTATATGCTTTTGGAAACACAGACGCCGGCAGAGAATTCCATTCTTTTGCGGTGAGCATAATAAAGGATCTCGAAAAACGCTGCGTGCGGATTCAAGGAATATCGACCAAGAAAGGGTGGTATCCTGCCGTACGTCTGGATGTCCGGTGGTAAAACGGAAAAAAAAGTCTTTTTTTTTTTTTTGGTGAGTGGGAAATCATCCAATGACTGCTCCCGTCCTGGGTGCGGCGGGAGGGCGTGTCAGACTCTTACTGACTAAAACCCACTCATGTTCCTTCGATTGCCCTTTATGTTCCAGGGTCACGGTAACTGTTATAAACATAACATTCCGCAACCGGAAAAAAAAAGTCTCAAAGTGTAAGGTCTTAAAGTTAATATGACTTACTTGCATTAACTTACTATTACATTTTTAAAAAAAGTCATACAACGGACTTTTACTAAACAGTAAACGATAGTGGAATGATGTGATGGAACCTACAGGTTGCGGGTTCGAAGCCAAGTATCAATTTTTTTTTTAATTCATACGTATTTTCTAAGTTTAAGTTTAATGTCGTGATGGCCAATGCTTCTCATGCTGTGGTTTCGAATCCAGGCAAGTACCAATGTGGCTTTTTCAATTCACACTTTCTCAAGTTTATATCGTGTTTCTGACAGCAGTTGTTCCCGGTTGTCAATCGTAGAACTTTAACAGCCGTTACGAGTAGTCAGAAGCCAGAAAGTTTGACCTGTCAACTCAAGATATCTCAGGAAGAGATTCAGGTTGTTGAAAAATGCTAGCGAGGATGATGACAATCCATACTAATATTATAAATGCGAAAGTAACTCTGTCTGTCTGTCTCTTCTTCACGCCTAAACCGCTGAACCGATTTGAATGAAATTTGGTACAGAAATAGTCTGGGACCCGATAAAGGACATCCCCCGGGAACGGGAACTATTACTCCACGCGGACGAAGTCGCGGGCAAAAGCTAGTACAAATATATTAAGTAAATATAATTTATTTGAGATTAATGATTTAACATGACTAAATAAAGATTCTTCTTGATTAAGAAGAATGTTAATGGAAGTGGAACTTTTTTGGAAAAACTTAATTTCTATTTAACGATATAAAAGTGTTTTAAAAATGTGTCTTCTTTCTAATAATTATTTATTTGTATAAGGCAGCTTTTTTCATTTATCGACACATAATATCTATACTAATATTATAAAGAGGAAAACTTTGTTTGATTGTAATGAATAGGATCAAAAACTACTGGACCGATTTTAAAAATTCTTTCACCATTCGAAAGCTACATTATCCCTGAGTAACATAGGCTATATAATATCACGCTATGTCCCACGGGAGCGAGGCAGTAACCAAAAACCTAACGGAACGCAGGTGAAACCGCGAGGAACAGCTAGTAGATGATATAGATAGATATATTGTTAGCGTTAGGTAAATAGATATTGTTAACTATATAGCTTTTCCCCGCGACTTCGTCCGCGTGGGTTAATAGCACGTTCCCGGGGGATTTCCGGGATGAAAACTATCCTATGTCCTTTCTCAGGTCCCAGACTATATCTGTACCAAATTTCATTAAAATCGGTTTAGTGGTTTAGGAGTGAAGAAGAGACAGACAGACAGACAGAGTTACTTTCGCATTTGTAATATTAGTACGGATTGTTCATCCTACTAAGGTGATAGCTTATTAATAATAGCCAATGTGTCGGTTGACCTAACCTCTAAGCAATATTCACGCAAAATTGGAATAAACTTAGACAGACAACAAAAACAGACTATATTTTTGAGTTTGGTATCGTCGAAATATTTAAACCTTCGAACACACGTGATTGGAGATACCATAGAAAGACAATACCAGTGCGACAGCCGGATGTCGCTTGGTCGTCGAAAGATTAATGTACAGTTTCGACTTTGTTACGTTTTTTATATGTATAGATGTATAACACCTATAAACATAGCCAACAATACTACAGTCACCGCTTAATCACAGATTTTGGACTTCTCAAGCAAACAAACAAAAAAGACAAATGCCAATTTCCTACCTCCAATAAATATCCATAATTACACAACATTATTAAATTCAGAGCTGAACAGAAAAGTAATAATTGAAATTGGAGCCAAAAAAAGGAATCACTCAAAATTTTCACAAGAAAATTTAATACGAAAAATCTTAATAAAGTCTTATACATTTTGTACGTTCATTCTGCCCGATCTTTTTTATTACAATGACCCTTGAGGGCACGAGGGTATTTGGAGTGACCCTTCGTAATAATGCTAGGTAAAAGATATTATCTTGTAGGTACTTTACTAACAATAAAAATCGCGTTTAAGTGTCGTTTCAAAAATACTGAGGTGGTATTTATGGCGGCAAGTGTACATGACAGGAGTTGTATATTTATTTTGTGGGCGATTAAGGATTTTGGTGTTCTAGTTAATCATTTGGAGATTTCTTTGAATAGGTAGGCAATAAAGATACTTTTTAAAGCTTCTAATGTCATGATAAAGGTTCTTTATTTAGCACATAATTTTTTTTTTTTTGGTGAGTGGGAAATCATCCAATGACTGCTCCCGTCCTGGGTGCGGCGGGAGGGCGTGTCAGACTCTTACTGACTAAAACCCACTCATGTTCCTTCGATTGCCTTTTATGTTCCAGGGTCACGGTAACTATTATAAACATTCCGCAACCCCGGCAGGCGTTGGCCCTGTTGGGCCCCTTCCTGTGCTGACTCCTTCTCTTTGAGGCGCGCGTGGAACACTAACGCGCCGTCGACGCGGTCCTGGTCCTAGCCGGGCGGCGATTTGGTTTAGCTATTCTATGTCCCTATCTTGCCATCGTTCCTCACTACTAACATCAGGTGGGCCGTCTTATTCAGTCTAATCATTATTTCCATTAGACCGAAAAAGGCACTTCGGAAGCCTTTGTCCTACTATCTTAGGGATGGTTTTTATTATAACAGGATCGAGCTGAATACAGTGCATATTAGACATGCACAACCCAGTTACTATGGGTATCACGGATATTCGATGGCAGTAGCCCATAAGACACAACACTCGTACGGACGGAGAATCCTTTTTCCAAAGAAAATTAGTTATACTCTGTTTCTCACACTTCTATATGGTTGCCGTCAATAAATTATACTTTCGTATTCCTTAGGCGCTGGACACACAGAAAAGACGTACCTAAGACGCAGACGGGACACGGACATTTGTCTCTACCAAGTCCCTTTCATACAAAATGTATAGAAACGACGCGACGTTAAACATATAGAAGAGACGGGGCGCGGGCGCATTTCCCATTGTCCGCGACGCGTCTTAGTCTTACGTCTCTTCTGTCTGGCCAGCGCCTTAGAACTTTAGAGATTTAAAATATTTATGTCGAAAAATATATTTCCTAGATAGCTAAAACTTTTATCTATTGATAATCTTTTAATTGTATTTTTTGTCACTACGGCGTAATTACCTCGAAGAAAGGCAAGCATTAAATGGTTATTCGAACAAAAAGAATAATTGGATTTTTCTCCCACAAAAAATTGGCATCGGTATTTTATAGCGTCACCATTTTTCTTTTAGACTGACTAAGTTAGAATATGCAACAAGTTTTTGAAATAGTAAGTTTACATCAAACAATAGACAATATTGTGGTGTGGTTTAAAATACATATTTATTTCTCTCTTTCTTTAAAAAAAAAGAGGTTGCCTTATTAAGAATTTTTCGCGTTTCCTAGGTGCGTTTACGATCATATAAACATACATACACAAACAACCTGACTGTGGAAATATCTCTAGATAATTTCTAAATATTAAATTGCAAAGTGACTGACTGATTGATTGATTTTTGATATATCAACACAGCACAAGCCGCTGATACATGAAATTATTTTGCAGCATGTATTCTAAGTATCCGCTAAGAAAGTGTTTTTAGAAATAAGACCCTCAATACGATTAAGGGAGTAAAATAGTGGACAGTAGATCGATATCCAAGCGAGCGAAGTCGCGGCAAAAGCTAATACATTTATATTTTTTCCATTCGGGAATTGAACACGAATAGTAATAAACCGAAATATAATTTGTAAATGTTAGTCCTCTCTACCTCGTAGCCTTGTAGACTGCAAAGCGTGGGCTTCTTCATAAATTCTTTAGAAAACATAATAATACACACAATAACATCATACCGTGCGTGGCAGCCATCTTGGGTCATTGAACTATTTAACGTGAGTACCTAAGTTTTATATATCTTTGCTTACATCTTAGAGTTTTGTGTGTTGATTGTACATAGATTACTTGCATAGTAAGTAATGAAGTAGAGATGGGACTGTCAGACAAATATGTATCTTCAAAATATATTTTATTTCTAACTGATTTCTAGTACAGAGTGAAAAGCCTACATCCCGAGGTTTTGTTACATTCCTTTACTCATGCAAATAAAATAGAAGCCCCGCGAAGCGGTGCTCCTTTACCTACACAGTGGCTCCGTCCCCTTGATGCTTTATTTTTGCTTTTTCCTTGATTAAATATAATATTCGAAGCTATGGCATTCAATGTTTTAAGTATCATAAACATCATCGGTTTCTAGCCTAACCAGAATCAGCTGGATACCAGTGTTTTACGTGGCTGCCTGCCTATCACACCTCCACAACTAAGTTACTGGGCGACACGATACCACTTGGTTAGGTCTGACTTTCTAGTTTCTGAGTAACCGACTCACAAAGTTCTACGAATAACAACCGAGACCAATAAATTTACTTGCTTTTCAAGTTTATCTTGGACATCAATGACACCCCGTGGTCAAAGTACATAAATGAAAATTTAAATGACAATGAAAAAATCAAAATGGTATTTACCCGGATTCGAACCTCCAATCACTTTACAAGAGGCGGTGTCTTAACGTCTGCTGCTGTCATCGCGACATTTTAATTTGATTCTGTTTCAAGTATAGCCCTTAGTTATTTGAATGGTGCACAATCAAATAATAACTGCAACAATCATTAAGAACATGTCCACAATCAAAAAATAACTGCATCAAATATTAAGATCCAATCTTGCAATTATTACAGCTGCTTTTATCTCTAACGCCCAACACTATTCAAA
The DNA here is from genome assembly GCA_033675125.1 of Athetis lepigone. Taxonomy (NCBI): domain Eukaryota; kingdom Metazoa; phylum Arthropoda; class Insecta; order Lepidoptera; family Noctuidae; genus Athetis; species Athetis lepigone. The sequence goes on along the minus strand of CM066234.1, from coordinate 6,005,642 downwards.
ATAAAATATTTAACGTAGGTAAATATTGCTGCAAATTTTTGTTCGTCAGCACGCAAATTGGATTGTACTGAGTTCAACCAGGGGTAGAAAACAGTTGAATCATTTTCTACCAATATCTTGATAGGATTTTGTTTAAATATTTAATCCGAGGGGTTTGCCACAGTAAATTATATTAGTTTGAGATACTACTACTATTAATCCTTCGAATACACGTGATTTGAAACACAATAGAAAGATAATAGCAGCCCGACAGCCGGCTGTCGGTTGGCCGTTGAAAGGAACAGGACAAACTTCGTTTCTTCTGTATCTGGGCGTATATTATTTATAATATGTTTGTTTTATCACTACATAGTATAAAACAAAGTCGCAATCCGCTGTCTGTCCCTATGTATGCTTAGATCTTTAAAACTGCGCAACGGATTTTGATGCTTTGATAGTTGAGAATAGCCGGGTTTTTTAAAGATTTGTATTACCCCTGCGAAGCTGGGGCGGGTCGCTAGTAAATTATATATATCAGTCATCTGGATACTATAACACAAGCTCTTATGATCAGATGGCCGTGTGTGAGTAGCACCAAGATATGTCTCTATGTTACTGTTTGCTCCTTTCACGAAAAATTACTCAACGGAATGACCTCGACAGAAAAAAGAATCTAATAATCAGAATTACACAGAGACTACATAATATTGAGTTCATGTCATAAAAATATCATAGTATGACTGTATTTGTTTAGCAAATAATATTTCAAACTGCCATATTTATTCTTTAAATACGCCATTTACTGCACTCAATATTTTGCCAATTTTATTTATAATATCGGCCAAATGAAGCGTTTTTCGGTTTTAATGTTAAAATAACTTCGTTACAGTGATATTATTTTCTCGTAAATGCCAAACAAGCTAACGAATAAATAAACCAGCAAACAAATAAATTGTTGTTATTTATTTTATTTCTAAGTATAATAGAAATAAATCTCAATTTTTTTACAGTTTTGTGGTTTAACCACCTCTAATATAATCTGTAGTCGTAAGTCCGAATTTAGGCAAGTACCAGTGTGACTTTTTCAATTGAGTAAGCGTGGTGATAAATGCTTGTGTCTTCTCTGTTTGAGAAGCGGCTTCTGCTTTGCACTGGGATAGAGGCTGGTAATATATGGTTGATTTTAACCTAGGTCAGGCGGGTCGCTATCAATTAATATATTGCAATTCCAAATTAGTTTTAATTGCACTGTTAATAATAATTATCTTAGTGTTAGTTTATTTTTAGAATTTCTTTATGTATAGACATTTTGTAACTGTTCCCTATGTACACTTTTGTAAACTGTTGTTTGAATAAAAAAAAATATTTATTTATTTATTTAATATATTTATCAACATGACAATCTATAATCTATCTATATAAATAATATGGTAAACTGATTGACTGACGGTAGCACAAACCACCGCGCCACTTTCTAAAGACATGAAACTTGCAGGGTGTGTTCTTTGTAAAGAGTAAATAACCAATAAAAAAATACGGTATGGAAGTAACGAAATACACGGAGGCGAAGCCGCGGGTGAAAGCCAAACAAAATATTCAACAACTAAAAAATCTGCCAAGCGTAAACATCTTTTCCACCAGACCACGCGAAATTAAGGACCTATACTTTAAGTATGGGGCGGGAGAAGTCCCGCCTCATACTTTAAATAAGACAAAAGCATTAATCAACTTAGAAATTAAGTCTTCATTAGTCTCAGTAATCAAGGCATGTCTTTGAATGCACCGCTATGAATGAGAATAGCAAATCTTTTACAATCATCTCTAACAATGGTCCAGTAATCTTGTAAAAAACTGTCCCTATCTGTTATTGTGACTTTATTGTGTAAATTGCTACAGGTTGCTGCGAAATACTAATATCAAAGATGACTGAAAGCAAGTTACAAACATTTTTATAGTGTACAGTTAAGTAGTAGAACTCTTTGTGAAGGTCCATCTACTATATCTATTTCTGCCGAAAACATTGAATTTTGAAGGGTACACCTCTTCAAAATTAATTACAGACATATTATTTGTTATCTTCAAGACCTGTAGTATTGCAGAAATGCAGGTGTCTATAGGCGGCGTAAGCTTGTTTGCCATATAATGACATCAAAAAAGAAATAAGTAAATATTAGTGTAGCCAGACTAAAAGAAGGGCTAAAATGTTAGGAAGAAAAAACTATTTTTGAAGAAATAAAAAGAAAGAAAAAAAAAATAGGGAAATGAGAAGGAGCGGTCGAACATCGAATAATAAAGCTCTAAACTTATGCCCTTACTAATAAACACTCTGTAAAGTTATGTCATGAAGAAAGCCTGTATAACCATACATTTTTGACGTATAAACCTGTCATAACTTTATGCAGCGTTTATTAGTAAGACGCTTAAAATAAACATTATTATGAGTTCTAGTGAGTCAACAAGTTTCCATTACAAAAAGCCACATTGAATTGCAATCATCCAACAACCGGTAGCAATCGCAAACTGCAGTATACCCAGTGTGCGTTGTCCCAGCGGAAAAGTGTCGATTTTCTAAATTTCAGTTTAGCAGATAATTAGTGTATGACGTCCTGTAAATGTGTATGCTAAATTCAAATTTGTGTATCCAGCCATTTGGCAGATATTCAACAAAAACTGGTTCCGCCAGGACAACGTTGTCCCAGCGGAATTTTTTTTTTCTATGGACTTGCGTGAAAAAAAATATATACAATAATTTGTGTGTAACGAGAGGTAAATGTGTATGCATAAATGAAATTTGTGTGTCGTCTATTTACGAAGATATTCAATTTGCCGCTGCGACAACGTTTGGCAATTTGATGAAAATCATATATAACGGTTTAGTACAGAGTTGTAATTTCTTATGCATGTTGCTTTGTATTTGTGTATAATGTGTGTAAAAACAGAATTTGAAAAAAGCATACCGTTCACAAGATATACACATAAACGTAAAATAAGGTTATTAGGTCCAAGCTCTTAAAATAGGAACTCTAGAGTCTAACTTTTAACTTTTATCTGAATCTTGTAGGGTTCTACGACGTCCTGCCAAGTTTCATCTATGTGTGCTTAGTAATTAATGAGCAATGCCATAATTTACTACGAATAGACCACTATACTTTATGATATCCGATTTTAGGACTTCTTAATGGAAAAGCGAAATAAAACATATATTCCAACCATTAGTGTACTAATGCAACTACTCATATCTGAAATTTCAGTTCATTACACTAAATAATTAAAGAAATATAATAAAATTACCAGAACAACTACAAAACGCGGATTAACCGACCAAGTTTGAATAGACACAAAAAGCGGCCGTGCAGTACATAGACCGAACGTTCCAAATTTACAGTATAATATAGTGTAATAGCTCGGTACAGATGCGTACACAAATGATAACGTAATATCAATATATATTATCTTAGTTTATCCTAAAATTCCAGAAAAAGAATATTTTTGGTGATTTACGTATAAATGAAATAAAAATACCTCAGATAGTGGCAAAGTGTGACTGTGAGCCAATAGTAAGAATAACGGGAAGATAAACAAGGTAAGATAAAAAATCATGTAATAAAAAAGCTTTTTCCAAAAAAAGATAACCGACTTCAAATACTAAAAGCCCAAAAATAACTATTTTGGAAGTCGGTGGCAACATATCAAATAGACAGAGAAGAGAAGCCACCGACTTCCGAAATAGTTATTTTTGGGCTTTTAGTTTTTGAAGTCGGTTATCATTTTTTTGTAAAAAGCTTTTTATTTTTTACTTTTTAGTTAGAGTCTCAATGTCTGACGTAAAACGTACATTTTTATTTTGATAGTTACTCTAAAACGTTTAGAGTAACTATCAAAATATAAACGTTTTTCTATAAAAATTGAAGAGTTCCCTCGATTTCGGCATGGTACCATCATCAGATCCTGGACCTGATGACAATGGGGCCATTCGGGAAGTCTACCCTTTCAAACAAAAAAGGAATTGTTCAAATTGGTTGGTGAACGAAGGAGATATGCGCGAACAAACATTAAAAAAAAATACAAACATCCGAATTGAGAACCTCCTCCTTTTTCTAGTAGTCGGATAAAAATGTAATGAATCATGTAATGTAATCGTGTAAAAGTAATGTCAAATCCTATTCAAGACGCAACCGTTTTTATTTTATTACTTAAGTTTAGTTTATTCTATTCTTACAAAATAAAAGTTGTTTTTTTTAATTTTGAGTAAGAAAAGATTTCTCATAAGTCATTGCGTTCAATGGTATAAATTAGTGTCTTACTTACTTATTTCATGCAGTTTTGACCATTTTTACTTGTAGAAACGATTAATTTAATAAAAAAAAACATTTAGTAAATTCAAAATTCAAAGCATTTATTTCACTTAAACCATTTACAGGTACTTATGAATTGTCAAAGAGTAGGTCGGTTAGTCAGAAAAGAAAAGTGACGTTAATTGCCTGTTCCAAAACGTAGATCTCTATGGAGAAGAACAGGCAAGAAACTCCACGGACACTTTTTAAAAAAAAACATGTTTTACAAAATCTTGGTTACATTTTCTTTTTGTTGCTTCTACATGTTAAAACAATGTAAGTATGTAACAAAATAAACAAATACAAAATTAAAATAAAAAGTAAAAAATAAAAAGTCATGGCAGTTAAGAGATGACAGCGCCTGTTCACGAGCATGACGCGTGGCATCAGCACCAATTAGCTCAACCATTTTGAAGGGAACCGAATGATCCAACGCACTCGCCACCATCAGCCAGACTTTTTGAGCGAGCATGAGCTAAATAAATCGTACATTCATTTTTTTTGTCTTTTAAGTTTTTTGCCACCATTTTTAGATGCGCGCGGTTTTTGGCTTGATTTATTAGAGCGTAATTCAGTGGCTGTATTAATTATATTAAATTAAATACTTCAAAATCATTAGAAAATGTTACATGCGCATTCCATTGTCACTACGCTAGACATTATGGTAAAAACTTTTCAAGCAAAAAATATAAACGTAACACTAGGCAGAACGATTAAAATATGTTAGCCTTCACATTAAAAAAAAATGCGCGCGCATAATGAATAGGTACAGATTTTTACCGCCATGCCATGTCACAAAAATAGTTGCTGTACTAGTTTTAACTATTATTTCCTTCACATAAATTGAAGAACGTACTACCTATTTTGTTTATGTGATGTACAATAAAGATTATAATAAATAAATGCCTTGAATTCAGTTTTTTTTTATTTTTCATACAACTGATGCTCATAAAAATTGTTTAAGTGTATATGTATGGCAATCTTTATGTATGGTTATGGTTATAATTATTTTTTATTAATGCCATTTTTTATTTGAATTAGTCATTAAGTGAATAAATACTTTTGAAAATATAAAACTAATTCAGTTGTTTTATTTTCTGCAAAACTATTGTGCACGCACCTGTACCTGCACAACAGCAAAATAACGATATTATACTGGAAATTTGGAACGTTTGGTCTATGTACTGCACGGCCGCTTTTTTGTGTCTATTCAAACTTGGTCGGTTAATCCGCGTTTTGTAGTTGTTCTGGTAATTTTATTATATTTCTTTAATTATTTAGTGTAATGAACTGAAATTTTAGATATGAGTAGTTGCATTAGTACACTAATGGTTGGAATATGTTTTATTTCGCTTTTCCATTAAGAAGTCCTAAAATCGGATATCACAAAGTATAGTGGTCTATTCGTAGTAAATTATGGCATTGCTCATTAATTACTAAGCACACATAGATGAAACTTGGCAGGACGTCGTAGAACCCTACAAGATTCAGATAAAAGTTAAAAGTTAGACTCTAGAGTTCCTATTTTAAGAGCTTGGACCTAATAACCTTATTTTACGTTTATGTGTATATCTTGTGATCGGTATGCTTTTTTCAAATTCTGTTTTTACACACATTATACACAAATACAAAGCAACATGCATAAGAAATTACAACTCTGTACTAAACCGTTATATATGATTTTCATCAAATTGCCAAACGTTGTCGCAGCGGCAAATTGAATACCTTCGTAAATAGACGACACACAAATTTCATTTATGCATACACATTTACCTCTCGTTACACACAAATTATTGTATATATTTTTTTTCACGTAAGTCCATAGAAAAAAAAATATTCCGCTGGGACAACGTTGTCCTGGCGGAACCAGTTTTTGTTGAATATCTGCCAAATGGCTGGATACACAAATTTGAATTTAGCATACACATTTACAGGACGTCATACACTAATTATCTGCTAAACTGAAATTTAGAAAATCGACACTTTTCCGCTGGGACAACGCACACGTATACCCAAGCCATAACACAATGAGTCAACCGTCGAAAATTTAATTCGTTTCGAAGTTGCCAGCCTAATTCGTTTACCCATTCGGGAAATTAAATAGATGGGTAATATGGCAACCCCATTAGGGGCTCCGGTTTAAATTGAGGACCTAGGGCGCAAACTACCGTCAGATTTATGTGAGGGATCCGAATTTATACGAAAGGTAATGTGGGCTGTGTTGCTAGCTCGATTATAGATACTGTCTGGGTTTGTAAGGTATTTTTATGTACAAATAGTAACATTGTAAAGGGTCTGATGGTTTGGTGATGAGTAAAAATGGTGTTGTCGGAGGAACAAGCAATAATATGTTTTAGCTGTCTCCAGCGGATACATTTTTCGTTAGTGCTACGCTCTCGTGGATCATGGCGTGATGTTATGCAGTCTGTTTTATGTATATTGGTATGAGTTAAGTTACTGTAAAGTTTTACAAATATTCGATGAGTAGTTTTTGCTAAAAAGAGAAAAATTCTGCCACCTAATAAAAAGTACGTTTTACGTAAGTTTTTTTTTTGGGGAGTGGGAAATCATCCAATGACTGCTCCCGTCCTGGGTGCGGCGGGAGGGCGTGTCAGACTCTTACTGACTAAAACCCACTCATGTTCCTTCGACTGCCTTTTATGTTCCAGGGTCCCGGTAACTATTATAAACATTCCGCGACCCCGGCAGGCGTGGCCCTGTTGGGCCCCTTCTTGTGCTGACTCCTACGCGGTCCTGGTCCTAGCCGGGCGGCGAGCTACCCATCGCTCGCCATGTCCAAAACCACTTCATAGTTTTCCATGCCCTAAATAAATAAATAGTGCCTTATATCTTCATTCTATTAGACATCCACATCGACACTCTACGTCATAAAACTACAGTGCAATTTTCAGGATTCAAGTTTCAGTAGTTTCGGCTATCTGTTGATTACTACCAGTTTATTTATATACAACTTGTTTCACCCGCAGCTTCTGTCGTGTGGATGTCGAACTTCCATCCACTTTTTTATTTAGGGGGTCGAATTTCCAAAAATCCTTTCTTAGTGAATACTTACTCTTCACAAAGAACACACCTTTCCAGTTTTATGACTCTAGGACCAGCTGTTTGGGCTGTGCGTTAGTGTACCACCTAGGCAGTCAGCCTACTATTTTATTTGTCGGAAATTAAAGATAAGATATGAGATTTTTGCTACGACGCCATCATGCGATTGAAACTAAATCGAACTAGGGCACTTTGGTGCCTAAACGGGAGTCGGCAGTTCTGCCCCCCTAGACACGTGGCATTGTAGAATAGATAGCGAAAACGATTAGATTGTCAAATGTATGGAATTGACATAAGCTTTCGCTAAACAATTTGACATCTCCATACATTTGACAATCTATTCGTTTTCGCTATCTATTCTACAATGCCACTTGTCTAGGCCTCATGACGATGCCGATCAAACCGTTGGACATTGCTGAAGGATGTCAAGTGGATGAAATGCATCAGGTTATCAACGGAACCTACAGGTTCAATCTGTGTTGGGATATTTTTGTAATTTAATCTTTCAACGGCCAAGCTACAGCCGGCTGTCGCGCTGCTATTGTCTTTCTATTGTGTCTCGAATCACGTGTGTTCTAAGGTTAAATATGGTCTACAGCTAAAGTATTAAAGAAATTGTGTTTGATGGTAAAACTATTATTGTTTATGCTACCCAGTATGAAAAAAATCGCTCCCTTTTTGACAAATGTGTTTGTTTTATATAGTTGTGTTACGCACATTCAACATCCAAACACACACACTCGCAACTCAGGGTGCAATCCTGTTGAGTACCATTAAATTAAGTTATCTCGCTCCCCCATAATGCGTTTTATCCATGTTTTAAATACACTGCTCACAAATAAAGTTTTTTGTGTCTCGTTCACTCATTGAAACGTTAATGGAGATGAATAGGACTGGCGAGGAGCCAGTGCTGTTTGGATTATACACTACTTTTGGTACTCGAAGATAATCTGACAACAAATGTCATTAGAATCAAAAATGCTTTCTCTTAGCTTATATGATCTACCCTCTATTCCTGTATTGAACGAAGGGATTTTTTGCGTTTGCATTCCAAGTTGGTTCCGGATATCGTTCATAGAACTTTGACAGTCGTTACGGGTAGAAGCCAGAAAGTTTGACCAGACCAAGGGGTATTGCGTCGCCCAGTAACTGATTTGGAGATCTGATTGGCCGTTATACGTAAAACACTGGTACCCAGCTGAATCGGGTAAGTTTGGAAGCTGACCCCAGCATACCTCGGAAAATGATGATTTTATAAGCAATCTATAAAATGTTGATTGCTGTGCAAATATCGAATATGGTTTCACGAAACGACCGATTGCGTCCGAGCGGTCGTCGAGTCGACATCATCTGAAGATACTCTGTGGAGAGGCGAAACACGTGTCAAGCTAATTTTTGTTTTTTAAGTTTTACTTTCTTAACTTTATCTTGGACGTCACTAACAATCCCGTGCCTCGGAAAGCACGTAAAGCCGTTGTGACAGTCGTTCAAGTCTGACCAGTACAAAAGGTATTGTGTCGCCCAGTAACTGGGTTGAGGAGTTCTGATAGGCAGTCGCTTACAAACTATTTTCACCGATATGCGTCTTATTTAAAAACGATTAACATTTCATTTCGAATTTATTATTTAAAATATTTATGCTACAATAACTTTATTAATTAATCTAATTTACAATACAAATATATTTTTTTCGCTATAAACAAATAGTAAGGGATGATTTCTTTTATGTTTTGGTTAGGGGGAGAAAGCTTGTTAAATAATTTTATGTGTCGCTAGTCACATCCTGTAAAATGGACTTTTGTAAAATGGCCGATTAAATCAAATAGTGTCTAGACGGCAAATAATATACAAGTGTTGCCAGCCTTCTAATTGAATACGCAATTTGGTTAATGTTTTTTAGTTGTTTGTTTGGTAAATTTTACTTGTACAGTGTAATAAATGTGTGGACAATTTCGGGTCATTTTCCTTTGCAGGATGAATATATAGACGGGTTAGATTGCACCAAGGGTTTGGTATGAACGTAATTGTTTGGTGAAGTAAATTGATGCTTTTCCGATGTTTCAGAGTTTATGAAGTACCCCGTAGGTATTATTCCTATGCGTATAACATACTAGCTTTTGCCCGCGACTTCGTCCGCGTGGAGTAATAGTTCCCGTTCCCGGAGGATTTGCGGGATGAAAACTATCCTATGTCCTTCCTCGGGTCCCAGACTATATCTGTACCAAATATCATTCAAATCGGTTCAGTGGTTTAGGCGTGGAGAACAGACAGATAGACAGAAAAACAGACAGAGTTACTTTCGCATTATATTAGTACGGATTAAATATTTATCTTAACATAAGTAAAACTTTCTTTGGATGAAAACGGCCTCAGGTAGTTTGGGACAAAATTCGCGACCTGATTTAAAATTATATAAAAAACTTTTTTCAAAAAAATAATAACCGCCTTCAAAAACTAAAAAACTCAAAAATAACTAAAATTTCGGAAGTCGGTGGCAACACAAATTCAGATAAATTGACTGGCAGAAGAGAAGCCACCGATTTCCGAAATTTTAGTTATTTTTGAGTTTTTTAGTTTTTAAAGGCGGTTATTTTTTTTTTATTGGTTTTTTATTTTTTACTTTTTAGTGTCGAGTCTAACTATGCCTGACTGTGTATGACATCTTTCAAAGTAATTTATTTTCAAAATAAAACTACTTATAATCTTATAAAACGAAAAATAGAAATTGAAGTTACGCACATTATAATATCGTCAATGTATATTTCGTCGATTTTTTTTGTTCTTGATGAATTTTTCGAGAAGCACTAAACCGATCACCACAAAATTTATATGGGACCACCTCTGAATCATGACTTAGCAAAAAATAAATGAACCATCAAAATCCGTTTACAATTGACGGAGATATCGCGTAACAAACATACAAAAAAAAAAACAAAAAAAAAATACAGACGAATTGAGAACCTCCTCCTTTTTGAAGTCGGTTAAAAACAGCAAGCTAACACATACTAATATTATAATTTGGGATTATGTGCTGTTGATTGTTTTGTCATAATTTGGTAGAAGTCCTTTCTCGTGGCGGACTTAGGTGAATAATATTTTGTTATAAGTATTTTAAACACTATATTTTTCTTACTTCTCCGCTGTTCTTTTCTGATTAATTTCGCTGCGGGATCCAAGACAGTTGAATCGTTTCTCTGAGACTCGTCGAGCTTCATTGCTCGGCGCTTTTCTGGCGGACTCTACTATTGATTTAGGCTTTCATAAGTTGCTGTGGTTGGGAATAGAGTAGTGGGATTGTCCCAATAAAAAAAAATGAAACACTATCTTATGCCTCACCGCTTATCGGGATTAAACGCGCACGTACCTGTTTACGCGAAAGTTTAAAGTTTAACTATCTTATGCCGTTAGTAAAACAAATATCTGTTATAAAAATCCATTCTCCGTGGTTTCACCCACATCTCTGGTTACTGCAGCGCTCCTGTGGGAAATAGCGTGATGTTACATAATATTATATCTTTAGCCATGTTCCTTTCCTTTTCTTGGACAATTGGGCTATCTATCACTATACGAAATTTTCAATTAAAACCACAAATTCTAGCACTTTACGAATTAAACGAATAAAACGAACTTTATTTTGCAAATAGGTAAAAAAATACACTTTTACACGTCAATTTTTTTTTCTTATTTTAATCGAACTATGGAGTCGGTTTAAGCATTAAACCAAACAACCAAAAAAACTCTCCAACTTCAAACATTACTATAGAACTACAGATAGATGTCCGAAAATACGCCCCTCATACGAAAACCAACTACTACTTCAGATATAGCCGCACCAGTTAAATTAACAATGTTTGTTAAACTAAACCGTTGAGTTTAACATACAACCCCGCGCTATATAAATTACTTGGCTTCGGTGCACGAAACTCCATTTTGTTTTTATTCTGCACCAATTTGTTATAGTGTGATGAAGTTATGTAACCTATGTATGGTTTGTTATGATTATATTCTTGGAAAAACGAGGGTAGTTTGGGATTTGTTGCTGCGCTTTTTGAGGGTAGTTTGTGGGTGGGAGAGTGTTTCAAATGATTTTTGACTCCGGTATTTTACGCTTATGCAAAAACAGGGGTATTATCAATGACGTATTGGGTATTATAAGTTTCACCGCTATGCGTTGTGTCTGTTTGTGGCACCGTAGCTCTGAAACTAGCAAACCGATGTGGATGCGGTTTATATCTGAAAGTAGGTTACTAAGCGACGGTTATTAGATATGTGTCATGAAAATCGGTTCAGCCGTTTCAGAGTTATCAACTCTTAAAGTTATTCTCTCTTAAAATTAGCTACAATTGCGATTTTAATAAGTGCAGGGGTGGGTTAAATTTTTGATTTTTCGAGATGTTGTAATCTCAATAAATTTTTTTTCGACTATAAAACACTTCCTTTCAGCTACACAGAAATCTAAAAATAAGACAATTTTACTTCATCAATATCAGCAGTTAACCAGTCCATTACCGGACGTCGGCTTTCGGCTTGTATACCTAGATCCTCAAACCTGAGCTTAACAGTTAGGGTCACTAGACTAAGGCCCGTATTAATAGACGTCACTCAATTCTAAGACACTCTCATATCTCTTGCTGTCCTTGTCATTCTAAAGGGAAAAAATAAGGACAGCAATAGATTTGAGAGCTTCTCAGAATTGAGTGACGTCTATTAATACGGGCCTAAGCGGCTAATCTGAAGAAATGCTCACGAATATTTTGGATCGCCCTGTTACCGCAAACTGCTTAACATACATAGGTTTACCCCACTGCAAACTTTCTTCGTGAAAAGGGATTGTTAAAAAAAATGAATTAATTGCAATTTTTCTTTCAATTTCATTAAGAAAGGATAGAAGATAAATATTAGTTTAGTCCTGTCTTAGTCCGCACCTGACGTAAATCCACGCATTTTTAGTGGCCATATTTTTAATCGCGTCTAAATTGTCTATCTCATATTTTGATTTGACAGGACTAAAGTATTGTACATCTTCTGTCTTCTTTTTAACCTTTCAACGACCAAGCGACAGCCGGCTGTCGCGCTACTATTGTCTTTCTATTGTGTCTCGAATCACGTGTTCGAAGGTTTAATGAAATTGAAAGAGAGATGCACTGAACTTAAATTTAGTTCAGTTTATGAACAGTGGCATGAGCACTAACCAGCAAAATTCATAAACAATATATATTCACAAAGTTTAAATCAACACCATTTGTATATTTAATAACTGTTGTACCAAACACCGTGTCAGCGCAATGTAGACCGCCAAATACTATCATGGCGCCAATTCAATAATTCATACAATATTCAAAATTCAGTCATCCGTGTCCGAACAGAGGGCAATGGCGATTCATCAGAATTAGCGCTGATTGGCGGAGAGACTGATGACGTCATCAATATGCAACCAACCGGCTGCGAGAGTTTATTGAGTCGCTAAACGATTCCAATTTTAAATATTTCGAATTTGTTTTGTTTTTTATGTGATGTGTGACAAGGCCTAATGTTAATGACGTACGTTCTATGTGAAATATTGGCTATTTCTTGTGACTTCAATTTTAATCTCTTATTTCACCGCGTTTGGGGTTAAATTTCAAAAAATCGTTTCTTAGTGATTTTTCTTTGCATGATATTGTTAATTTAATATATTTAATTAGACTTAAATTGGTTACCTTTTAATTTGATTGTTTTCTATTTTTTTGTTAATTATTATTTTTTTGTTAGCATTGTTTTGTATTGTTTTTAATTTGTATAGTGTTTATATTGTTTAAATGTAAAACCACGCAGTGAGTGCTGTACACTCCTATAAGTGACATTTTCACTATACCTTAAACTCCTGCAATTACTGTTTGTATATGTCTCAGTGAGTGTGTCGTTGGAGTGCCATAATTATAATAAATAAATAATAGTGCATCTCTATGTCATAACAACGTTTAATTGCACTTATTACCAGTAAAACTTTTTTCAAAAAAAAATAACCGCCTTCAAAAACTAAAAACCCAAAAATAACTAAAATTTTGGAAGTCGGTGGCAACACAAATTGAATGGCAGAAGAGAAGCCACCGACTTCCGAAATTTTAGTTATTTTTGGGTTTTTAGTTTTTGAAGGCGGTTATTTTTTTTTGAAAAAAGTTTTTTATTTATTACTTTTTAGTGTCGATTTTCAAAATAAAACTACTTACAATCTTATAAAACGAAAATAGAAACTTGAAGACAAAGCAGACATCGTCTATGAAAATTTCGTCCTTTTTTCTTGTTCTTGGTGAATTTTTTGTGAAGCACTGAACCGATCGCCACAAAATTTATATGGGACCACCCCTAAATCATGACTTATCAAACAAAAAAAGAACCATCAAAATCCGTTTACAATTGACGGAGATATCGCGTAACAAACATACAAAAAAAAAAAAAAAAAGAACATACAGACGAATTGAGAACCTCCTCCTTTTTGAAGTCGGTTAAAAATATATTGTAAAACCAAAGTATTATTGGTTTCGGAGATATAGGTACTTTACCTTAATTCTTATACAAATAATAATTTATAGCTTTGATTCTTCTAGTATTTAAAGCAAACATTGAATGCCAGTTACAGCTTTGCCTGAGGCCCGCAAAATATACAAATTTCCAATTGTAACGGAGTTGAAGCTATAATTATATTTGCATAACAATTAAATGTAGTAGATTTGCGCCACGCGTAATTAATTATACCAAAAGACCAAATTTCAAAAACAAAAAGCACAGATTTAAAATGAAAAAAAAAATAAGAATGGAAGTTAAAGATATACTAAAATATAAAGTCAACAGCACTTTTGCAATATTCGTAGACAATTTCAAGATATTCATGTCCCTTTCCGTACTTGAGTGTGCAATTTAAAGATAATTGGAATTGGTAGGTATTTCAGAGGACCAAAGAAAACAAACTGGCAATGGTAATTGGTTATTTCTACAATATCTATGATAATAATTGTATTTTAGACAGTATCGTGATGTTCCATTATCTAAGGCGGGTTTCCAGGCTTGACCAGTGTTACTTTTTAAATTATATGTACTTCCTAAGTTACGGAGAAGTAAAGCATAGTGAGAAAACTTGGACTTAAAGTCTATAATCACATAAAAAAATAAAGGGATCTGCATAGTTTTTCTTTTTTTTTCATCTACCATATAACAATCTTCAATTAAAGTACCTACATCTAAAAACCGACACACAACAAATCTCAATCCTACCAAAACTAAAAAAGAGCACGTTTCAGATTCTTAATCAAAAGTTAACCATACTAACCCGTCAACCTATGGTAAACCAATTCAGTGTCCATTACCAGCCCTACAACTCCCAACTACCCTCACTTCCGAAGTAACGGACACATTACAAATTCGAATTTGGAACTAATCTAAAACTGAAATCAGTTTAGCGGGCGCGAGCGCGGATTGGTGGGCTGAATGATGACGTCATCAATAACCGTCGCTCGACCAACCGCAGGCCGTCGCAGTGGCTAGTAGGTTCGCAACTATCATGAGTAATTTGGCAATAATTTGGAAGCCTGGAATGAACAAACCTGTTTGGCACTTAGTATTGAGCGGGAACCTATCTACATGCGGCTTCTGTTTTTAGCCGACTTTAAAAAGGAGGTTCTTTTATGTATACGTACACTGATTATGTACTCTAAGATTTATTGATTTTTTGTGGTTCTTATTTTATTTTTTACTAGCTTTTACCCGCGACTTCGTCCGCGTGGAATAATAGTTCCCGTTCCTGGGGGGTTTCCGAGATGAAAACTATCCTATGCCATTTCTCGGGTCCCAGACTATATCTGTACCAAATTTCATTCAAATCGGTTCCGTGGGTTAGGCGTGAAGAAGAGACAGACAGACAGAGTTACTTTCGCATTTATAATATTACTGCGGCTTCGCTCGCGTTGGAAAGAGACAAAAAGTAGCCTATGTTACTCTCCATCCCTTCAATTATCTCCACTTAAAAAATCACGTCAATTCGTCGCTCCGTTTTGCCGTGAAAGAAAGACAAACATACAGACAGACAGACAGACAGACACACTTTCCCATTTATAATATTAGTATGGATAGTACGGAAGTACGGATTATGGATTGCACAAAACACTTATGCGTACAAATATGTTCAATGGTAGTTTGGCTTAGTTACTCTCCGATTTCGGTACTGTGTTACTGAATAAAAGCTGCTTTTTAAAAAAACCTTTTGACCACCATAGTCATGTATAGGTGACAAACCAAAATCGTTATCAAGTTTCGATTTCGTGTTAGTTTTCTATACGTATTTTAATAGCTTAGTGCTAAGGGCACAATTTCGGTTCTGTCGTAGCAGTCAAAAGGTTAATTAAAAGTTTAATAAAATAGATTATATACTTATAATAATTAGATATTCTTGTTAGTGCAGCATTTACGTAGCAAAGACTGTGAAATATATTATTTTGATTTTTTCTGTTATTGTTAAAATAGCAATGAAAGCTGTAAAATTACTTTTCTATTACAATATTTAAGGTTTTTTTTCTATAATATTATATTATATCTACGAAGCAGCCAAATATTTATCTCTAAAAGATGTAATACAGTAAAAAATATTTTACAAAGAACTGAAAACCGATATTGAAATAATATGAATAAAAAATTAGGTAATAAAAATTACAAAGCCGTGAATTCAGTTATTCCAATAACGTAGGATTACATCTTTTAACTTATCTTAGCCTGTGCCTCATAAATAATAAGTTTTATAAGAATATGTCAGAAAAAAAGGTAAATCATTTGCTTTTCTATTGGAGCCGTGGAAAATAAAAAAAAAACGATCAAGTGCAAGTCGGACTCGCGTATGAAGGGTTCCAAACTATTACCGCCAAAAACCGGCAAAAAATGAATCGAATGTATGGGAGATTTTATTCTGTTTTTAACCGACTTTAAAAAGAAGGAGGTTCTCAATTCGTCTGTAATTTTTTTTTGTTTTTTTTTTGTATGTTTGTGACGCGATGTCTCCGTCAATTGTAAACGGATTTTGATGGTTCTTTTTTGTTTGATAAGTCATGATTCAGATATGGTCCCATATAAATTTTATGGCGATCGGTTAAGTGCATCTTGAAAAATTCATCAAGAACAAAAAAAAAACAACGATATATACATTGACGATATGTGCGTAACTTCAAGTTTCTATTTTCGTTTTGTAAGATTGTAAGTAGTTTTATTTTGAAAATAAATCACTTTGAAAGATATTGTAATACACCGTCAGACATTGGGAGTCGACACTAAAAAGTAAAAAATACAAAACTTTTAACCAAAAAATTTTAACCGCCTTCAAAAACTAAAAAGAAAAACCCAAAAATAACTAAAATTTCGGAAGTCGGTGGCTCTCTTCTGCCTGTCAATTTGTGTTGCCACCGACTTCCGCAACTTAGCCGCAACCGAACTACGCCATCATACATTCTGGTGACAGACGTAAAGACACAAACGGACAGCGGAGTTTTAGTAATAGGGTTCTAACTGGACTTTTTTTACTTTATTTTATTTTAATCAGAAATATAGTGAACAATAATTCTTCATCTTTTATATTCAAAGAAATAATTTTTCAACCACATGGGTATTATAATACATTATGTCTGGTGGACTATACTGCTCAGTGAGTTGTCGGGATTTTACGTCCCTCGTTTAGAGCTTTAAAATTACGGAACGAATTAAGATAGAGATGGAGAAAAGTTTAAAGTACATTATAATAGAGAAAAACCCGGGTATTTCAAAAATTTGTAACAACCGTGCGAAGCTGGGGCGGGCCGTTAGTCTTATACATATTCTGACTGCGCGAAATAAGATGCCATCACTATTGGGCAATAAGATTTCACGTCAATGAAATACCTACGAAATGCTTCAGCCTTCTACCTATTACGGTTCATAAGAGCCTTCTGGCTGATAAACTGACGGGCAGACAGAAGAACGGACAGACGGAGTTTAGTAATACGTTACGGAACCCTAAAAAGAAAAACCAAGTTTGCAAAGAAAGTAATGCTAGAATGTTGTGGCATCAAGAATACATTTTTACAATACAATATTTTTATTCCTAAATTATAACCTGACAATAGCAAGCCGTTTTTTTTTTATAACATATTGAATCTTCAGCTTTGATGTAGGTTATAAATAATTTATATTTGTGAAGAAGTGTTATGTTTTTCTATTGGTAAAATGGCACAGAAGTCTGAGTACACATTTTAACCTTATTTTAAATGGTAAATATGTGCGAAAAAAGTACGCCAAAATGGCGTGTGGTTTATTTTTCTCACTTCTTAATATTTTTGTCAATGAAAGTTATTTTAGGGGACCCATACGTGACATGGACTTAGGGTGAAAGGTCATCAGGTTGTACCTCATGAACGGTTTTAGGTAAAAAGTCGAAATTTCTACAGAATTTGTATTCTTTTCTATTGCCGCCGTTAAAATAGGGCCTGCCGGTTTGCTTTTAGAGGAAAAAGCAAACCGGCAGGCTCAAAAACTCTGGAAAAATCGTGATGGTAATTCATGTAATGACATTTAAATGAAAATTCTATTGGATTACGTAACTGTATTAACTCAGGAGTTATGAGACCTAACGTGAGAGACAAAAAAATGCCAAATCTTGAAACTGACATAATGAAAAAGGTTGTTAAAGTACTTACAACCCTATTCTCTACGTGGCCTGATACTTGGCCTATTTATTTTTCTTGGAGAATTCCTCATGGATGCTCTCCATCTGGGGAGAGTGGAGAGTTGTGTGTTGGACTCTTACGGATTTCTCACACTGGATGCGTTCTGCGGCCTGCGGTCAGGTCAAAGTGATCGCAGCCCGCATCATGTATGAACAACATTGTCGGTCGCCGCCCCGTCGGCCCAACATGCGTTCTTTGGTTGTGCTCACACGGTCAGATCGCATTCTATATAAAATATATTGATACCGACAATGTTGTTCATACATGATGCGGGCTGCGTTCACTTTGACCTGACCGCAGGCCGCAGAACGTATCCAGTGTGACAAATCCTTTACCGGCTAAAACCCCACGGTTCCTTCTGCTACCATACGTCGGGAGTATGGTATTCGCGTTTTTCTGATATGTTTATGCGAAACGCAATTGCCATGGCGGCTGAAAGGCTTTTATTTAAGTAATCATATTATATTAATATATTGAAGGATAAACGACGCGGCCTTGATTTGTCTAGACAGATCCCGTGGTTTATTATCTCTTATATTGATAACAGAGTGCCATTACAACATGAAGACCTTGTTTGTTTATTACATACACATACATACAATACTTTAGTAACAACTTCGTTCGTGTATTTTTAGCTTTTAGCGGGCCTGTTGATCTAGTCGTTAGTGCCACTGACTGCTAAGCCCAAGCCGGAGGACGTGGGTTCAATTCCCGCCCAGGACAAAGTCTAATAAATCTGATCGTTTATTCTTTGTCTGGGTGTAATTTATCTATGATAGAGATATCTAGAGTTTGTATAACAGTATTGGTTGACCAAGCTAAAATGAACGTGCTAGCTCAATTACATACAACGTAGGTATCATAAAAAATATATTAAGATAGCGCAAAAGTTAAAGCAAAGAAACAAACACTAACGACCTAAGCAAACACTAAAACTAAATACAACCATTTAACACAAAACTGTTTACTCCCTCCAGAAACTCAACCTACAAACCAAAATACATATATTACATATCTCATTCTCACACAACTAGGTAAAGCAATCTAAATGTAAGTAGAAATCACGACAAATGGACACGTCTAATTAACTTAGACTCGCAACCCGTCGCCGTGAATACGTCGCGAAGACGTAGGCCAGGGCTGTACGGTGTGACAATTTACATACGTAACATCACTATTATGCATAGTTATTTAATAAATATGCTAAGTTGGTTTTTTTATCATTAGATAGTATAAAATTAGGTTGCTTTTCGCCGTCTGTACGTATGCTTAGATTTTTAAAACTACGCAATGGTTTTTTTATGATTCATGGTGCAGAGAACTGCACCATGAATCTTTCCATTAAAAAACGAAGTTTTTTTAATAGATTGAGTAATTGAAGAGGAAAATTTATGTGTATACTCTTAATTACACATTATAGCAAAATAAAATCGAGATTTTCAAAGATTTGTAACATCCAAGTGAAGCTGGAGTGAGTCGCTAGCTATCCATACTAATATTATAAATGGGAAAGTGTGTCTGTCTGTCTGTCTGTTTGTCTTTCTTTCACGGCAAAACGGAGCGACGAATTGACGTGATTTTTTAAGTGGAGATAGTTGAAGGGATGGAGAGTAACATAGGCTACTTTTTGTCTCTTTCTAACGCGAGCGAAGCCGCGGGCAGAAGCTAGTTATATTATAAATGGGAAAGTGTGTCTGTCTGTCTGTCTGTCGGTATGTTTGTCTTTCTTTCACGGCAAAACGGAGCGACGAATTGACGTGATTTTTTTAAGTGGAGATAGTTGAAGGGATGGAGAGTAACATAAGCTACTTTTTGTCTCTTTCTAACGCGAGCGAAGCCGCGGGCAAAAGCTAGTACAATATAAATGGGAAAATTACTCAGCCTGTCTTTCTGTCAGCTTGTCTGTCTTTAAGAGCTAAACCACTAAATCGATTTTGAATTAAAAATATTCAGTCTGTTAAGGAAAGAAAAAAAAAACTTTAAATCGTACTTCGACTGCGAATGCATCCATTCTTGTCATTCTAATATTTCTTCCATGCGGAAACCGAACCCGCAACTTTTGAGATTGCATAGCAGGCAATCGCTCAATCTCTGCTTCAATCGTGGCGTCAATTTCTTTATTCCATTACTAGGTATCCAAAATCTTCTGTGTTAATCATCTATTATATATGTACAATAAAATTATTCAACCATTTAACCTCTTGACGACCAACCGATAACCGGCTGTCGCGCTGCTATTGTCTTTCTATTGTGTCTCAAATCACGTGTGTTTGAAGGATTAATAAACAAAATTCGTGTAAAACCAATAAACGCAGCATTACCCTAGGGATAAACTTTCAATTAATTTTAATGACACACAGCTTACAGCCCTGCGGTACTGAAAGATATTGACAGCGAGATTTATCAGCGGCGGTTACTGGCCGAGTGCTACTGTTTGCGAGCTTCTGACAAGCTTTACATGTTATTAGTAACATTGTTTAGTTATGAAATAATTACTTAAGATATTTTTCATCATTCTATTCTAATTTTGTACTTATTAACATTCATACCTGACTATTAAACTGTCCCATTGCAGATCAAAAGGCTTCTTCTATATAAGGTGCTTTTTAAATATCTGCCATCCTCTTAAGGGGTCATTGTACTCATCATTATTAACATCTTTTACTATGGGACTAACTCCAAAATCGCGAAAATAAAATCAGCTGTTCCCTACTTTTTTGGTCACGTGACTCATCGAAATGTAGGGAACTGCTGATTTTATTTTCGCGATTTTGGAGTTTGTCCCATAGTAAAAGATGTTTATAATGATGAGTACAATGACCCCTTAAGAGGATGGCAGATATTTAAAAAGCACCTTATATATACAAAGAAGCAACGAGAGCACATAATATAAAAACCAAGTCACTTTCTGCTGTCTGCCTGTACATGCTTAGATCGTTAAAACTGCGCAACGGATTTTGATGCGGTGTTATTAATAAATACTCTAGTGATTATATGTATAAAAGCTTGTTATTAACAAAATATTCCCACTTATGCATGCCATTTAAATCGTTATTAGTTAGTTGTGCTTTTTTTAAATTAAATAAATACATAAATGTTATAATAGATAAAATCCTTTAATTTTCAAAGATTTGCTACACTCACGCAAATCGGTCGGGCGGGTCGATATACTAAATTCCTGTAAAACCAACAAACGCAGCATTACCCAAGAGATAAATTTTCAATTAATTTTAATGACACACAGCTTACAGCCCTGCAGCACTGAAAGATATTGACAGCGAGATTTATCAGCGGCGGTTACTGGCCGAGTGCTACTGTCGGCGAGTTACAGACTTACTTTACATGTTATTAGTAACTTTGTGTAATTATTAATTAATTAGAGATATTTTCTTTTTACATAATATCAGCCTTTTACTGTCCCACTGCAGAAAAAAGGCTACTTCCCATACAGATAAGGCACAAGACTACATAATATAAAAAATAAGTCGTTTTCCGCTGGCTGTCTGTTCCTATGCTAGGATCTTTAAAAGTACATAACGGATTTAGATGCGATTTTTGTAATAGATAGAGTGATTCTATGTATAATAGCTTGTTCAATTCATTAACTGGGTGTAATTTATCTATAATAATGTATGTATTTATAAATTATATAAGTATGTTTATCAGTCGTCTGGTTACCATAGTACAAGCTCTGCTTAGTTTAGGTAAAACCTATGTACCTTTTAGATTTTGAGTTAGAAAATAAGTCCAAAATTTGTACACCAGATTATTTTGGTAGAATATATGAAACTACACCAATTGTAACATCTTATTGCACTATGTTCTTACAAATAAAATATTCTTTCTTTCTTACTTTCTTTCTTTAGGATCAGATGACCGTGTGTAAGTTGTCCCAGGATATTTATTTATTTATTTAATTAATTTCAATTACATACTGCTTACAGCCCTGCAGTACTGAAAGATATTGACAGCGAGATTTATCAGCGGCGGTTACTGGCCGAGTGCTACTGTCTGCGAGTTACAGACTTACTTTACATGTTATTAGTAACTTTGTTTAGTTATGAAATAATTAGAGATATTTTTTTCTTCTACTAGCTGTCTTCCACCTCGCGGTCAAAGCGTGATGTTTACAGCCTAAGTGTCAAAGTGTCAAGTATAACCTATGTTACTCTTAAGTCTTATCAAAATCTATTCTGTAGTTTTTGCGTGAACGCGTAACAAACATCCATACATACAAACATACAGTATACTTTCATTGCACAGCAAAGGCCTCTACACATACAAAGAAAGCACGAGCATTGATCACCTCTTGTTCCTGCCTGCTTTTTCAGAAAATATAGGTTTACAACATAAATCCTATAAAACTAAAAGTGTAAAGTTTCAGTTCACAACAAAAACAAAAACCGAAATATAAAACCAAAGCTCAAAATAACAAAATCCCTAACAACGACACCAACACAGTTATCCTACACCAGAAACAAAAAAGATTTATGCAACCGACCTACCCGCAAATAAAACACACGCAAGAATTTCGTCCTACCCTACCTTATGATAAGTAGATCAAAACAAATGATTTCATTTACTACTAAATATATTCCACTCATTTTCGCAGAGATCGGGTAACGGTGCGGAAAAACTTTCCTCGACCTTAGAGCGAGATGGAGACAGAGGGATAATACAAATTTGGGTGGTGGGAAAGAGATAGGTATAGTTTGTGTGTTTCGTTGCCAGGACAAAGGGTAGGACCTTGTACGTAGCTTATTGATGCCATACATTGCTCTTAAATGCCAAGCAGATGTTTGGTGTGTTGCTCTTAATGCTGTTACGTTGTTTTGTTAGGTTTAAGATTCTTTGATTCTTTTGGGATATTTTTAAACGGATTTTTTTCATGACAGATAATTATGATTCGATAGATATGATTAGTTAATCTTTAAGCGTGTGCGTCTCTCATCTTTTGAAGTTCGAAAACGTGCTTACAGTAGAGAAAACGCGAGATTTTTAAAGATTTGTAACATCCGTGCAAAGCTGGTGCGTGTCTCTCGTTAGTTGCACACAGCCAAATAGTAGTTTATGACGTTTGGAAGAGATTTTTGGAAATTAAACTTTTACAGTTATAACTTCAAAAATAACAACGAACCTATGGAACAACGAAAAATATCATTATAAAATAAAAACATATTATAGCCTAGAGTAAGCTTTTACAATTTAAGTGAATGAAAAAAATTCACAAAAATCTAGCAGAACTGGAAACTGTCGCAAAACAGTGATAATTACAATAACGTCCTTTTTCCGACCAACTTGAGTCTAGCAAAAATACTGATTATTTTCCGATACTGCACAAAAGACGACGATCACTTAAAGCTTGCGTTATTAAGAGCAAAAAGTCTCAAGATGTCTAAAAAGGTTGAGCGGACTTACTTAAGTCTAGCTTCGGAATACTTCGGGATACTTCGTAACGATTCGGTACACTTCGGCGCGTCGCGAACGGCTCGAATTAATGACGAGGCGGCGAAGTGTCATTGAAATAATTGACAGGTTTTCGTGTAGCAGACTCCTTTGAAAAATTCATCGATCTATTGCTCGCTATAGATATTGCAGGGTTATCTGATTCAGGTCTTGTGGATTAGGAGAGGATGAAAATTACAATGAGTTTATTATAAATTGTTGTGTAAATAAAAATGTAAGTCTTCATCATCACGTATTCAGTCTACAATAGCATGGCCAGTCGCGTTTTTCGTTTTTTATGAAAACACCAACGTCTCAACTAGTTGCTAAAAACGAATAAAAATCCTTTTTAACAATTGTTTGCTAAACTCTGTTGTCATGACGGCAAAAAGAAACAGACAGAGTAGAGTAATTTTCTCTTTTATAATATTAGTACAGATTACCCGAGAAAAGCACTTGGAGAAAATAAACAGCCTTCTAACCAATGAGAGCGTTTATCACTTTACAGGACTATAAAGACAGACCACAGATAAACCTCTTTTACACACTTTCCCGCCATAAAAACATAAGTAATCACTTTTTCGACATTCGAACGATCGAACAACAAGTATGAACGTGAGGGTAGGTCGAAATTTTCTTTTTTTTTCTATCTCTAGCGCGGGTAGCACAGCTGTGCCTTTGTTAAGGGCCCACTACATCAATAAGCCATTCTGGGCGACGGCCGTAAGGGAGCTGTTACACTTGGGTAATCTTTTGGAGGATAAAGAAGGTTAGGGAATGAAGTTTGGTTTTGGCTTTTGCACTAATATAACTTTTTGGTAGAGAAATTGAGTTTTAATGTTATTTTATTTTTAAGTTGTATTTCTTATCTCATCTCTAGTATTAATTTGTTTTTTTACTAACGTTGACATATATTTTACCCTTGGTCACGAAATGTAGAAATTCCTCGTGTAACGTTAAAAAAAAAAAGAAAAAACTAAGTACACATATTTCTCCAAATCACCGTACATTGTGCACGGTCCCTAAATTCGGCACCGTATGTTTATTTATAGGACATTAGAAAAGACGAATTCACGTTTCTCCTGGATCCTTTTTATAAGGCTGTTCAGTTTCCAAGAAAATGCTCAATTTTCGCACACATACCGTCCAGTTATAA
Source organism: Athetis lepigone (assembly GCA_033675125.1). Taxonomy (NCBI): domain Eukaryota; kingdom Metazoa; phylum Arthropoda; class Insecta; order Lepidoptera; family Noctuidae; genus Athetis; species Athetis lepigone. Next base: position 5,980,950 of record CM066234.1, on the reverse strand, counting down.
GGGTTATAGGTTAGTAGGACAATGTAATTTGAATGTTTTTATTTATATTTTATAGGCTGATATTCTAAATTCGCCCGAAAACTTATCTAGCTACGTTATCATATACTCATTATCACTATTTAAGAGAAAAAAAATTGTGGACGCCAAACGCTGACAGAATAATTACGTGATGACCCATTCGTTGCCGGGGTTGCGGAATGTTTATAATAGTTACCGTGACCCTGGAACATAAAGGGCAATCGAAGGAACATGAGTGGGTTTTAGTCAGTAAGAGTCTGACACGCCCTCCCGTCGCACCCAGGACGGGAGCAGTCATTGGATGATTTCCCACTCACCAAAAAAAAAAAAAGGAACATGAGTGGGTTTTAGTCAGTAAAAGTCTGACACGCCCTCCCGCCGCACCCAGGACGGGAGCAATCATTTGATGATTTCCCACTAACCAAAAAAAACCCATTCGTTAACACGCATGCTTTTTTGTAATAGTTTCGAATATGAGCAATTCAATGTGACTTTTTCAATTCATTATAATTATACTTTCTAAAGTTTAGCTTGAACTTAACTGACATCACATACCTCTCTTGGCCCTGGTAATATTCTTAGAACTTTGTCAGTCGTTATTGGTCAGAAGCCAGAAAGTCTGACTAATCTAAACATGGGATACGTTGTCGTTGTGAAGGTCTGTTAGGCAGTCGCATTACGTTAAACATTGGCATCAGGGCCCCCTCCCCCCTACGTTTGCCTAAACCAGGTCATCGTTCTAATACTTGTCTGATCTTTCGACCATCTGTCCATCAACAGATATGAGCACTTCCACTTTAGTGTTTAGGCGAGCAATCAGTGACTTTAGTTTTCTAAAAGATGACTCTGACTAATTAAATGACGTTCAAATTCAAGTCTCAAGTCTTAGTCGTCTAAATTTTGCTTTGCACAGTTTCTCAATGAATTCATGGCTTGAAGTTTCATTCGTTAGTAGTTTTGGTGATGCTCTTTAGTAATGCGGTCGTTCTGAGAAGTACTGTTATACCAATTTCTACTGAAGAACTGCGTTGCTTGTTTAGATTTGTATGATATGGCTGCTCGGGTTATTACAGGCACATGAGGCATATCTTTGACTTTAAGAAAGCTTCTGCGGGGCCTAGTATTGCAGATTGTATGTGGCAGTGACCACTAAGCATCAGGCTGGCAATCACACACTGATTTAAATAAAGCTGGATGTAATTCAGGTTGCTCAATCTGATGTCCTATTAAAACATGTCCCTAAGGGCCTGTTTCATGATCTCCCAATAGACACTTTTTTCCAGATAATATTAAAAAATTAAACACAATTTGTATGAAACAATCTGCCAGTTATTTTAATCAAAACTTATTAGAAGAATGTAAAACAGGCCTTAAGATAACAAATATGATTATAAGTCCTACAGTTTCATTAGTTACACATGACACACTGACACAGATACACAAGTTCATATATTCATATTCTTTAATATTCTTTGTTGCACACGAACAAGAAAAAAAAATACATAATGGTAGCAAATAAAATAATCATTTACAAAGGCGAGCTTAACCCATAAATGAGTTTTCTTCCAGCAAACCATAATTTGGTAGCGAAATTTTGCAGTAGAGCAACAACACAACACGTTTGTGGTGAACAAGTTGTTAAGCATCACACACACATATACACAAAGACGGACAATTCGCATCGTGCGACTCACACACACCGGCGATTATGATGCTTCACTTGTCAATACACAAGGTTATTCAATGATATAAAAAGCTTCAAATATATAAAAGTTTGTCAATAACATGTTTGTAAAAAATCCATAATACCTTACCGATTATTGTCGGTAATTAGGCGCTGGAGTGATCGTTAGCTGAACGCGTTGTTCCGAGAAATTTGCATTGAGCTAACCGGCTGCCATTAATGTGGAAGATCTTGTAAGTAGTGAGATTGTTTTGGAAGAAAAATTTATAGAAAAATGATGTAATTCGTACGTAAGAGGGTGTTATTTTTTAATAATGATATAGAGTTTTCATCGTCATCATCATTATTATTATCAACGTTTGCTTCAGGAAATTGCTGGACTTAGCCCTATCTTTGGCAGTCATATAGTTTCTGAGATATGGAATTTTAAAATAAGTTTATAACGATCCTTTCATCTCAGAATTTTAAATGTCTATAAAGTCAGTGTATCTTTTTTTTTCAATTCCTTAGCTGGACATAGGCCTCACTTAGCTTTTTCCACAGTATGAGGTCCTATGCCGTCCGTAACCATCGGTTTCCTGCAACCTTCACAATCATTTGTCCATCTGACTAGTCAGTCGCCCCATGCTGCACTTACCAATACGGGGCCTCCATATGACACCTTTTCCCTCATCGGCTATCACTGCCACTTCAGCTTTGGGAGTCTGTCAACTATGTCGGCGACTTGGGTTTCTTATACGGTTTCGTAGGGAAACTCCGAAGCTCTTTATAAGCGCTTATGGCTCTTTGTATCCCGCACTTAGCTTTCTTATGAGGCCTATCGTTACAAACTGTAACTACAGAGAAACAAACACCACTGGAACAACTTCTAAACCATTTTGCATCTTTTGAAATTCTTCATAACAAACAGGCAGTGTGATTCCCACCACATAAGCATACTTCCCAATAAACTCCACAACGCAGTGACATACCTAACCAGCTGTATCAATCAGCATTCAGTGACAAGGTGTATAAACCGCGGACGGTATGTGACCGCAACCAGTCGCCGTCGCGGACCGCACTGCTGGAATCTCAACTATTTCAGACATGACATGTTGTAGTGTGGGGATGTGTCGCGTATCCGAATATCCGAATCTGATGTGAATTATATCGCGACTTTAACGGAGCCTTAATGAGACAGCTAATTACACTGTTAAGATTACCTAAAACTATTCTGTGTATGTAGATACAGAATTAGTACTTTTGTTAATTTTGACCCGACTGCCGAAAAGACAGTGTTGTTATGTTTGCCTCATTCTAAGGCACGCTCTCTAGCCTAAACTATTTAATGGATTTCGAGAAATGAGGTGTCATTGAATTTGTCTCGGTAGTGGAAGTGGCATAAAAGATATAAAAGATGTTAATTTTAAAAATTGCAAATAAATAAATATTGAATATTAAAAAATCATAAACCCATGTGCAATTTCGGAAGGTGGGAATTGTTGGTTTTTTGATTATTTAATTATTGGCCTTATTATAAAACCAGCAGAGTTCGTCGACTTCTAGAAGAACTTTTCATAAGGGAGCTTGTCTTGTCTAAATGCCTTTTTCCTTCAGCAATACAAAATCATCATACAAAAAAAAAGTATATTTGTATTGCTTAGCCCTATTAGTAACTCATCCATTCTAAATAAAATTATCCGAAACTTGTCGGATAATCTGATATTAAAATCCATAACCGATATTTAATTATCCGTATTATTCTATTTCCAAATCCGAAATTCCATAGACACAACATCCCTGTTAGAGTGATAATGTGGGCAATAAGGGCATTATTATACTACAGTGTACTGAGGTGTAACATTCTACAGATGTATAAAGATGGAAAACAAAGAGGTCTAAAGGGTCACTTGATTGATTTATGTCACGTTTGACTGTTTGATTGTTTTAATTTAAAAATATTCAATGCACTATTACGACTTCGTTATGATTTTATTATACCTTCAAAAGACTGACACTTTCTCCCGCCCGCGCCCCGCCCATTGCATGAGGGAGAAGTCATTTAATGATTTCCCGTCCACAAAAAAAAAACACAAAAAGGTTAGGGATTAAATTTCTAAAAAATATTTCTTAGCTCAATTAATTTAATCTATTATTGAATTTATGTGAATGAGATATTAAGTATCATCTTTCTCTATATGCGGCGATGATCACCAATAAAAACAAAAAAATAATAACACATTATTTATTAAATAAATATTTACAACACAATATGTTGGTACTTATGAAAAGTTTTCAATTTATTTAGGCAATGCAACGTATCGAATACGATAACCTAAGTAAATATAGATAACAATCGAAATTTTTTAGTTATTTATGCACGCTACGGGAATTTCAACAGTTTTTGTATCAATATTTTATTGCATACTATCTGTTCCTCGCGGTTTCATCCGCCTTACGTTAGGTTTTTGGTTACTGCTTCGCTCCCGTGGAATATAGCGTGATATTATATAGCCTATATTACTCTGGGATAATGTAGCTTTCTAATGATAAAAGAATATTTGAAATTGATCCAGTAGTTTTGAGTTTATTCGTTACATACAAAAATACAAATATTTCCAATTTATAACATTAGTAAGATTAACACCAAAGTAATATAGTATGTTAGTATTACTTTAGCTAAACTACTTTGGTAACACTAAAGTAATTTTACATTTTACAATTACATTTATGATAATAATAACAGACTATTACTGTCCCACTGCAGGGCAAAGGCCTCTTCTCATACAGAGAAGGCACGAGCATTGATCACCACGCTTGCTCAAGGCGGATTGGCGATTTCGAACCTATATTCACTACAAGTCCAGTGTCTTCACCGATGTCTGTGCTGTCCAAGATAATCTTTAGAAAGTACATTTGAATTGAAAAAGTCACATTAGTACTTGCCCGGATTCGAACCCACAACCTCTTGCATGAGAGGCGGACGCCCTAACCACTAGGCTATCACGACATTTATTTATTTATTTATTTATTTAAACTTTATGCACACATGTACAATGGCGGACTTAATGCCTTAGGCATTCTCTACCAGTCTACCCAGGGTGGTCCAGAGATTACATGGCATTCACAATTACATTTACATCAGAATTTTCATAAACCGCAATGCATTAGCGAAAGTCAGGTCAAAAGCTTATAAAGGTCACGCATACACAAAATGGCGGCGAAAATTGCGTTTCAACGCACGTCTTAGGAAAATGCGTATTACTTGGAATACATATTGCAGAGCATACGGCAGCGATAATAATATGTACAAATTGTCACATATATTATATACGTGATGCAGATATGGGCTGAAACCGTTGTGAACAGTAAATGGATCGCAATTGGGCTCATTGACCTATTTACATTTAAGGCAGTAATTCTAGTAATATTTTTAGGGCCTTACTAATAATCGCTGCATAAAGTTATGACAGGTTTAACCGTCAAAAAATGTATGGTTACACAGGCTTTATTCATTGCATAACTTTTCACAGTGATTATTAGTAAGGGCATTAATGGGTAACTTTGTGAGTAACAATGGATGAATGTTTGTCACTTTTTCACGTAAAAACTTTCATAGAGCAACTACCCATCCTGAGTAACATGACAACCTTTAGTTAAACTGATTGCTTAACTTTCTGACTTCTGGGTACAACTGTCAAAGATCTCTAGAGACACAGAAAGTACATATGAATTGAATAAGTCACGGCACGGCGGGCTCCTTAGCCACTGAACCATAGCGACAATCAAACGTTTTAGGGTAGACGCATATCAAACGCAAAACACGCTACGCACGACAAGCGCCAGGACAATCAAATAGTCACAAACCGTCCAACGTTAATAACTGTTACCGCGGTACTACGTTTAGCTTACAACGACAAGTCTGACGCATCATCTGTCAGCTGCGGCGGCCGACTTAATGTCGAGTGGTGTTGCGACAGTCGTGGACAGGATCCGGCAACTGGGACTTGAGGTGGCCCTGCACAAGTCCGAGGCCATGTGTTTTCATGGCCCTCGGCACCGGCCACCTCCGGGGTCTCAGATAACGGTAGGAGGGGTTCACATCGGTGTCGAGTCGACGATAAAGTACCTGGGACTTGTCCTCGACAACCGATGGAACTTCACGGAGCATTTCCGACGTTTGGGCCCCAAACTGGCGAGGGCTGGAGCTGCCCTCAAACGGCTCCTGCCCAATCTCGGTGGCCCAAACGCCTCCTGCCGGAGGCTCTACGCGGGGATCGTGCGGTCCATGGCCCTCTACGGGGCTCCGGTGTGGGCGCCCAACCTAGCCAAGGCTCCGGCCCGGCTTCTGAGGGCGTCCCAGAGGGTCATGGCGATTCGCATGGTGCGGGGATACCGCACGATCTCCTGCGAGGCGGCATGCCTCCTTGCCGGCACTCCGCCGTGGGATCTGGAGGCAACAGTCCTTGCACACACGTACGAGTGGCGCGTGGAAGTGCAACGCCGGGGCGAAGTCCTGCTGCCGCGGGTTATCGCGGCACGGCTCACGGAGCTCCGGCGAGATCTCAGGGCGGAGTGGAGACAGCGACTGTCGCAACCTAGTGCTGGGCACGCCGTGATAGCGGCGGTAAGACCCCTCTTTGAGGAGTGGCTGGAGAGGCGCCACGGCGCTCTCACGTTTCGCCTGACACAGGTCCTCACCGGACATGGTCAGTTCGGGAGGTTCCTGTGTCGGATTCAGGCGGAACCGACGCCTGGGTGTCACCACTGCAGCAACGGTCGCCTGGAGGACACGGTCGAGCACACGGTGGAGGTGTGCCGCGCATGGGCGGACCATAGACGTGTCCTCGTAGAGGCGATCGGCGGCGGTGACCTCTCGCGCCCAGCGCTGGTTCAGGCCATGCTGCGGGGCGAGACGGAATGGGATGCCGTCGCCTCCTTCTGCGAAGCAGTTATGCTAGTGAAGGAAGCGGCGGCGCGCGAGAGGCAACGACGAGCCTCTCGCCCCGGACAAAGACCCAGGCGAAGACGTCGAGAGTCGCAAGACGACTACCGGCCACCGTAGGCGCGGTTCTGCGGATGGCGAGCGATGGGTAGCTCGCCGCCCGGCTAGGACCAGGACCGCGTAGACGGCGCGTTTTGTTCCACGCGCGCCTCAAAGAGAAGGAGTCAGCACAGGAAGGGGCCCAACAGGGCCAACGCCTGCCGGGGTTGCGGAATGTTATGTTTATAACTGTTACCGTGACCCTGGAACATAAAAGGCAATCGAAGGAACATGAGTGGGTTTTAGTCAGTAAGAGTCTGACACGCCCTCCCGTCGCACCCAGGACGGGAGCAGTCATTGGATGATTTCCCACTCACCAAAAAAAAAAAAAAAAAAATCATCTGTCAGCTGTAAGTCCATCCTTAAGGCTAGACTCCCATCAAACCGAAGCAGAGAGATGTCTCGTGCAATCGGCTGGTTATATTTGCATATTCTACCGCCTACCTTCAGCGCAATACAGTATCCTATCCTAAACTTTACCCAACTATGTTAGGATTGACTTTAAGGCTAATCGGATTGGCTGAATACCAGTGTTTTACATGGAGCGACTTCCTTCAGATCTCCATAACCCAATTATTGGAAGACCTGATATCCCTTGGTTATACTGGTCTGCATATCTAGACAAGTGACGTTGTGGAATTCGTGGTAGAATAGAGTTCGATGCGAGATGTCAAAACTTATGTTTAGCGTATTCCAAAGACATACATATTTCTAACAATCTGATATATTCTACCATCTACTCAACATAATATAATGCCACTTTTCTAAAGGTGCATGCTTTCTAGCTTAATGCTACCCGTAACGACTGTCAAAATACTACGAATGACAACCAGGACGGCTTTACTTGCCTTCCGCTTAAAGAGCTCCGGTCCTTAAAAAGCTGAGGCAAACAGTATCCTGACTCACTCGCGCAATTTATCACGTGATAATAGATGTCTAGGTTTTATCGTCTTTTTGTTTAGTGCCGCCATTAGGTCTTGGCTCAACAGAAGGTTTAGTGTGAGACGATTTAAAATGGCGTTATTAAAATGGTCTTCTCTTAAAGATAGATAAATGAAGGTTTTCTTTTCTTAGATGAATTTATTTTTTTCGTAATCAGACCCCTACTAAACTATCAAAATACTTTCTATAATTTTGAAAAAAAAAATACATGTTATCTGGTATTTTGCCTGCATCGTGGATGCCGTTACAATTAATAAACGCACATAGACAAACAGCCAGGCGTGAAATAAAGCATATCTAGTATTGTCCCTTTTGGGCGAAATGAAGCACAACTGCCTGTGGTTTAGGTAGTGCGAAAATAGTGCGCCACGTAGTGCAGTATCTAAGTTCAACCTCTACGATAATCGTGCCGTCAGAAAGTTCGCCCAGTGGCTAAAAAAATGTTTAACTGTTGAAAATGATAATAGACCTTCTTCCGCATCCCTGCACTCTGTAATTCCTGTGTAACGTCTCCCTGTTTCCCTAGAACTGTGTCTGCAGCTTCTGATTAACGGCATAAGGCTCCGTGTATATTATCTATATTATTTAAAAGGTTCCAGCTAAGCGCAACTCCTTGAGAAAAGTTTCTGTTAAGAGAGCAATCTGTAATTGCTTTTTATCTTTTAGTTTGATTGGGTAAGTGCAGGAGTACAGATGGTCCTCTAAATATAATTAGGTTCCGTATATCTTTACATATTAAATGGTAAACTGACTGACTGTTTGGCTGGCTGTTGATATATCAATGTATAGCCCAAACCGCTAGTCCTCGAGACGTGAAACTTGGAGAGTACTTATGTTCTTCAAAGAACATACTCTCCATGGTCGAAGGCGCGGGCGAAAATCAGTAACTTATCAAAAAATAAACTCCTGGTGATTCAATTGTTTGGGATAATATAGCATAATAGCCCTATCATCAAGGTGAACACCTTGATGATAGGCCTATTATGTAAAAAATGGCCTTGGCCAATGCCAAATAGTTCGTTCGTCACGGAAATCGAATGAGACACACTTAACTTTGCCGTTAGATAATATTGTATCCACACATAAACAAAAAAAATATATGTATCTTGTTAGAATTAAAAACTTTGATAGAAACATCCGTTCCTGAGAAAAAAGGTTCTAAACAGACAAACTGAGGAGCGCCGAAAGGTCCTACTGCTCCTTTTGAACTTTGAAACCCTAAAAGAACCATTGATTGGTTTAAATTTTTTGATTTTTCGAATGATTTTATAACACAGCAGATTTAGATTTATGCTGCTAAACTTGTCAATCTTAATTTCTGTTTAATGCCATGTTAAAGCTTTTCTATTGTGACAGCAAAAACTCAAAATCAATCACTTTAGTATTTGCCGGACCTATTTTGGAAAGTGGGGGCATTCTTTCGTCCGTTTATGGAAATTACAGACCAGTTAAAAACATATAAAATGATGTATAAGGATTTTGAAACTCAAAACTAAATGATGATGAATGATATCGATTTTTATAGTTATTTTATGAGTTCAATGGTCCGTTTGAAGGAAAAAAATGGCTTTGATGTTTACGATTTATGTTTTTATCTTTATCTCTGCACTACTGGTCAGTTTTAGATCAATTATGGTTTAATTACTTAATCCGCTTTTTACTATGATTGCATCAAAAAATCAATAAAAAAATAATCGATTTATGCGATATTTGTTACCCTGCAGATTCACCCTTGTTTTTGGCAGTTAAAATATTCGTTAGGTTTTCTAAAATTTCCCAATTATCTGCGGAGTATTCTTGGTATTATTCTCTGTAAGGACCTTCTACAAAGTATTAGAAAAAATAAATAATAAATATCCTCGGACAACTCAAACACGGTCATCTGATCCCAAACTAAGCAGAGCTTGTACTATGGTAACCAGACAACTGATAAACATACTTATATATTTTTAATACATACATAATATAGATAAATCACACCCAGACACAAACAAACATTCGTGCTCATCACACAAAGTTTGTCCTGGGTGGAAATCGACCTCCGGCTTAGCAGTCAGGGTCACAAACCACTAGACCAACAGGCCCGTCAAAAAATTAAAATTAAATAGTCGCGGATAAAAGCTTACTTCATTTTTAATCGCCGTTAGTTCTAGTGCATGTTGTGGTTAGAAACTCTTTGGAACCAAAACATCAAAAAGAATAAAATTGATATAGACAGTTGTCAGTGTGAAAATAAATGAAGTGATATCAAGTTTGTAAAAATATGTATGTCGAACGTGTGTCTAATAATAAAGTATTAATAAATGTGCTATAAACTGCTAAATATACAAATCTAAAGTGAACTAATTGGATATCCTGCTGAACTCTAACTTTCAATATAAAGATCTTCCACTACTGCCGTATTTCAGGTGCGTTTTACTCTAATAGGTTATGAGCCCAGAGTCCTAACAGGATAGGACCACAGCATGGAGAGTCTAGTAGGAAAAATTTCAATTGGTTTGCTTGAAGGGAAAAGCAACTGGGATACATGGAAATATAAAGTCTTATGTTTACTTAGCACCGTATCTAAGGCTAAAGAAATAGTAGAAGGCTCGTTCCAGAAACCAGTTGAACCATCATTAGATGCTGGAGATGTCGCGATTGGCACGTATAGCACTAATATGGAACGTTATACAAAAGCCAATGCAGCTGCCCTTCTGATTTTAACAACAAATATGCACGAAGATACATTACGTAAGGTCATGCGGTACAATGATGCACGCAATGTTTGGCTGGAGTTACATCGACTCTTCGATGGCAGTGATGAAGACAAAGCATATAATCTTTGTATGGCTTTTTTCGGTTATAAAAAGGAGACAGCAGATGATGTAGCCACTCACATGTCTAAATTAAAGAATATATGGACTCAGCTTAATCAAGAACTAAAGAAGGACAATAATAAGGAATTGCCTGAACTGTTACTAATATGTAAAACTCTTGATACGCTGGACGACTCATATTTTTCCTTTCGAAGCAGTTGGCTATTGATTCCGAGAGCTGATCGAATCATAGAAAGTCTCACGAGCCATTTATGTGCGTTTGAGCGAGCGATGTTAGGTAACAACGTACCTCAACAAGAAGCTATGGTCTCAAACTCATGCGCATTGTCAAATGAGAAGAAGGATAAAAAGTTGAAATGCAATTACTGTAAAATTATCGGTCATCGAGTAAGAAACTGTAAAAAGTGGATCAAAGATGGCAGACCTCCGAAAAGTAGCAACATACAGTCAACACCTTCAACCTCTAACTCAGCCAATATGATACTTATGTCTATCGAGGACACACAAGTTTTTACAATTGATTGCGATACCGAGAACTGGTACGTGGATAACGGAGCCACAAGCCATGTTACTAACCGGGCTGACCTGTTCCAGAATTTCGAACATTTTGATGAGATTCACACAGTAACAGCGGCTAATGGCAATACGATTCGTGCCAAAGGCAAAGGTTCTGTGGTGATCCAAGCAAATGTGAAAGGGAAAGTAGTTCAAATATCCCTGCAAGACGTCTGGTACGTTCCAGCTATAAAAAAGAATTTATTCTCGGTTTTGGCAATGCACGATCGTGTTCCAAACAGCGTATTCTCATCGTCGATTAAAGAATGCACCGTCTTTATCAATGGAGAAGCATGCTTGTCTGGAAAACGACAGAAAAATGGTGGTTTATACAAACTGGATGCGAAAAACGTCACACCAGAGAAACCTCCTGAAGTCTACGCTACATTCTCTACTATGCAGCTCTACCATGAACGACTAGCGCACCAGAACAAGAGGCATGTAAAAGCAACAGTTAAACGCGAACTGGGCCTAGAGCTACCTCTTGACAAGGAAACGTGTGAAGGTTGCATGTACGGAAAAGCGCACAGACTTAAATTTGGTACGAGAGCCAGAGCTACAGCGCCAGGAGAGCTCATACATACTGATGTTTGTGGACCATTCAAACCTAGCTACTCGAAGCTACAGTATTACGTTCTGTTCAAGGATGATTACACCGGCTATCGTATGGTATATTTTTTGAAGCACAAGTCTGAGGTAAAAGATAAGCTCGCCCTTATGCTTGCTCAGACTCAAACAGAAGGACATACCGTAAAATGCTTACTCAGCGACAATGGCGGAGAATTCGACAATAAGGCTGTACGAAACATTCTCAACGCGCGTGGTATACAACAGCGGCTTGTAACCCCTTACACGCCTGAGCAAAATGGTGTGAGTGAGCGCGAGAATAGAACACTCGTTGAAACAGGACGTTCAATGATGTATGCGCATGAACCGCTACCGCAAGAACTCTGGGCTGAGTTGATCAACACGGCGGCGTATATTCTAAACAGAACTGGTCCTACAAATAAAGATAAATCTCCCTACGAACTTTGGTATGGAAAAAGGCCAATCATCAAACATCTTCGCATAATAGGATGCAATGCCTACGTCCATATTCCCAAACAAAAACGTAAAAAATTAGACAAGAAAGCCATAAGAGGAAGACTCGTTGGTTATGATGAAGACGGATACCGTGTTTGGATCACTGACGGAAAGAAAAACACCGTTATTCGTTCCCGTGATGTAATTTTTGATGAAAAGCCACTACCTACTGTCGAAGTTGAAACTCCCAGTGAAGATGCCAATAGTCATTTGAGAGAATTTACAATACAACTACAAGTAGAAGGGCAGAATCATCCGGAAATACATAATGATTCACAGACAGTTGAAATCGAGGGAGATAATTATCAACATCAAGCAGAACAGACTTCATCGGAAGATCACGAGGCTGATTCTGAAGTACCTGCAGAAGATGAAGATACTTTCTTTGATACTCTTCAAGAGTCTGTAGAACCTTCTGATGAACACAGAGGACTTTCTGATCCAATCGATGAAGAGGGAGAATGTTTAGTGCCCATCGATGAATCTAGAACGTCTTATAACCTTAGGAATAGAGCTACACTGAGACCACCCGAGCGACTCAAAGACTACATCTTTATGTTAGAATTTCCTGAAACTTTTAAGCAAGCTCTGGAAAGAGAAGACAAAGATGAATGGCTGAAAGCCATGAAGAATGAAATGAACTCGCTTAAAGAGATGGATGTGTGGAGACTCTGTGACCTACCACCAAATAGAAAGGCTTTGCCCTCGAAATGGGTATTTCGAATAAAAAGAAACCCAGATGGAAGTGTCGAAAAATATAAAGCCCGCCTGGTAGTAAAAGGTTTCAAACAGAAGAAGGGTCTGGACTATGAAGAAACATTTAGTCCTGTTGCTAGGCTCGCAACGATAAGAGCACTTTTAAGTGTAAGCTCATGTGAAAAGCTATATCTCGTGCAATTCGACGTCACGACTGCTTTTCTTAACGGGACATTGGATGAAGAGATCTACATACAGCAACCAGATGGCTTTAAAGACGGCTCTACGAAAGTCTGTCGCCTAAATCGCAGTCTCTATGGATTAAAACAAGCTCCAAGATGTTGGAATTCATGCTTCGAAAGCATATTGCTGGAAATGGATTTCATACAATGCGAGGCTGATTGTTGTCTGTACACAAAATATATTGGTAAAAAGAAGATCTTAATTACCTTATACGTTGACGATGGACTCGTAGCAGCAACCGACGAGGAGTTAGCAAACAGCTTTCTAAATGATCTAGGAATGAGACTCAAGATCACTACGAAACCTGCAAACTACTACTTAGGTCTAGAGATTGAGAAAGGAAATGATGGATCCATAACGATCAAGCAAGAGTCTTATACAAAAAAGATTTTGCAACGTTTTGGAATGAACAACTGCAACCCAGTCTCAACACCAATAGAGAGTGAGACTGCCCAAGCAGGGAAAGTTTCTGAGGAGAAAAACTTCCCATATCGAGAAGCAGTAGGTGCTCTTGCTTACTTAATGGTGGGTACTCGCCCCGACATTGCTTACGCAGTTGGTGTCGTTTCTCGCAAACTGGAGAACCCAACTAGAGAGGACTGGAACAAAGTAAAAAGAATATTCCGTTATCTTCAGGGAACATCTTCAGTTGGCATTAAATATAGTACTGGACCTTCACAGCTTTTAGGCTATAGTGATGCGGATCACGGAGGTGACCCTACCACAGGACGCTCAACTACAGGAGTAGTGTGTTTGTTTGCCGGAGGAGCAGTTTCGTGGTTAAGCCAAAGACAGGCTACAGTATCGATTTCTACCACTGAAGCTGAAATTGTTGCTGCATCTGAAGCAGCTCGAGAACTGGTTTGGCTAAAACGAATTTTCAAAGGTCTAACCGGAGTCGAATTAAATCCAGAGCTCCGAGTTGACAATGAAGCAGCCATTAGACTGGCTCATAATCCCGAGTTCCACAAGAGAACTAAACACATCAGAATCCGACATTTCTATGTAAGAGAAATGGTACAAGAAGGAACCCTGACTGTGCAGAAGACATCATCAGCAGATCAGTTGGCCGATGCACTTACTAAAGCCGTGCCTCGACCCAGGCTGATTGACTTACGCTCTAAAATAGGGCTGTGTCAACCGTCTACAATCAATTAGGGAAAGTGTTGTGGTTAGAAACTCTTTGGAACCAAAACATCAAAAAGAATAAAATTGATATAGACAGTTGTCAGTGTGAAAATAAATGAAGTGATATCAAGTTTGTAAAAATATGTATGTCGAACGTGTGTCTAATAATAAAGTATTAATAAATGTGCTATAAACTGCTAAATATACAAATCTAAAGTGAACTAATTGGATATCCTGCTGAACTCTAACTTTCAATATAAAGATCTTCCACTACTGCCGTATTTCAGGTGCGTTTTACTCTAATAGTGCAAACTATGTACAGAACAAAACAGTGCCGATTCTCTTGTGCACAAACTAACGTAAATTTAAGTTAGGTGCATCTTTCTCTTTCCTTTTGATTAAGAAAAGGAAATTTAGACACTCCATAGATAATTTAGATGCAATTTAAAAACATGGCGTCTAAATATACGTAAATTTTCATCAGGCGCTGTCTAATTTGACAGGATTAAACTAAAATGTATCTTCTGTCCTTTTCTTTAAGAAATGGAAAGAGAAAGATGCACTTAACTTAAATTTACGTTAGTTTGTGCACAAGAGAATCGGCACCAGTGTCTTTCTAAATTTTGTATAACATATCGTCATCAAAAAGCATGGCTGCTAAACCTAAAAATTTAACGCCAGATTTCAATCTTTTTGATTTTACCTACCAAAATATAATCAAAATCTTATAACTTTGCGTCTGTCAGAGGTGTGGTACATGATATATAATTAAAGGTCAATTTCACACCTCCGTCGCTGGTTAATTAATGAGACCGTGGCGAAACTAACGACATAAGTAATTGGTCATCATCTTTAAATTTATCTGAACGTACGTCATTCATCAAATTACTGTTTTTATTGTTAATTCGAAAACAAGAATTGTTATTTTTAACAAGTTAAAGTTGAAACCAAAGTACGTAAAAGACACCTATGTTTTTTTTATAAGATAATGAATACAACGTTACTCTATCCAAAAAAATTATAAGTAGGTAAAAATTATACGGGCAAGACACCGTAAGCATAAATGTTGTTTTAATCAATTTACAATATTTCATTGAAAGATGATGATGAAAGATGTCCATAAACCTATAAGTATGTGTATATTACTTTGGTTAGGTTTCTTTACCTAATTTTGACTCAATATACTTTAAAATAAAAGAATTAAAACTAATTATGTCTAACCAAAAACAAATTATTTATTAAGTAATTCCTGCTAGCATAGAGACGTAGCGGCCAAAAGTCCCTCCGTCTTTACATCGTCATTACAAACTTCGGTATTCCGTAATACAGACAAGCAATACTATGTACTTTAGATATTAATTTTAGGGAAATAATAATGGTTCCGACAAACAAATTAATCTCCAATGATCTGTGGCTTATTTTAAGTAAATCTGTTTCATCAATCAACTTTCTAACATTCAGCAACCAGAAACAATTGCTGCATATCTTCACGACTCGTCCTGGATATTAAGGCGCACGCATAAAAAAGGCATTTGAATTTGAATCAGCCCAGTTTATGACCATTTGGCTATGCGCTCTTACCAACCGCACTTAATTCCTTTTTGGGTTCCTTACCCGAAGCGCAAAAAAACATATTACTAAGACTTCGCTGTTTGTCTGTCTGCAGTGGCGGATTAAGAGTATCCGAGGCCCTAAGCACAGAGCCTGTGTAGTAGTGTGTAGGCCCTCTATTGCTTAAATGGAAATGGAAGATAGAAAGTATAAAATTAAAGTTGGACCAAGGCGCGCCGCCCCTGTGTGCGAAGTGTGCGGCGCACACAGAGAATCATTACGAATCGTCCCGTTTGCAAGCTAGACGACTGCCATCCTCCCAAACCAGCCGGTTTTCGATAAGGGCTTTGCCCATAGACTGAGGAGTATAGTCGGTCTTTATTTCTGGCGATCGTGAACTTAGAGAAGGCCATCGATTCAGTGGAAACGAAGGTCATGCTGCAGGCCTATCAGAGATGTCGAATTGCCCATCGGTACGTCGAGGTGCTTGTACAAAAACGCCACCATGTCAGTTCGCCTCCAGGATCAGAGTTCGAAAACTCTAACTGTAGATATTGCAAGATGTCTTTGAGCTTCAGAACTGGGTAGACTTTGGGATCAACATAACCGCCGAGTACAACACCCACCTTCGATTGGCTGACTAAATTGTGGTCACGGCAGAGTCGCTGGAGGATCTGGGCACAATGCTAACGTTTCTTAACGCGTGGGCCTCAAAATGAACAACATAGATCACAAAAATCTTGTATAATAGCCATGTATTGCCCACCCAAATAACCATTGACACGCTAGTTTGAAGTTGTGGACAAATATGTATCTATACTTAGGTCAAATAGTCTGACATGGTACGTCCAACTTCGAGAAAGAGGTCGGTCACCGAATCCAACTCGTTTTGTCAGGGAAACAACGCACTATTTTCTCGTCCTCAATACCCCAGTGCTTGAAGACAAAAGTCTTCAATCAGTGTGTGTTGCCAGTGATGCATATGGATCTGAGACGTGGTCGCTAGCTTCGGGCCTCATAAGTAAGCTCTAAGTCGTTCTTTCCACCGCGCGTTCGGGGTTTCCGTTTCCGTTCGAGGAGATCCGTAGGAGAACCAAAGTCACCGACATAGCTCACCGAGTCGCAAAGCTGGAGTAGAAGTGGGCTGAGCACATAGATCGAAGAACTGATGGAGGAAAAACGTTCTCGAACGTAGGCCCCGTATTTGCAAGTGCAGCTTCGGTTTCCCGCCAGATGGACGGATGACCTTCCTAAGGTCGCAGGGAGTCGTTAAATGCGGTCGGAACAAACCGCATGCGCTGAAAAAAGTTGGGTGGGGCCTATCTCCTGCAGTGGACACTCATGGGCTGATAATAAACATACGTAATCGTTAAATCGGTATTATTAAAAAAAGAACGTGATTTCTTCGATGTGCGATTTTTTCGTTTGCGTTTTATTTTCTGCGGTAATTGGCAAACGTAAGTAAATTGGGTTTACCTATTTAGTATATAAAACTAACAAACAAAGAAAATAAGTTGAAACTCGGATATTAATAAAAAATGAGGCGCTCCGTAGGTCTGGCACACAGGCGCTGCTAGGGGTCGGCGCAGCCCTTGGACTCTGCTTCCGGACTGCTAGCGCCTTGTGATTTCGGACATATTGTGGATGAATCTCGATGAAATGTAGGTATAAAATTAAACGCCAGCAGAGGATGGAGGCCCCTGGAGAACAGGGGCCCCAAGCACGTGCTTGTAGTGCTTATACGTTAATCCGCCACTGTCTGTCTGTCACCAGGCTGTATAGCTGTACCAACGGCTTAACGTGCTTTCCGAGGCACGGGTTGTCTGTGATGTCCAAGATAAACTTAGAATGCACATACCAATTTAAAAAGTCACATTGGTACTTGTCCGGATTCGTACCCACAACCTTTTACACGAGCGGCGGGCGCCTTATCTATTGGGTCATCACAACATTTTGATTATGAAAACTTGTCATTTATCTTATCAAAAGAATAAAAAAAAAATAAGAAGCGTATTTTTTTGCCGTTTTAGCCAACAATCCGGTATTTGACACCATCATCAATTGACGTACTTTTTATGAGCTGTCAAAACGCAATTCTCCAATAGACTTCGTATGCCAATACCAGCTTGTGACGTTACAAGCTAGCAACCCTATTGACTAACTATTTATCGATTTTAAAGCAATTAAAAATCCAATTTTACAGTAAATTAAAAACAAATCCGATGCTTAGGACTAATAAAAAGATAGGTTTTATAAAAAATATGTCTTAGATTTATCGGTTAATAGTGTCAAATACCGTTTAGTACGGAACCCTCCGTGCGTGAATTCGATTCCCACTTGGCCGATTTTAATGAACAATAAAAAGAGATTAGCAACTCCACCTCTGAAGATATCAATCAGTATTGATTGGCAATGAACTGTTAAGATTTATTCATGAAATAATTTAATTAAACATGTAAGCTTGAGTTAGTAAGTTTCAAATATTTTAGTGCAGGACTTAAAATGGCGTGCAATTTCATTACTTTTTTTAACCGACTTCAAAATAGGAGGGTCTGTGTTTGACCTGTACGTACGTCCACGATTAAGTGGCGTTAGGCTGCTAGCTTTTATAAATAAAGAGAAATGCATACAAAAAAAAATAAACGGAAGTCGGTTAATATACTAAAACTTTCTCCTAAGTCCAACAAATACCTTTCTGTAAGCCGCATCAACATCAATTAGTCCTAGCGCGAGAAAATCGCGAACAAATATACAAACACAGATCAAACTGGGAACCTCCATTTTTTCAGTCCAAATTTCTTCCAAATAGGTTCATCCATTAATGTAACAATAACTTCCCACCAATTCTAATTCGTAATCACCAAAAATTCGCCGTACACGCACAAGCACATACCTACACTCGGAGATACGGCATCATCCCTCGAGAATATAAGTTATTGATTGGACTTTTCCCGCTGTTTTCAATACTTTATTATCCCTTCCCTACAGGCGGCTACAGCTATTGTTTTTGTCGAGATTGAACCTCTATCGATGATAAACTTTTTGTTTTTCTCTTATATTTTCGACAAGTACTCTTCTTTTGTAATGGAGATGTGTATGTTGTGAAGTATTGGTGCTTTGGGAACGTAATTTGGCGCTGTTTTTGTTTTTTTTTTGTGTTTCTTTATGGAGTGTTATGGGGACTGATGTTTTGGTTTTTGCTGATTGGTTTAGTGAGATCTGGTTTTTGTGACACATAGATTTACACGGAAGATAAAATATACATTGACAAATTACAAACGAGTTGCTTAAAAAGAAAAGCTTATTTTATCCTGTATCTTAGTTAGGTTGCTTAGAAAATAAAAGCCACATTCATGCTTGTCTCAATTAGACAGTGTCAGTACGTTATACTAGGGAACCTAGATATATTAAGTGGTGATCTTGGATATATTTCTCGGGTCAAATATTTTTAAGTGCACCACGCATAACAGAAAATAATTTAACCCTCCCAAATCTCGCGAAAGCCACCACAGCTAAAATATTTAGGCCCAATTAGTAACGAGTCTCGCGAATACTGACGCTAGACGTATATGTGGAGTGGCGATGATGGCGCATGGCTGACATTCCTGAGGGGCCAGGTAGCGAGTAGCGACAATAATAACAATTAGCGGTGTAGGGTTGTGCGCTAATTTCGCGGTCTAATGACCGACATACCGGAGTCAGGGCAGGGACGGATTTGGGGTGCGAATTTTTTTGTAAGTGTTAGTAAATGTTTATTTTTTGGTTTGTGACAAAATAATTAAATATTTTTTTTACGTACCATGACGATGATAGGAATGACAAACAATAATGTAGATTGTGGAGACGCTGGCAAACTATATGATGATAATAAAATGATCACTATACTAGACGACGATGATATGTGTCATGTTCTCATGTACCTGTAATTACTCTACATCATACCGTTCATAACAGACTGCGAAATAGGTAGTGGCGAAACTGTAGGGTCACAAGACTAGCGAAGTGCCAGGGGCCCAAGACAGGTTGGTCGGGCCCAGCTTAGCCCTGATATGGCCCCGAATTCGTATCAACCAGGGACGTAATCAAGAACAGGCTCGGCGAATTGGGGCCCCTATGAATAATGAATTTTTTTAACGGTCATTATCTCTCTGATTCTCTGTGTAAACAGGGGATTCTCTAGGTTCTGACTAACCCAAATGTATTTTTAACGACTCTTTTAGACGTACATTGTAGGTAAGGGGAGAGCCCTGAAGATGAGTCTGTCATGAGTCATAACATTCGGGCTGTATAGCTCCGCTACTGAAAATACAACCCGTATTTAACTGTGCACCTCGCGCTGTGTCGTAACGCTGTCGGAGTGCTATCACTACTAAACGAACGAGGCGAACACGGGGCGCAAGCGGGGAAGCGGGAGAGGGGTCGCATTCCAGCGAGGTGCACAGATAAGTCGTACTGGCTGTAGTATGGTGGTAGTACTTCCCCGGAAATATGTTGTAGTGTTTTGTTAAATTATACCTATGTTGTTGTTGTGATTTGTTATTTAATAGCTTTGCACTGGTGTTACAAATCTTTAAAAATCCCGGCGTTCTCTACTATAATATACATGAACCTTCGTCTTGAATCATTATATGTTGGTTGAACTTTAAAATGCTTTCAAAAGTTTATAAGATCCAAGCAAACAAGGGTAGCGACTTCATTTTATACTATGTAAATGTACCTTCAATTATTTTAAAACTAAAACGATTCTTCAGTATATTATACAAAGTAACTACATATTTCAAATTTATATCAAACTAGCTTTTGCCCCCGGCTTCGCTCGCGTTAAAAAGAGACAAAAAGTAGCCTATGTTACTCTCCATCCCTTCAACTATCTCCACTTAAAAAATCACGTCAATTCGTCGCTCCGTTTTGCCGTGAAAGAACACACTTCCCCATTTATAATATTAGTATGGATGGCCTTACTAATAATCGCTGCATAAAGTTATGACAGGTTTATACGTCAAAAAATGTATGGTTACACAGGCTTTATTCATTGCATAACTTTACACAGTGATTATTAGTAAGGGCATTAGTATGGAAGTATGGATATTAATAAAAAAAACCAGAAGCGAGAATGATTCTAGAAACAATGACACTCAACACCTGTAAGTAGCAATATGAAAGCAATAAGCGGATTAAATTAGAACCCCGAGCTAGCCAAGGTTTCAAGTAACGTTTCGGCAATAATTGTAACTCTGGTTACCGTTGTGATCATAAGAAACTTGAAGCCAGGAATCGTTGCATGCTAAATAGCGGTATTGAATGCCTGAGTATGACTACGGGTTATACCATTTGTAACTTGAAGTTATTCTTGATAACATAGGCCAACCCTTCGACGCCTAAGCGACAGCCGGCTGTCGCGCTGCTTTTGTCTTTGTATTGTGTCTCGATCACGTGTATTTTAAGGTTTAACTTGTATAATGATTTATTAAAAATATTTTAATTAAATTATTATACAAGTGTAAATTACACATTGAAACGAACCTAACCCGTAGTTATTGGAATAACAACTGCGTCTAACAACCATCGCTGAATAACCTACTTTCAAATAAAAACGCATACAATCGATCTCGACAGACAGACAGAAATACACATAGCGGTCAAACTTATGACAAGCGGTGTGCTTTTTGCCACGGGAGTTAAAAATTAAAAAAAAAATTGTGACGACTGAAGTTTAAATATAAATAAATACTGGGACAACTCACACACGGTCATCTGATTCCAAGCTAAGCTCTGATTAGAGCTTGTGTTATGGTAACCAGACAACTTACTGATATACATACTTATATGTATAATTTATAAAGGTACATATTATCTATATTAATAATTTCGTCAAGGGGTACGGTAGACTCGATCGAAACATTACCTGAATAACAAAACATAAAAAAATATCGATTTCGAGTCGACAACATATATCCGCAAAATTCGCATTACGGAGATTATTTCGTTTTATTAATTCATTAAATTTTGAGTAATGACACTGACGGACAAACCGCAGTCGACATTTTGAGTAGACAATATATTATCTCTCAAATACGTCTCGCCAATCAACACGTTGTCGCGTCAAAAAAGTACATTATTCCGACCATACCTATATGTGTACCAGTAACTCATGACAAAAAAAAGTAAAACAAATAATGATTTTTGGTATTGTTGTCATGTCATCTGTCAAGTGACATTACGTTTGTTTGTTTACATTTGTTATTTTCATGAAATCTTTAGTAAAAAGTGAAAGAATGACTAAGAAACCACCGCGGTTATAATCCAGAAGCACTGTTTATAATGTGTACTGATAAATCTGTAAAGAAGAAGGTGTAGCTTACATGCAATTTTCGATTTTAGACCGCGTGCTTAGCTTGCGTTGACTGGTTAGTATGAGTCGCTAAAGTTGATACTTTGTTTCATAATATCCATTTATATGAGTTTATCATATGTATATATATATTGCGTAACATATAACTTTGGCTTATTACAGGGGCGTGTACTAATACTATGCGACGAATTATTGCAGAAGGCTGATGAAGAAGGCCTTAGCCTTGGTGTCAGATTCACATGAGCCGCCTAAAGACGTTTGACTTGCCTTATGTGACGATCACTACCATAGTCAATGCGCTAAACAAACTGAGATACCAATCACAAAGCGAATAACCATTTCTTTCATTTTTGTTGTGTAAATAAAGTACTTATATTATAGATTGGGTTTATCTTAATTTATTTTATACTTTTGTCTACTTTTTTTTTTACAGCTTTTGCCCGCGACTTCATTTCCGTTCCCGGGGGATTTCCGGGACGAAAACTACCCAATGTCCTTTCTTGGGTCCCAGACTATATGATTCATATTCATATTCTTTATTGCACACGAACAAGAAAACAAAAATACATAATGGTAGCAAATAAAATAATCATGTACAAAGGCGAGCTTAACCCATAAATGAGTTTTCTTCCAGCAAACCATAATTTGGTAGAGAAATTTTGCAATGGAGGATATACTCATGTGCAAGACAATACATTTTCTTAATCATAAAGAACTACAATATATACATAAATAAAAACAATAAATAAATACATATACATATCAATCAATAGACAGGAAATGTTCTCTTATTCCCTTCTTGAACACTTCTAAGGAAATACTATCCCGCAAAGTGTGCGGAAGTGCATTCCAAAGACGCACAGCACGAACAGTAAATGAACCATCATACCTACTTGAAGAGTGGGAAGGGAAACGAAGTAGAAGAGATGAAGTTGCACGACAAGGTTTACCTCTAGGTAGGTACAAGAAACTCAAAGCGTTCCCGAAGATACGAAGGAGCCTTAGAATTATGGAGAATAGAGAAGAGAAATGAAAGAGTGTGACAATCTCGACGCTGCCGAATAGGTAGCCACTTCAGCCGCTTCCGAAATTCCGACACATGATCGTACTTTCGAAGACCAAAGATGAAACGGATACACAAATTCTGCAGACGTTCGAGCTTATTTAGTTGTTCTTCAGTCGCATCGAGGAAACAAACATCAGCATAATCTAAAAGTGGTAGTAGAAGAGACTGGGCAAGAGTAATTTTGGTTTGAAGAGGCAGGAACTTCTGAAGACGCTTAAGAGATCTATACGAGCAAAACACCCTCCGACTTACTTCAGCAATGTGAACATATGATGTACCGAATCTTTTTCAATCGTCTCATCGGCTCATAGAAAAATACAAGTAATCAAACATCACTGTTGAATAAACTGCACAAATTATCACCTATGTCTTATTCTGATTAATAATAACTAATAAGACATAGGCAATAACTCTGTAATATTCTGTAAAGTTTCATCAAAATCCGTTCAGTAGTAAATGCGTTAAAGACAAACAAAAATACATACAAATATTTCCTCTTTATAATATTATTAAAAGAACATAGGCCCGATTTAATTGCCAGAATTTTTAAACTTAAATTGGAGGAACTTTTAGATGACATTACAAGGAAACATATTTTTGGAATACCGAGTGCGTGGTTTTACCCCATTGAATTTCAGAAACGTGGGCTTCCACATGCTCATATGCTTATTATTCTAATAAATGGTAAACCAAGGTCATCAGAAGATTATGATAAATTTGTGTGTGCAGAAATACCTGATCCAGATAAAGACCAGGAATTATTCCAGACTGTGTCAAAAAATATGAGTGAGTTACATACGACCAAGTTGTCGAGAAAATCCCCGGCCTACTTAAAATTTACGAGAGTTCTGACGCTGTGGTTGAGGACGATCATAATGTTTTAAGTTAGTTGATTTAAAATAAAAATTATTTATGTAAAACTATTGCAGTTTTTATTTACTATATTTATTAAACACAATGACCAAAGCTATACGAATCTATGCCTTGCTTGCCTTTAATATTCCTTAAGAACTAATAACTACAGAAATATCTACCTACATTTTGTATCTAGAGGTGTAGTATTATGAGTCACATTTCACCCGAGCGAAGCCGGGTTTTCATCTAGTAGTTAAATAAATTACACCCAGACACAGAACAAACAATCATGCTCATCACACAAAGTTTGTTCTAGTTGGAAATCGAACCCACGACCTCCGGCTTAGCACTGAGGGCTACTAACCACTACACCAACAGCCCCGTCGTTTATAATGTTAGTGAAAGTACCTTAGGTGTACCTAATATTCGTAACTTATCTCTAACTAGAAAATAAAAAGAAATGTGTTTGAAAAGCATTTACACTGAAGGTGTCAATTTACTCTGATCTTGCTTCTTTCGTTCGCGACTTACTTTTGAAAATCGGTTATCATTACCTTTGTGGTAGTGATAACCGATTATCGCAAGTTTTAAAAAGAAGAAAGGGCTTTGGAATTCCCTGCCGGCGTCTTTGTTTCCAAATTCATATAACCCGGAAGTATTTAAAAAACGAGTGCATATGCAATGAGCTTACCCAATAGATGCCTATCTATTGGGTAAGCTTGCTCCATCGTAGGCTCCGTCTATGCCCTCGAGCTAGTCTGGGACCAAGAGCAAGCCCATACGAATATAAAAAAAAAGTCGCTTTCAGTCCTCGTAGTTTCGAACCGTCAATCCACCAATTTCCATAAAAATAGTTCATTACTTTAGCCATGAGCGTAACAGATAGTCATCTACCAATAGAATTAACTTACGGACTAAATTACACTTCCCTGCTCCTATACGCTATCGCATACGGGCTGAGTCTCCGCTACGATTCCGCTGTTTTGCCCACACGAATCAACACATTACGGGTCCAAATCATTGACCTATTTACATGTTTGCTCCAGTCATTGATTGAATGGCTGCTATGAATGTAATCGCGCGTACATAGAACTTATGTGGGAGTTCGTTGCTAGATTTTGAGAGATTTAGGGTAGTTTTTGAGCGCAAATGAGCCAAAAAGCCTGAATTTGGGGTTGGTTGATTGCTTTTTGTTTATTCAGTGTTTAACCCCTCAGCCATTACGCATTAAACAAAATGGCGGCGGAAATTTCACTACTACCCCAAAAAGAAAAACGTACGAGCATAGATTATAAAATTTTATTTTTTTTAGTTGTAGGAAATTTATCCAAGAACTTGTTCAAACTTGTTCATACAAAAGTAGTCTGTTAGTAATAAAAATAAGGACTATAATGAAATGGGATACCCCGACAGCCGGCTGTCGGTTGGGTGTCAAGGGGTGGGTATGGGGATGAGAGTGGAAATTTCATAAACTTCTATTGAAAAGGGAGTATCTTCCATCCAGACGATTGTTGTGCGATGTAGGATGTCAGTTGTAGTCATAATGGTGTAAAAACTATACACATCTAAAATCTTTTGCTGATTGATAAAGAAAAGAAAGTCGCAGTCGCGTACGGTAAGAACTAAATTACTTAAAAAAAAAGATTAGTTGGGAAAGTTATTTATTACTAGCTTTTGCCCGCGACTTCATCCGCGTGGAATAATAGTTCCCGTTCCCGGGGGATTTCCGGGATGAAAACTATTCTATCTCCTTTCCCGGGTCCCAGACTATATCTGTACCAAATTTCATTTTTTCTTAGGCGGTACGAAGAGACAGACAGACAGACAGATAGACTGACAGACAGAGTTACTTTCGCATTTATTATATTAATACGGATTGTGAGTTCAATCGTGTGTGTATCAGTTACTTAGCCGTCACCATATTACGATATTACACAAATGCAAATCATCTTTAATTTTCAGTCTATCAGCCAGATAATCTCAGAATAATATCATCACTTTGTGACAGACATCTTTATTCGATAAAATTCATAGATTTTAAAAATGTCAAATAGTTTTCACTCAATTTTTAAAGAAATCCCATCAATCTATCACATAAAACGTATAAATCGCGTTTCTAAGAAGTGATAAACGATGTGTGACTGATGCCTTCAAGAAAAAATAAGTTTATCTCACGACTCACAACAGTTTTTTCTAGATAAAAAGGTATTTTTCACGTCAAAAGGCTGAATAAGCGCTTAAAAAGAATTCTAGTGATGAATCAACTTAAATTTATTGACTAAACTAACAGGAGCAAAGGTTTTCTTTCAGCTAAGTGGAGCCTTTACGTTGGTGTGTAAATGTATCTATAAATTATACTTATCTGCGGTGACAAATTTTGATGTCGTCGAAATTCATTAATTTAGTCTGTGATCTGTTATTTGTTTGTTAAGTTATATTTGGACTGCAATTATAAATGAGCATGTTTGTTTGGTTGTCTGTAATCCAGTCAAGCTGAAAACTGCTGAACAAATTTTAAAACTTTAGTAATATAGCTTAACAGTAATATAGTTTCGTTATTTTTGTTTGTAAAAAAATCCTAGTGTCCATCTGTGATAAAATTAGTAACATATAGTATTATGTAATTTGCCTAAATTTAGACAAATAAGTAAGTCGGACATACTTTCGCCATTTGAGAGCTTTGAAGAACTTTATTGCCACGGGCAAAGACGGTGGCAGCAACTTGATCAACAACTAAATAGCTAGCTATGACAACAGAAAGTACTTAAATATTATGTTGCACCCTACCCACATCTTTAAAACTATTAAGTTGTCTTTGTCAATGTGTTCTACCTTGCAACTTTAGTTACAATGCTATAACGATATATTTTTGTAGTAATGCTTTAGTTTTAAGATACCTTAAAATTTGTTATCTACGCTAACTGGCACATAACATTGTTAAATAAGTTACAGCTATGTTTTCTCTGTAAGTGAATTTGTAATTCTTTTGAGAAAATAAATATCTTTAACCGTAAATAAATACATACACAAAATACAAACACAACTCCACTCATAATAATAAAATGAACACCTCACAAATCCGAATCCGGCCCTGCTAATCATCGCACAGGGCCGCCATCCCCGTATATACGTTTAATTAATTTTAAATTTACATGTAAGGGTTGAAAAAGATACAACATTCAAGTTTTAGAGTGGCTCGTTATTTAATTACTTACGTTTACATGGAGTTTACCTGTAGATCTGATTTTAATTGTACAGGTGATTCTGAAAGGATTATGGCTAGGCAAATGAATTGTTTTTTTCCCTGTTTTTTTTTTTGGGGGAGTGGGAAATCATCGAATGACTGCTCCCGTCCTGGGTGCGGCGGGAAGGCGTGTCAGACTTTTACTGACTAAAACCCACTCATGTTCCTTCGGTTGCCCTTTATGTTCCGAGGTCACGGTAACTATTATAAACATACCGCAACCTTTTTTCCCTGTATATTTGAATGCTGGTGGTTATTTTATGAGTTTTATTGTCGTGGTTATTGATGGGTTCATCTGCGACGCGCGCGCGCTGCGCTTTTATTGGACGTAGCGGAATTTCGGAGATAATTGTACCAATAGACTGACAAACACACCAATGATCCCCTATTGACGGGCCTGTTGGTCTTGTGGTTAGTAACCTGACTGCTAAGCCGGAGTTCGTAGGTTCGATTCCCACCCAGAACAAACTTTGTGTGATGAGCAATGTTGTTTGTTCTGTGTCTGGGTGTAATTTATCTTTAATATGTATGTATTTATTACATTATAAAAGTATGCCATAGTACAAGCTCAGCTTAGTTTGGGATCAGATAGCAGTAAGTGAGTTGTACTAGGATGTATGTTAAATATAATATATACAAGATACCGAAACTACTGCAATAATCTTCTGAAGACTATTAAATGCAACTATGACCAAAAAGAACTCCTTAAGGCAAATGGCAACCCCAAAGCAACCTGGGATCTCATTAAAACTATCAGCTACAAAAACACCACACCCATAAGTAAGTCAGGAGAACTTCTTAACATAGGTAGCGATCCAAAGTCGTCTGTCAATGCTATAAATAAGTATTTTGCAAACGTGGGAGCGGATCTTGCTAAGCAGGTTGCGCAGGGTCAGCGTATAACTAACCAAAACTTTGAATTTAGCAGCCTAATAAATCCTCAAGGTAATTCATTTGTATTACTAGAAAGTAATAGGGTATTACACTGTATAAGAGAAAAAATATAAAAATATATTATTGAGGTAGCTTAAGCAAAAAGCAGCCGAACAGTGTTAGTTTTAGTTCATAAAACTAGAAAATATTTTTTTAAATTCAATTCAAAGTTTTCAGTTTTTTTTACCTGTTCTTGAACACACCGAAATACAGACCACAGACAGTGACAGCTGTCGACTGTCAACAGTGTCAACTAGACGTCACTATTTGTTTTATTTATAACCTCCCAATACGATCTTTATTATAAAAATATACCTTTTCATGGAAGTTATTGTGAAAGATATTTTAGATGGCTAATGCACATGTGTACTTACATCAAAGTGATATTTACAACAACAGTACAAACGGTACAAACGGGTTTTTATGGTGTAATAGTTGGAATACTCTTCCCACAACTTTTAACTAAGTTTTTCTTAAATTTGAATCAGTTAACACTAGAATTCACAATTATTCCGATATTTTCACACTTGTGTTCTTGCATTCCGAAACGCACACCAACGGTAAGTCGAACAGTAACTAATTTTTGAGATAAAAACAATAAAAATTATGTAAAGTGTCACAGCGCGTTTGTTTATTTACATGACGTAAGGACGTCATATCGCCAAAGCAAAACCACGCCCACGGCGTTTTCCGTTTTTGGAAATTTCCGCGCGAAATTTGAAAATACAATTTTTAAAAGCGTTTTTAGGGTACTTGGCGCTTAAATAAAAATTTAGGATTTTTTTTGTGGTTTCTTAGTACTGTAGGAGTTATTTGAAATACTTAACACGTTGCCTGCCATATGGAAATCCGAATACATTTGCGTTTTTCATCAGTCGTTTAAATGACTTGAAATGACTTATTTATAAGATTTCTATATATTATATGTTTTTATATATTTTTTTGTATATTATGTGCTGTTTTTAATCCGCCGGTCATTTACACCCGGCGCGGCGCAAATGTAATATTTTTTTCATTGGAGCCACGCCGGTCATTATTAAAAAAATCACGCCGGTCAAAAATCATTAATTTTCTGTTTGTTTTTTAATTTTAAATTACCTTGATCTCAACATAACATAATGTGTCTCTAAATAACACTAGTCCTTGATTTGTAATAATAAAAATATTTTAAAAAGTATACTGTCTTTAATTTACATCATATTTTTTTTTGATTCGCTACAAAAACATTCATACAACCAAAAAATTATAAAAATATTTTGAGGCCAAAGTTATCTAAAGTGATCATTGGGGCCGCGCCGGCCACTTGTAATGGTATTTTGCGTTACACGCATGGCCGTCAGCGAGCAAAAGGTGTTCAAGTTCACCTTAGTTGTGCCGGTCATTTAAGCCCCCCATGGCCCAAACGCTTCTACCAAGTGCCGGTCATTTGGACCCCCCATGGCAGCTAACGTGTTAAAAAAAAAGAGTGTAATACCCTATTTCTCAGAAATAGAAAATATAATTATAGAACTAAAACCTAATTGTGCAGTAGGCCACGATGGAATTCCAGCCTCAGTTATTAAATCTGCTAGACATGTACTTGTTCCAGCAATAACGCATATCTGTAATTTATGTATTGCAAATGGCATTTTCCCTGACACTTTTAAGAAGGCATTAGTCACACCAGTATTTAAGGGTGGGGATGGTGACCGTGTCGAAAATTATAGGCCAATATCTGTACTTACCACGCTGTCAAAAATTATGGAGAAGGTTCTGAACAAGAGGTTATTGAGCTATCTTGAATGCAACAACATTATCGCGTCAAACCAATTCGGTTTTCGAAGAGGCGTATCAACTGAGGATGCGGTTCTTGAACTCACTAACCAAATTGTTAAGAATCTTGATTCCAAGACTAAAACTATAGGTATATTTCTTGATTTGGCCAAAGCTTTCGACACGGTCTCTACTCCTATTCTTCTTCGTGGCTTAAAAAGCCTAGGAATAAGAGATATCGCGCTAAAACTTTTCCGCGACTATATTACAAACCGTAGCCAGCGAGTTAAGGTAGACAATTACATCAGTGACGATGTAAATCTGACCTTTGGCGTACCACAGGGCGGTGTATTGGGGCCCACCCTCTTTCTTCTATTTGTGAATAGACTGTGTCAGCTGTCAATCCCACACTGCAAGATACTCGTATATGCAGATGACACTGCACTAGTCATAAGTGGGGAAACATGGGAATCTGCTCACCATGCAGCTAAAAATGCTCTTGGAATAGTCATGGATTGGCTATCCCTGAACTTGTTAACGCTAAATGTGTCTAAAACTCACTATGTCCCATTCTCAGCGAACGTTGGTACACAACCTGTTATGCCTGATGTTAAAGTGCATAGCTGTCATCTTACACAACATCCTTCACAGATCCCTTGTAGCTGCCCTGCCATTCTTAGAAGCTCCTGTGTTAAATACTTGGGCGTGCATATTGATAACACATTGAGTTGGCAAAAACACATCAGTATAACAGTTACTCGTGTGCGCAAATTAATTTTTCCTATGAAAAAACTAAGAAGAGTAGTTGACGACCGATTATTAAAAACGATTTATTTTGCTCTAGCCCAATCACTTCTTAGCTATTGCATTGCAGTCTGGGGTGGCGCACTTAAAACTTATTTACTTCGCCTTGAGAGGGCACAACGAGCAATCTTGAAAGTCATGCTTTATAAACCGTACCGATACCCAACTACCCAGCTTTATAAAGATTCATCTGTACTCACTGTCCGACAGCTCTGTGCTCTTAGCATCATTTTACGTGTTCACTCATCATTACCCTATGACCCGAGACTGCTAGAGCAAAATAAACGACGTAAAGATCCAGTATGCCCACGTGTCACCGTCAATACTGCGTTAGCGAGGCGTGGCTACCTGTATCTTAGCAGCCACCTTTACAACCTTATTAATGAAACCTGTAACGTGTATTCATTACAGAAATTTAAATGTAAAACTGTTGTTAGTAGTTTTCTCCAAAAATTAACGTACGATGAGACTGAATTGCTTTTTGCGAAAAAATCGTACTAGAACGAACTGTCTTAGTGGGATTTTTAACACTGTATCACCTATATAGTGCACAATACACACACACACACACACACACACACACACACACACACACACAAACACACACACACACAATCACACACACACAAACACACACACGCACGCATGCGCGCACATACTTACCTTTAAACTTGCTTTTTATTTTATTTATTTTTTATTTACTTTAAACTTTTCATAGCTAAATTAGGTTTTGATGCTTGAATGTAATTTCACCCAGATAATGCAGCAAACTGCTAATAAACTGTAAGAGGAAGCAGGCGTCCGTCACTCGCTCAAGGCCACGCGTTTTATGCCTACCGCTTCGCGTATCGTCGACGATACAACGAACACCGGGCTGTCGCGCGCCCGCCTGAGTGCTCGCGCGTCACGGGTACAGCGCTGACTAGCAAAATGCCGAAATCACGTAATTATTGCGTGATTATTGTGCAATTCCCCTGTTTCCCAATTCTCTTGTTTCCCTTTTGATTATTTATTAAAATTATTCACGCGGTTTTGGATATTTTCGACACTAAAATATATTAGTCGGGAATTCAAGGAACGAAAAATATGCATCAGTCATTTTATCAAACTCAAAAATATTTGATCAACAAATAAAAAAATAATTGTTTTTCTAAAACGTTCGTTTTATTACCATTATCATCATTCGTATAACCCTAGCAGATTTGCTGGACGACACGCACACACGTTAGTCGCGCGGCGGGCAAAAGAATCTCAACTCTCTTTGTGCGTATTTATGGTACATTTCTCCTTGCTGCAAACAACTGGTATTATTATTATGATTTTGTAGGCTATTATAGCGTAGGTATTTTGGTTTTTGTATTGGAGTGAAGTATCTGTTACGTAGTAACTATTTATTAATCTGTGGAGGAAGGCGCTTGTGTCTGTAACACAGTTTATACTAGCACAGACACAGACGTTCACTCTGTCTCAAATTAGGCATAGCATTTAACATAATTATGGCGTTTTTATGTTTTTATTGAGATGGAAAAATTGTATTTGGCTTTTGTTAATAAAGATTATTATTATTATTATTATTTTTAAAACCTTTACGTTTCTCGGGACCCTGGGGTCCCGGACCTTTGGAAGGCGTACGAGGGGCCGAAGCCAACTCGCAAAGGCCACTTGAGGAAAACTTTTTGTGGAATGGGACACCAACCGACGATTATTCCTATATGCACTATGTAAGGGCACCTAAGGATAACCCCCGGTTGGTGTTGGACTATTGTAAAAGATGGCAACTAACAAAAAAAAAATTTGGACTATGGGTTTGGATTCTTTAATGAATAAGTTACCAGAAACTATGGAATGACTATGGCCCCTGCCTGGCCAATGGTTGTATACACGGTTAGTATGGCAGGGGGTGACTTGCACACTCAGTAAATGGGCCCCCGAAAACGGCCGCTAGCACATAGTGACGTAGCGACAAGAGGGCAACATATATCGAGGTGCTTGAGGAGTGGAGAGGTATTCCACGGCTATCAGGACAATCCCGGAAGTACGGTCAAGATCCCTACCAGCATCTTACTGGAATACTTCCTTCCTCTTGCGATTCTCCACTCAAACCAGCCAATGAAGGCAAGAGTGAGGTGGGAGCCTTGTTCCTCGTCAGTGCTCACTCTGGCCGGCCAGTTAAGGCAAGCCAGAGATGAAGAACAAAGGGTCTCCCAGGAGGTCAGGAGTAGATGTAGATAAGCATAATTTACTTTGGCATTGACATTTACATAACGAGTATAAAATCAATAATCTACTATTACATAAACTTATATTTTTGAACCCTTAACCTACTTACCAAAAAGTATCGTGTTATTATTTTCATATCATTGAGTTATTGGGTTGTTAAGGTCTAATAGGCATTCACTATATTTAAACACTGGTATTCAGCTAGATCGGGGTATCTAGATTTTTTTTGGTTATTGGAAAATCATCAAATTACTTCTCTCGTCCTGGGCGGGGCGGGAGGGACTCAGGCTGAGGCTACAGTAGGGAGCGATTTGCGATGCGACTGGAAGAGCGAAACGAGAAAAACATGGTATGACTACATTACAAGCGAAATTCCGGCGTATATTCGGCGATGACATGGCTACAGTACACATGCTCAACAACGAATTAGCAAGAGCGATTCATGCGGCTTACTATCCATCGTGGTTTACTTTACGCATAATGTAGCCACACGCATATTTAGCAGCACTATTGAATAAGTCGTGCAAGTGAGAAATTTTCGAATAAATTCGCTTCAATTTCGCTCATATGATGATGTAGCCGATGCCGTGATTTCAGTAATGTTGTTCCTATCGCATAAAGAAATCAAAGATCGGTAGTAATATTTGATGTACTGTGTAGCCATATACGTGAGCATTCATTTACTTGTTTTAATCGCTCATGTGTCGCAGGTCGCGTCGCGGCCTAATGTAGCCTCAGCCTCAAACTTTACACTAAATCCCACTCATGTTCCTTCGGTTGTCCTTTATGTTCCGGGGTCACGGTAACTATTATAAACATTCCGCAACCCAAAAGATACCCAAAAGTATCGAGTTATCATTTAGTAGTTATTAGGTTGTTGAGGTTTAATCTTTGAGTATATAGACTGGAGAAGGCATAGGACCAATATTCCGAACAAAAAAGTCTGTCACTTTCGGCGGGGGGCGCGGTAGCCACTACATTGAAAATATTGCACACATAAATAAATACGATCCCTATTTTTACAAACGCACACGTAAAAAAAGAATAACACATTCAAATTATGCACACTAGTATTCACGTAAAAGAAGTAAATTTTGTGTATCTACACAAAACACACTTCTAAGAAATGACCGCCTTGAAAGAGAAGTCCCCTACCCTCGAAAAAAAAATGTCGATATCGATAAACATTATTTCTTAGGCTTGAATCAATTAAATAAAACCCTTTTTGTATATTAATTGAATTTTAATAAAAACAAAAAATAGTAGTAAAAATATGAAATTTGACAAGAAAAAGTCATTACCCTGCAGCGGGACAATATTAGGCTGGTTTTATTATGTGATTAGGCTGGTATTAATGTATGTGATTTGGTTATTGCTCATGTCAATATAAAAATCAAATCATTTATTTTAATGGATCTCGTTGCCCCTTCCAAGAGATAGTTTCGTATGGACAACGAAGGGCAACTAACTCCATAACGCTTTTTATAGATTTTACAATTATTTGTACAGGTATTTGTAAATGTGAAGACAATGAGGCTTAAAAACTAGTATAGATAGTATATTATACACAAATCAATCAAATATTTAATGTGATCATTATGATAGACGACCACATTTAAAAAAAATATTACTATGCGAGCCATAGTAACAATCACCACAAGTAAAATTAACTTGAAGAAAATTACATAAGTACATCTTTAAATTAGCCACCAAGTGACTTTATCGAAATCCTTAATAATGTACCTAATAGAAAGAAATTAGTAGTAGTAGAGCTCTTTGTGAAGGAGCTCGTCCGGGGAAGGACTACCACCATACCTATTTCAGCCGCGAAGCAGCTTTGCTGTGTTCCGGTTTTAAAGGTATAGGTGCCGGTGTAATTACAGTCACATGAGACATATCATCTTTGTCTCTGGGATGGCAACGCATCTGCATTGCCATCTTGCTGTTAGACATTTTGTAGTATAAAAAAAATCCTTTGGGACAGGACCAGCATGTGTCCAACCAAAGATTATTATACCTTTTATACCAAAGAAGAGAACTGATGTCGCCAAACTTCTAACCTATAACACTTACTGATTTTTAAAGTGAATTAATTTAGAATAAATATGCCGAATACATTTTTGAGGATCTCTTTTTTTTGTTATATAGGCAATTCTTGTGTCGGTATATTTAGTCATCACGGCTTTAGCTAGTTCTAACTCGTGACTATTTAAGATGTCAGTATCATGATTATATGTGAACAAAGTTTTGCCAACAAAATTGCGCAGAGCCCTAGTTACGACATAGTTTGTAGTATAATTAATGTTTAAGTTTTTGCGGTCATTCACTCCAAGCCTTATGAATTTCTCGCATTGCTGACACAAATATATTACGCTTTCTGATGCGTACATTAAAAAGCCCTTAGTTTTTAGGAAAGCTAGACTTTTATCGTTATATGATCCAAGCAAATTTTTAATACAATCATTACATTTAATTTTTTTTATTAATCTAAAAACAACATATCCTGCTATGTATTCAACAATTTTCTCTCCAAAGGGTGACAAATATAGTTGGCTTTCCAGATCTTCTTCATAATTTGTATCAAAATTGGGGTACAAGTTTATTTCGTTTAAACCCGAAGAAGTCATGTTAATTTTATCTGTTGCCGATCTAGCGGATGAAGATGTCAGAATGCTTACGTTTTGTAGGGGTATGCAATTGGTCCCCTTTGAGGCTGGAAATAATTCTTTATGAATTAAAATCTTTTTGTATATACTTTCAAACTGCCGAGCAGTGGGGTTATCTGAAAATCCACCATGACTTCTAATGGTTGAAAATAAAATTTCAATATGGTCTTGGCTTATTTTATGCAAAGGGAGGTAACTCATATCGGTATAGTGTGAATTATCTTCCTCTGCAGACTTGGAGTCCAAAACTAAGTCTTGGAATAAAGATTTCGCACTATCTATACATACACACATGCCCAAAAATCCTGTATGACGAGGAGATCGCAAAACATTAATTTTTTTTATCTGGCCACCTCGTGTTTTTACATCCGCTTCTAAATTCATTAAGTATATTTTTGTTTCTTCAAGTCGCTTGAAAGATTTTTCATAATTAGATTGAGCAAGAGCTTTTTTATACCCATATCCGCATGTTTTACTATCTAAGATGTCAAAAACATCATTTACCATACTAATAAATGCAGCAGTGGGTTTAACATCCTGAAATTTTTTATATTTTATCGTATCCTGGCAAAAAATTAGTGCGTCTGCGACGCTTGCGCTAAAGAGTTGTGCAGCTAAACGGACGTTCATAATTTTAGTTTTAAAATAAATATGATTGGACCTAAGTCTATTAGCAACATAAAATAGTTCTTCGTCTTGTAGTTCGTGCAAATTAACGATATGGTTCCAATCAATCCGATTGCCCTTAGAATCAATAAAATATTTATAATGCTCAAATGTGTTCCTAATTAATTTTAGCATGTGGCAAGGATCTAAAAAGAAATAAATCTTTTGGCCAGTAATTGGATCTAAAATGGTAGTTTGAAGATTATTTACGTCCATGCAACAACCTAACTCTTCAGCCATGGCTAAATTAGACTTAGTGCCATCGCAGGTCAACGCTTTGATTTGAATACCAGTGGCATTTACTAATTCAAAAGCTTGGCTTACAAGACGCGATTTCAAAGTCGCAGACGTGCCTTTCACAAAGAAATAACCCAAAGGTAACTTCCAGGTGGTGTTTATCCCGACTAAAAGGAATACCAGAGCATCAGTAGCTTCTTCGGCATTATCTGCATTATCATTAAAACCATAATCGACATTACCGAAGAATCTTTGACTTTTGGGATCCCATTCTGGAGACTGTTTAATTTTCATTTCATCTATGACAAGGGTACAAAATATTTTTTTGTTAGGATTGTTTTGTTGTACCATGTTTAACGCGTGAATTGCTTCTTTAGTGAATCCAGGTTTGCCATCTATGTTTGCGTACCATTTTGTAAGTGTTCTCGGGTGAGGCAGTGAAGTGAGAAATGATTTCCTAACAAATCTATATGCCTTCGGCGAATAAAAGTTTAATGATAGGGCAAAACATCTTAATTCTGGAGAAAATTGTTTTCGCGATAGCTTCCCTGACTTGGCGTTGGTTATTTGACGTTTTAAAATTTCTGAATTTTTAACCCCAAAGCTTTCCAGTAATAATTTATCTTCTTTATTTATTAATAATTTGTCATTTAATATTTTTAAAATCTCTTGCAATGAATGTACTTTGGTTTTTAAGTACCGTGTTTTTGATTGCAGTCTTTTTATTTGATTCCTTTTAGTTTTTAACTGCTTTTTTAATTTTATTTTCCTTGGTGTTATTAATTCTTCAGTGTTTTGCCTAGTTCTTTCAGGTGAATGTAAATGGTACGCTTGAATAGTTGCATCCGATGCGTGGTTTGTAGAAGCATTTTCTGTTCTATTGTCGGTAATGGAGGCGCTAGTTGGAATATTATTTGAATTCCCGGAATCCTATAAACAATAAGAAATTATTTAAACGTACACTTATTTACATACTTAATGTAATAATTGTTTAAAAGATAATTTAAGCAAATTATCTTTAAAAAAAACAAAAATCTTACATCTTCAGATAAAAATAAACTTGGAAAAGCATTGTTGCTCAATTTTCGCCTTTTATTGGGCAAGTTTTCAAAAAAACATTGTTCAAAATGTCGAGAACATACAGTGCTCGTACGAGTCGGTATCCAATTATTTGGTCTCTTACAAGCTCGTATCCACTTCGCCCTGGTTTCTATAACTTTCGGAAATCTGAAAAAGTGTTGTCTGGATTAAATTGATACGAATAATAAACAAATAAAATAAAAATGTAATAAAATCTGGCAAAATTCTCTGAAAAATCTCTGAATATCATTACGGAGAAAATTATTAATTTTAATAATATTTAATATAATACAGGATTATATACCGCAATATTATTTTAATCTCTTATGAATCGTTTGAAATCTACCGTTGATGTATTTAGGGTCATAGACACAATAAATATTTTAAAAAAGTTCCAAATAGGATACGAGATAATAATAATTATGATAACAAATAGATGGTAGAAATTACGCTTAACAATATTATTTTTACATCACTCGTCGCAGTACTTAATAAACGGTGTTTATTAACAACTATATCCTCATCATTTAGTAAGATTAAACTAAGTTGATACATTCGTAAATACAGCAAAGTAAAAGTTTAATTAATATTACTTACTTATTAATTAATCAAAATAAAAAAAAAACTTGGAACATGAACTACGTAAGTACATAAATTCAAATTTATCGACATGACCATTTTCCTTCTATTCAAACACTATGCCAACACTAGTCGGTAGGTAAGTAGTCTCGCTACGCATTTGCAGTAAGGACATAATTGCATGGCTAGTCTGCTAATTTCACGTACATTAGAAAAATAGATTTTGAACTTTACTTGCAAAAAAAGATGTGTAGCGAGACTATGTGTGACGTCACAAAAGCAATGCGAGTAAAAACTCGATTGTGTCTAGTTTTAGGCTGAATCGAATTACGAATCGAAATATTATTTTTAGGTTAAGATTTATAATTTAACTAAAATATGACCACATATTATTAAAAAAATACTTACATGTGGAAGGTTATTCCGTCTTTGTGTATGTTTGACGTATTTGACCGCTTTTTACAAGTTATAACTGCACAGCTAGGCATTTTTGTGGAGCTCTGCTCATCACGACAACGATAAGAGATGTGCGTTAGAATCGATTTGAAAGTAGTTTTTACTAACGCGCTAGATCATTGCTCTTGTACCTTTGACAGAGGGGAAGAGCGCAAAAGGCTTCTCCAGTGGTATATTCTCTAAGGGTTTAATAGGCATTCGCTACATTTAAACACTGATATTCAGCTAGATCGAGATATCTATATAACTCTGACTTAGCCTTTTGACGACCAACCGACAGCCGGCTGCCGGGCTGCTATTTTCTTTCTATTGTGTTCGAAGGATTAATTAGAAAAAGGCTAGGGAAACGAAGACAAGGCAAGGGTCTTGTCTTAGTCGAGAAGACACGTGCATTGATTAACACGCTTGCTCAGAGCTCTAAAAGAGATTACAGACTTCGAACTTGTACTTATTTAGTCCAAGTTTCCTTTACTTTATGTTTCTTCTATGCTTAGTTTAAACCAAAAAACTTATGTATAATAATTTATTAATACACAATATATAAAATGGTGTATTAATAAATTACATAAGTACATCTGTTGTGGTGACTATAACACAAGTTCTGCGTAGCTTGGTTGTTTATTTTAGATATTTAAATGTACTTTTAAAAGTCGTGAGGGCCCAGTGGATATGGCGCCCGCCTCTCGTGTAAGAGGTTGTGGGTTCGAATCCGGGCAAGTACCAATGTGACTTTTTCAATTCATATGTACTTTCTAAAGTTTATCTTAGACATCACTGACAACCCGTGCCTCGGAAAGCACGTAAAGCCGTTGGTCCCGGTTGTCATTCGTAGAACTTTGATAGTCGTTACTGGTTAGCCAGAAACTCTGACCAGTCTAACCAAGAGCTATCGTGTCGCCCAGTTACTGGGTTGTGGAGGTCAGATAGGCAGTCGCTCCACGTAAAACACCGGTATCCAGCTGAATCCGGTTAAGCTGGTAGCCGACCCCAACACGGTTGGGAAAAGGCTAGGGAGATGATGACAATATATAAAAATGGTAAACTGACTGACAGGCGGTTGATATATCAACGCACAGCCCGAAACGCTGGCCTTACACACATAAAACTTGAAAGGTAAGTTGTTTGTAAAGAGTTAGTTCACTAATAAAGGATTTTTGGGAATTTCAACCCCGAAGGGGATGAAATAGGGGATGGAAATTTCAAAAGAAGTTTCTTTCACGTAAATACGTGGGCAAACCGCCGACGAAAGCTAGTATTTAAATCAAGTTTCACCTATGTCCAGTCGATATTAAACAACTTCACTTGATTTGAAAAAGTGACAATCCAAATACCAATTACTTGCCCCGGTTCGAAGCTACAACCCCTTAAATGAGAGCCGGACCTTCACCACTGAACCATCACGACATTACACAAAAATTTCATAAAGCTCAATTTCATCAAACTATTCTGTACTTAAAGTTAATTTATTTTTAACTACCAATATACGTCAACTAGTGTTAATATAAGTGGGGCTGGGCGCTATAAATTAGTATAAATAACACTAAAAGTTGATCACTTTTATTGTCGTTCAAGGGTGTCAAGTACATTGACCCTACACAAAACATATGTCAGTCAAAGTTAAATATTTTGACTTGACAAACACGTGATGATCATAAAATTAGGGGATCAACTTGTTTTTCAAAAGATTAATTTATTAGAAATACTTAGGGGATTAGTAGATTAGTGTGTGTACGGCTGTATTTTGAAAGTGAATAAGATGCCAGTGTTTTAAATGTGTGTGTGTCGGGTTGGTAGGATTTTGCGTAGAACTGATTATATGTTTAAACTTTTGAACACACATGATTCGAGAGACAATAGCAGCGCGACAGCCGGCTGTCGCTTGGTAGTCGAAAGGTTAAATAAAGTGCTTGCTAACAATCCGTACTAATATTATAAAAGTGAAAGTAACTCTGTCTGACTGTCTGTCCCTTCTTCACGCCTAAACCACTGAACTAATTTGAATGAAATTTGGTACAGATATAGTCTGTTACCCGGGAAAGGACATAGGATAGTTTTCATCCCGGAAATTCCTTTGGGAACGGGAACTATAAATCAACGCGGACGAAGTCGCGGGCAAAAGCTAGTTTATAATATTTTTTCTCTATAAGTTTTTTTTTATTAAGTACTAGCTTCTGCCTGCGGCTTCGCTCGCGTTAGAAAGAGACAAAAAGTAGCCTATGTTACTCTCCATCCCTTTTACTACCTCCACTTAAAAAATCACGTCAATCCGTCGCTCCGTTTTGCCGTGAAAGAAAGACAAACAGACAGACAGACAGACAGACAGACAGACACACTTTCCCATTTATAATATTAATATGGATAGTACTCACCTTTAATTACCGTACTTTTTAACCTTTTATAAGATTCGTAAGAATAGAGTAATAAAATAAACGAACAGGGGTAATGCATTACAATCGAATGTATTCAATTAAGGGAAGGCAAATTAAATTACAGATTTTATAGTTCAATATATTTTTACGAGGCAATGCATACGATTCATTAGCCGATATTAAGACTGCACTTTTATTTCAATACTTAATTTAAATGTTTTAATGAGTTAATTGTTATTGTGGTATAATAATACCAGCCTATAACTGTCCCACTGCAGGGCAAAGGCCTCTTCTCATACAGAGAAGGCACGAGCATTGATCACCACGCTTGCTCAAGACGGGTTGGCGATTTCAGACTTATATTCACTACAATTCCAGGTTTCCTCACGATGTTTTCCTTCACCGATGTCTGCGATGTCTAAGATAATCTTTAGAAAGTACATATATGAATTGAAAAAGTCACATTGGTACTTGCCCGGATTCGAACCCACAACCACTTGCATGAGAGGCGGGTGCCGTAACCACTAGGCCATCGCGTCTCCCACTAGACCATCGCGTCTCACGCTATTGTGGTACGGTCCTTTAAATATTTAGTTTTAGCGTTACCGAAATCAATTAAGACAAGATGATCGAATCTTACAATATTAAGGGTTGCGGAATTTTTATAAAAAAAACCGTGACCCCGGAAAATAAAGGGCAACCGAAGGAACTTGAGTGGGTTTTAGTCAGTAAAAGTCTGACACGCCCTCCCGCCGCACCCAGGACGGGAGACGTCATTTGATGATTTCCTACTCCCCCCAAAAAAACCGATTAAGACAAGATGATTGTATCCTACAAATTTATTTTCATTCAATTTTTACATAGTACAAAATGTAAACGGCTCGATTCTCTGTCAGTACCACAATTAGTATATGTCGGAGATGATACAGGACAGTTATTTTTAAAAAGGAGCAGAACCCCTGACCTTCACTGGCCATTGGTTCTGCTATAGCTACAACGGATTGTATTTTTAGCTAAAGGTAAACTAAAGGGATAACAGCAAATAGAAACAAGTAAAACATTTCAAAAATAACAGCTTTTAATCAAACTGACATAGATTCTACTTACAATGTTGTCTCTCCAAAAATCGGCAGCAAAGTGAGCTCCGCGCTCAAGTCACGCCTTTTATAAACTTGTACGCCCCACCCGAGGCAAACGTCATTCACAACACAGATTATCTTTTAATTTAAATACAAGGTTTTTTGCTAAGTATTTACAAAACAATGTTACGAAAATTCAATTTAGAAATAATCACAATTTAGTTTTAGCATCAATTATCAGATTTTATTAGAAAAGACAAACAATTTATTAGAAACAAACAAAAGACTACTGCAAACCAAATCAGAGCTTATTTGCTTATAAATATTAAACTGTCTTCATGACGCGACTTATTATTAAGTAATTATTTTAATCTAAATAAACCAATCAGGTGGGTAACAGAATTAATTAATTAAATAATAATTAACGAAATATCTTCGCGGCGACACGGCCATTCTGATGCGCGATGCGTGCTCTGCATCGCTCGATCTTGCCTGTAATAGAAATATGAACTTTGTAAGGCCGGGCACTTCCACAGTACACAAGCCTATATGTAAAGGCTATAACAAAATAATAATATTTACTGTTCACACCATTGTGACAACAGATCATTAAATGACAACACAATAAAGGGAATTTACTATTCATCTCACATGAACAGTAAGCTTAGTTCTGTGTAAGTTGTGTCAATGTTCCTGCTCATTCCGCATGACAACAGTCACAATTTTGTAGGTTTATTAAGAGAAAGGATGGGTGTAGAAAGGGTCGATGCTGTTTAAAACAGAGGTCCTAAGGAATTTGTTATAGGTCGATGCTGTGCTCTGGGCGGTCTCGTACGCCGTGGTACACAGGGGACATTTAATTCTTTTAGGATAGGATTATTAAATGGCTAATTGGACGGCTCCACACGCCAATAGCATCTTTTTGTTAAATAAAATAGTTGGCTCATTGGACGGCTCCACACGCCAATAGCATCTTTTTGTTAAATAAAATAGTTGGCTCATTGGACGGCTCCACACGCCAATAGCATCTTTTTGTTAAATAAAATAGGTGGCTTATTGGACAGCTTCACGCGCCAATACCATATTTTGATAGAATAAATTAGTTGTTATTTGTGATAGAACACAGACTACAATTATAAGAGTTATAAATTGGAAGGTTCTCACCGTTGTTATTTTTCATTGTTGTCATCTGTGGGTGGCACTGCAGCCGACGTGGTTGGTGGTTGTGAGGCTGCCTCGGCGCTGGAAGGCCCGGCTTGCTGATCGTCTGGAGGCGACACGGCTGCCTGGCTGCTTCCTCCAGGTTGTGGTGCGCGTCGCAGTTGGTCATGTGCGACCTTGCGAGGCCGCCCATGGTGACCCACTACCTTCTTTACGAGATAGCGGTCGTTTTCAAGAACCCTGTGAACTTCGTAAGGAGCGCTGAACTTGAGGTCAAGAGAAGTCTGATTTCTGGGGTTGTTTTTGATCAGAACAAAATCGCCTCGTTGAAATCGGTGAATTTTAGCTCGGCCTTTGTCGAACCTGTCTTTATCTTTAAAAGCTGTCTGCATCATTTTTTGGTGCACGTGACGTTCGAGAATTTCAATGTTAATTAATTCTTTGTCCAGGTCAACTAAACTAAGCAACTCTGGTGGAACACAGTTCTGACGTCGAGTCAGTAGTGCAAGTGGAGCTACGCCTGTTGTTCTGTGGACAGTGCAGTTGAGGGCAAGCTGAAGGCTTTCTAGTGCTGTGTGCCAGTCTGGAGTCTCATAGTTTTTTATCATTACGAGACCATTTTTTAATGTTGCCATCACTCGCTCCACTTGTCCGTTTGCTCTACTAACGCCTGGTGCTATAGCGTGTATTTCTATATTAAATGTATCGCAATAATTTTTATAGTCTCCTAAAAATTCACGACCACCGTCAACAATTATTTGCCTTGGAGCTCCAAAAAGATGAATAACTTGTTTTAGGGCCGCCAGAGTGCTATGTTGACTCTTGTCATTAGTGTAACGTAGTAACACAAACTTGGTGAAGGCGTCCACCGTCACCACAACGTACTCTTGCTCATTAGGGGTTCCTAATTTACCCGTGATATCCATGTGTATCACTTCAAATGGAACTACTGGCTTGGCAATGGGATGTAATTGTACCTGTGTCGCTCCCGATGTTTGCTTTGAAGTTCTGCATACAATACAATTGTCGACAAAGTCACGGACAGTGGTGCTCATTTTATCAAAATAGTAAGTTTCCCTTATTTTGTGAAGAGTCTTCTCCCAGCCTGGGTGTTTGAGCGCACAATGGAAGGTATTGATCAAACTCCACTGGAAAGACTTTGGCACAACGATAAGTTTTTGTAAACCTAAAATAGCATCTAGCCTCTCGAATTTAAGGACGTTGCCTTCAAGTAGGTATCCAGGGACATTTTCACTATTATGCAGAGCGTCTATGATGGATCGCAAGTGGGTATCACGTCTTTGTTCGATATTTACCCAGTCCAGATTATTGGTCAAGACGTTGACAGTCAAAGGATCTGGATT
The DNA here is from genome assembly GCA_033675125.1 of Athetis lepigone. Lineage (NCBI taxonomy): Eukaryota > Metazoa > Arthropoda > Insecta > Lepidoptera > Noctuidae > Athetis > Athetis lepigone. The sequence goes on along the minus strand of CM066234.1, from coordinate 5,936,325 downwards.
TCTGCTAAGGTAATCTGCGTGTTGCATCCGCTCGCCCTTCCTGTATTCTATATCGAATTCGAAATTTTGGAGATAGGCCCACCATCTATGAATGCGAGGTAGTAAGTCCTTTTTGTGCTTTGAGGCTTTGAGCGCATTACAATCGGTAATCACCTTAAACTGGCGTCCATAAAGGAAGTGTCGGAAATGCTTGATTGCTCGGACTACCGCTAGTGTCTCAAGCTCATAAGAGTGGTATCTGCTTTCAATATCTGTTGTACGCATGCTGAAGTAAGCTACCACGTGTTGCCGTCCGTTAATAATCTGAACGAGTATTGCTCCAAAGCCAAGACTACTAGCGTCGGTAAACAATTCAATGGGTTTGCCCTCTTGGAATATTGTTAAGACCGGTGTAGAAGTTAGATGACGAATTATGTTTTGACGTGCCTCTTCATGAACATGAGTCCATTGCCACCTAGCGCCTTGTTTAGTCAATTCGTAAAGGGGGACCATAGTTCGAGCGAAATCGGGTATAAAGCGGCGAAAATATCCTGCGAGTCCATTAAATTGCCGAACCTGTTTAACGTTAGTTGGTACCGGGGACTTCAGTAAGGCTTCGACCTTTTTAGGACTAGGACGTACCTGACCGTTTTCTATCACGTTACCGAGATATTCGATAGACCGTTTAAAAAATAGACACTTTTCAATATTAATAGAAAATCCTGACTCACGTAACGCTATGAAAACCCTTTCCAAGTATTCGAGACCAGCTGAAAAATTACGACATTTACTGATGACGTCATCGATGTAAACCTGCGCTACGCTATCATTATTAGCCTTGTCCGCACTACCAGGACTCAGAAGCGGGCCTAAGGCACGGTTAATACATCTTTGATACACTGAAGGTGCGTTACACAAACCGAATGGCATCGTTTTGTACTCGAATAGACCATCTGGGGTGACAAAGGCTGTTTTCTCTATAGAGTCAGCAGCAACGGGGATCTGATGAAATCCTGATGCCATATCTAATGTTGTATAAAACTGACCACCAGCCAACTGATCGATCTGGTCTGCGATTAGGGGGAGGGGATAATGATCGCGAACTGTGTTTGAGTTTAACTCACGATAGTCCACGCACATACGGTCGTCACCGTTTTTCTTTTTTACCAAAATAATTGGACTTGAATATGGCGATTTGCTTTCTTGCACGATGTCATTATCTAACAACTCTTTGACAATTTCCTTGACTTTTTCGCGTTCAACCGGGCTTAGCCTATACGGTCTTCGTTCTACAAACTTGTTCGGGTTTTTAAGACGAATCTCCAATTGACCAGTATTTACACGAGTTTTTGAGTAACCCCGCGTAAAGATAGCAGAATATTTATTGAGAAGAGTTATTAGTTGATCAATTTCGGACGCATTATTCAAGTCGTGGTTTATGTCATCAAATAAACCGGCCGTCGTTTGCATGTGCATGATGCGAGGTTGAGAGCATAAAGTCGCGCTATTTTGAGTAACAATCACCGATAATCCCGTTTTGCTCAAAAGATTTGCACCTATCAACACATCTGACGTCATTTCGTAATCGGGTAAAATATGAAATTCGATCTCTACGTTAATGTTATCGATAACACATACCGTTGTCAACATACTTGTGGAAACTACAGGAAAAGGGCCTATTCCTCTTAAATAATTAACTACCTGTAGTCGCTTTCCAGGTAACTTATTCGCAATAGATTCGCGCATCACAGAGCATTCCGCGCCGCTATCGAATACTGTGTTAATAATTTTATCACCTACCCGCATACGCATAGTATTTAATATCTGTTTATTTTTTAAAAATGAATTCACATTAGAGGTTATTTGTTTTTCACGACGAAAACAAGTGTCAAATGTGTGACCGGATTTCGAACAAAACGAGCAAAACTTATTGTCATTTTGTTTAGGTGCCGATGTAGAGGCATTAGAAGTCTTCTCGGTTGTTTGCTTTTCCACGGCTACCGACGTATTTTTATTGCGACAATCACTAAGGGTGTGTCCAGACTTCTTACAAAAGTTACAATAGGGGACGTTGCGATTATCAATAGCGTACTTTAATCGTTTAGATGGCGGTTGATTGGAATTTTGATGATTGGTATTGGGACGTTTAACACGAATAGACGAGGCAACAGAAATTAATTCTGGCACTGAGGTGGCTCTGGCATTCATAAGTTCAATCCGAAGACGTTCGTCACTAATTGTTCCTATTACCGCTTCTACCGCGTCACTGTCGTCGAGTTTATCTTTTGTAACCCGCCTCCATAAAATCCACGATCGCGATAGAAACTCGGCAATGTCTTTGGTAGGGTCGTAATTGTGTTCCTTAAATCTTAGCACATCTTTTGAATAGCGATTTTCAGGTTCAAAGGTAGTTATAATATTCTGACGCAGCTCGTCCCACGTGGACGTCGTGACAAGCCAGTTATCGGCCCACATTTTAGCCCGACCTTTGAGTAAACTAGTTACTTTCATGCGGAGATCGTAGTCACTGAGCTCGTAATTGGTCTTAGCCAAAGAAATATGATTACACCACTCGCGGACCCCAACGTTACCGTCCGGGTCATATGAAGGCAAAAACACATCGGTAATTTTAATTTTATCACGCTGCTTTGACAGTCTTTCACTCATATTCTGCATCATAGTGATCATGTGGAAGTAAAATTCAGGAGGTACATTACCGCACTGTGGTTGTACCGGAGTCACGTCAGCAGATGCAGTTGATTCACCACCGCCAGCATCTGTTTCGGGCATGGAGCACGCAGGAACGCTCGGCGTTTTTGATCCGTTCTGATCTGGAGCATCCATTGTTCCACGCAGGCTAATATAGTCGATGCGGGTAGTCTGAAAAATAAAAATAAAAAAACAGACAGAAAGAGCGGGTAAGAATACCACTTCTGATGTCGGAGATGATACAGGACAGTTATTTTTAAAAAGGAGCAGAACCCCTGACCTTCACTGGCCATTGGTTCTGCTATAGCTACAACGGATTGTATTTTTAGCTAAAGGTAAACTAAAGGGATAACAGCAAATAGAAACAAGTAAAACATTTCAAAAATAACAGCTTTTAATCAAACTGACATAGATTCTACTTACAATGTTGTCTCTCCAAAAATCGGCAGCAAAGTGAGCTCCGCGCTCAAGTCACGCCTTTTATAAACTTGTACGCCCCACCCGAGGCAAACGTCATTCACAACACAGATTATCTTTTAATTTAAATACAAGGTTTTTTGCTAAGTATTTACAAAACAATGTTACGAAAATTCAATTTAGAAATAATCACAATTTAGTTTTAGCATCAATTATCAGATTTTATTAGAAAAGACAAACAATTTATTAGAAACAAACAAAAGACTACTGCAAACCAAATCAGAGCTTATTTGCTTATAAATATTAAACTGTCTTCATGACGCGACTTATTATTAAGTAATTATTTTAATCTAAATAAACCAATCAGGTGGGTAACAGAATTAATTAATTAAATAATAATTAACGAAATATCTTCGCGGCGACATATATATTATTGGTTTCACTAATGGATAGGAAATATGTATTACTTATATAATGCATGCATAATAGAGAAAAGTAGAAATTAACAGCTTCGCACGCTACCATGAAGCAAGTTCAAACTATACCCCATTTGTTGTAATCTTGACATTTCATTTATTTAAAAACTAGCTTTTGCCCGCGACTTCGTTCGCGTGGACTAATAGATCCCGTTCCCGGGGGATTTCCGGGATGAAAACTATCTTATGTCCTTTCTCGGGTCCCAGACTATATCTGTACCAAATTTCATTCAAATCGGTTCAGTGGTTTAGGCGTGAAGAAGAGACAGACAGACAGGCAGACAGACAGACTTACTTTCGCATTTATAATATTAGGACGGATTGTCTAAAAATGTTTACAAATAGTTAATTACCTAAACCGATATCTGGTTATATTAATTTAGATAAAAAGACATGTCATTTAAACCTTGGAACACACGTGAATCCAGACACAATAGAAAGAAAATAGCAGCGCGACAGCCGGCTGTCGGTTGGTCTTCGAAAGGACGTAACAAGTAGGTTCTTCTTCTTCTTCATGAACCTCGCTCTGGGAGGTTTGGTTTCCGCACCTAGTCCTCTTAAACTCAAGTACTACTCGTGCGAGATAACATGGCACCTGGCCCGAAAACAAACCTCTCCCCGCGACCCCGCGCGGCGCCCCGCTCTCGTCTTACCAGTAGCGTTAGCATCACTATTACATTATACGGCACAGGTTTAACTAAAATGGCAGATGTGCAGAAACAGATTTTCAGGCGTGCACGTAATTTTTTTTACAACTTTGTTTGTAAGCGGTTTGTTTTGTCGCGTTTAAAACGTCGTAGTACGCTATGAGAAACAACTAAGCACTATAAATTGTATTATTTAAAATATTTACTAAAATAAAATTCAGAAAGGATGGAGTCCGGGCTAGCACAATGCACACCAAATAAAATGATATATTTTTTATTTTTTAAATGGTGTTAGTGTATAACTGTCATCTGTCATTGTGTTACCCCAAAATCGAAAGTCTCCTTTTTTGCACTTAGTACTATATATGTCAATAGTCAATAGTCAAATCGTTTATTTTCATTAGGCCAAAAAAGGCACTTTGAAACGTCATTTACAAAAGTGATTCTAGTTGCCCATTCCAAAATGTAGTTTCGTATGGAGAAGAATGGGCAAGAAACTCCATACTTACTCTTTTAAAAATAATCGTGTTACAAAGTTTTTTTTTTTTACATGGTTAAATGTGAATTAGAATGAATATAATCCAAAAACCATTTCCGTCAAAAATTACATGTATATAATAAAAAAGCAACTACTAATTTATATAAATTAGGAAATGGAAGCTACATAATCAAAATCATAAAATCATATTTATTTTGTAAATAGGTTAATGTCAGCGAGCAGCGAGCATAGTGTTCACAAGTTTACAAATAAACAGCATTCCTCAAACAATGAAAATAATGTGTGAGCCAGCGCAATGTATAATATTAGAAGAGAGAAAAAAACAAAAGTGTCCATAATTTCTAATTTGAACGGCAGTTAATCATTATCTGTTTGAATTAGCAACCTGTTTGGTTTTGTCTACACTGTGAATTATCCTATGGAGCTGGACCAGCATGCTTCCACTCATGTCACTCATTTAACCCAGGTGCCATGTTAGCTCGCACGGATAGTAGGTTAAGTTATACAAGCACGTTATAGTAGTACAGGCGTACTATAGAAACGCGCATACACTTATATTAGTAACTAGCTTTCTCCCGCGGCTTCGCAAGCGTGGGTGACAAAACTTCCATGCCCTATTTTACATCTTTAGGGTTAGTTTCCAAAAATCCTTGTTTAGTGGATACAGTTTACTCTTCCCAAAACACACAACCTCCAAGATTCATTTCTCTAGGACCAGTGGTATGGGCTGTGCTTACCAGGGTTCTTTGGGGAAGGTCTATGTTCAGCAGCGGGCAGTTGCTGATAGTAAATATATTACAAGATATATTTTGCAAAAAAAAACGACTTCCCTCGATTTTGGCATGATACCATCATCAAATCCTGGACCTGATGACAATGGGACCATTTGAGAAGTCTACCCTTTCAAACAAAAAAAGAATTGTTCATATCGGTTGGTAAACGACGGAGATATGCGATATCCTCCTTTTTTTAGAAGTCGGTTAAAAAACAACAACCAACATAACTGCAAAGTGCAAACTGCAAAGTTTGGCGAGTTCAAATTCGCCATCAAACTGCAAAGTTTGGCGAGTTCAAATTTTATGTTAAATTAAGTTAAATTTAAGTTAATAAATTCTTTAAAAAAAAATACTAAAGTTAAAATACCAAATTCTAGTAATTCAAGCCCTCAGAATGAATGGGTACAGTCCTTCAAGTCGTAAAGAGCGCACACTACCCAATGAAGTGCTATTTAAGGCTAACAGAAACAGTTTAACTTAATGAGATGGGACCGAGTGCGCGTGACGTGCCCACTTTATTATATCTTAAGGGTTGTTACACAGTTGAAGATGGGATGCGGTCGGCGATAATTTTGTGTTGTCTCATTAGGCTGGCGAAAGCGTGTGGTGTTGCTTTGTATGGCTTCAGGATGGCGATTATAGGAAAGGGGTAAAAAAATTGGTTGCCTGTAAAGTCGGTATACAGGCGAAAGTTTTACGTGACAACGACTTTGAGTGGTAAAATAATTTTAATGTGAATATTCATTCGTATAGTAGGAAGAAGGATGAAATAATAGTGCCTTTCACTTTTTATGTCTGTCTCTCTCGCTCTTAGGCGGGCTAACCATGCCCGAGTGGAAGGGACGCGTGCCTCTCACTCGCTCTCATTGTGAGCGCATAACGTGAGCGGAGCGTAACGCAGTTTCTTGAAGTGTCACCCGGCAAACCAATTTATAAGACGTTGTCACGTCAAAAAAGCGTCTTATGTCGTCTTATTTCTTCATCCCGAGGAAAGCTGAATTGTTGTTACAATGATAGCGTGCATTACTGTTGAGCGTTAGTTACCTGGCTTCGAAACCAGGTTCTACGAACCGAAGTTTACCGAAGTTTGGAAATTGGTCGGTGGTAAAGTCGTTGGTCCCGGTCATAAATAGATTCTCACAGGTAGCCAGTTTTTCAAGCATAACTAGTTTTACAAGGTGTTTTGTGCTAACTGGGTTGTAGAGGCCTGACAATAGTTAGTTCCTCCAAATAAAATAAGACTAGGGAACATCTTAAAACCAGATTATTTTTTTGACCATTTTTGCATTGTGGTCTCATCACTGGCATTCGTCTTTTTTGTCCTTTTTATCGTCCTTTAAATTACGTAATAACTTATTTTAATTAGATATCGCTATTTCATCATCAATACGAATTTAGTTTAACGATATGTCAATCAAAAGCTTATAAAAAGCTCAATATCGCTTCCACTTTACACAACCTTTACCCGCTGGGCACGTAAACACACGTGGTCACAATATTTACTTCAGGAACGCACTCTGCATATTTGGCTCCTTATTACGCCGCTTATTATATAGCTTTCAGTGTGACACAGCCTGTGATAGATTAATATGAAGAATTTTATAGCAATTTTTGAGTTGTTTTTGCGTTTTCGAGCTGTTGTGTGAATTGTAATGTGGTTTGTGAGTGATGATGATGATAATGAGTTATTTATTTGTTTTGGGGTAGTTTTGATTTTAGGTACTTGGTTTACTGTGCAGACTTGCAGAGGTTGTTTTAAATTATATTTCACTTCAGTAGCGCCAGATGGGGACCTTGAGTGTTGTCATATGACATTATACTGAGTCCCAAATTAGTTATTAAACTTTATGTACTACACCGTGCAAATGCGGACTAAATGCCTTAAGCATTTCTATTTCTATAGTGATAGTACGTAATCTCTATATTGAACAAACGATACACAATATAAATTAACAAGATCACTCATGATGTAGATACATTGGCGAGCTTAACCCAAAGTTAGTTATCTTCCAGCAAACCTTATTTCTATGCAAACCTTATTTCTACAAAAAAAAAATGCTTTGAAGAATTTACTTCAACTCGACTCAATTGTACCCCACAATTCTGCCACGACCATGTTTATTTTACAATATCTCAAACGAAGAAAGATTTATAATAAAAATATATGTAATTTGTCTGCGAAGGTCTCCTCGTTGTGAAGAGACCTGGTCCGTCAGAGCCTCGTCAGTGAATCAGCAGGTGTACCATGCGCAGGTGAGGTTGGCTTTGACCCTGGGGGTAATGGTACCTAGGGCCACTAAAATTCTTCCAGAGATGTAAACCTCTGAAAGAATTTTAGTTCTAGAAAAATGGTAACTATAGTAGAAATATCAAATTACTTAGCATAATTATGCTTACATCAATCCCATTTTATATAACAATCTATTCAATTCATTCTACCATCTATCCCACACTGCCATTATCTAGAGGTGCTGGTAGGTCAGCCCATATTGTTGCGACAAAAATATCCACACTACTGTCATAAACATGGACGCCATATGTTGTCCATTAAAAACTTCGTTAGTCGTACCTACCTCAAGAGGTTGGCTGTTACGTCGCCAAACTTAGAGATTATATGCACATGTAAGGTACATATATTATATAAAGGTAATGTTACCTGCACCTGACGGTTTTCAAACCATAACACAAAAATGACTTATGTTTATGCCACCGGAAAATAACAAGATCCGTAAGTTTATCAATCTACTAGGAAGTTTATAAACTTTCGTAAAATTCTAAACGGGAGATAAATTGTAATATTTTACGTCCACATTTTCGTAAATTGATAAACTATTAGATTAAATGATAGATAGTAACAGGCCACTAGTGTTCCACGCGCGCCTCAAAGAGAAGCCAGCACGGGAAGGGGCCCCACAGGACCAACGCCTGCCGGGGTTGCGGAATGCATATAATAGTTACCGTGACCCCGGGAAATAAAGGGCAACCGAAGGAACATGAGTGGGTTTTAGTCAGTAAAAGTCTGCCACACCCTGCCCCGCCCAGGACTGGAGAAGTTATTAGATGATTTTCCACTCCCAAAAAAAAGGGTAACATAGTCGATGGAAATTCACCATCCACGAGGACTAAAGTTAGTTTTGTTTTAAGGCATCTTTATATAATAAAAGCTACCAATACAAAGAGTTACTTATTCCTTCTACTAGGGATTAACCAGAAACTTATTTCCATTATGTTCTGCCTTTCTACCTACATTGTAATGATATTGAAAACCTACAAGTGTTATAAGATTAATCTGTATGTTACAAGCCGATTAGAATTGGATTAAAGTCTCTTTATTGTGACATTTTGTTAGCACTGGCTTATTTTATAAAGAGCTTATAGTTCTAGAACACGAGGAGGTCAAAACGTCAATTTAGCGTAAATAAATTTACCTAAGCTTAGTGTTTGAAAAGTAGGAACTTTGAAACGCCTAACTAAAGTCAACTATTATTTTTGAAATCATTATTCTTATTATAAAATTTGCTGTGCCTCGATATATCCGTACTAATATTATAAATGCGAAAGTAACTCTGTCTGTCTGTCTCTTCTTCACGACTAAACCACTGAACCGATTTGAATGAAATTTGGTACAGATATAGTCTGGGACCCAAGAAGTGTATTAAATTATCCACAAAATTCAATGCCATAGACAGTATTTACCAGTCATACAAAAGGTGGTTTAGGGTAGTCACGACTCGCGAATAGGATTTAAAAATAATAAGGAGATTGACATGAGGCAGATCAATGATGTTATATATACAATAGGCAGATACTGTTTTTTAATTCAGCCTTAATAAATGATATGTGATATGAGAGAAACACTAATTCCAACGAGAGCACTTTAATTTTTTTTTTTCAAAGCTTTATCATATCAGTATGAGCTCATGCGCTAAGGGTTATTATAGTTTCTCCAAGTGAGTTTCCTATTGCGTTTGATGTTTTGTAATTTTACAGCGAGACAACTTAAAACTCGAGATAAAAAATTTACAAGCTTCGTAAGCTTGAGAGCTTTTCTTATTCTTAGGCCGTATACAGAAAGAAAGCTGGACACTTATAAGCGCTTGCCGGAGCTTGTCAACGCTGGTAATCCGCGCAGGAAAATATAATGAACATCGACAAGCTTCAACACGCGCTGGTCAGCGCTGAGCGTTGCCATAACAACTGCAAGCAAATCATTCCGACATTTTGATTAGTCTGCTTCAACCTGCTTCCTTTGTGTAGAACGGACCAGCGCTGACAAGCGCCGGTAAGCGCTTATAAGTTTCCAGCTTTCTTTCTGTATATGGCCTTACGTCGCTGAACAAACAAGAAGCCGAATTGTATAAAAATGTGACGAAAATCGTTCTGCGAAACGCGAATCGAGCTGATTATGTGTGCGTGGTCACAATTCCTATAGTTTGTATCAATAACAAAAAATAATCGAACCTAGGAAAGAAAAACCACTAAAATCTGCCCCCTTCCCCCTCACAGACATATTGCCCGGGGCAATCCCGATAAGCCCAATAGCGTTAATGATAACGATAGGCTAGGTAACTCAATACAATAACAATACAAGCCCGGCCCCCTGTGTAAACTGAGACCGTCTGACGCGATGAGGCCGCTAAAACAGCGGGTTATGGAAAAGCTTTCATGTTTACTTACTAATATTATAAATGTGAAAGTTTGTTATCGTGTGTGTGGGTGTTTTTCAAATGCCATTTTCAATTCAACTGCTACGAGAGCGGAGCAGTAATCAAAATCATAACATAACACGGATGAAACCGCGGAAAACAGCTAATACATATATATATTTTTTTAATTGCTAGGCAAATATAATTTCTAGAAGTTATTCTGCCAGAATCTAATTAAGGCTTAGATACAAGATAAAGCACTGGACTCCCCGCAAAAGAATTGACAATCAATATTTATACTCAACACATATTCCGCCCCTCCACTACAAATGTTGACCCGGGTCTTCTGCATGTGCATATTTCTAGCGGATGGAATGGTACATCATCTTATATACAAGCCATGACGTACATTTTGGGGGTTCAGGAGCGCTTTTTAAAAACACCAAACGAGTAACTGATAAAAGAAATTAATTTTAATTTTAACCTTTCGACGACCAAGCGACAACCGGCAGTCGGGCTTCTATTGCCTTTCTATTGTGTCTCGAATCATATGTTTTCAAAGGATTAAAGAAAAAAAACCCATTAAACTTCACCTTCGTATCAATACATTTAGAGAAGTCCACGACCCACACAAACGCCAGTTTAATGGCCCAACGTCACTATATAATACGGTAATGACCACTCAGGGGTCAACGGCCGCTTGACAAACATAATGTTCCTGAATTATTAAGACGTAAGAAGTTCACTTTACTACATTTTTACTACTACAAATATAATTTACAGCGTTTACTTTCAAGAACCTTGAAGGCTGGGTGTTTGTGGCAGTTCTCATCAAAAACTAGTTAGCCCAGGTCTTCTATACTCAAGTAGTTCCTTTAGCCAAGAGGCTTACTACACCATTATATTTAGATACTCGCAAATCCTGGCAAGTACTAATGTGACTATTACAATTCATATATGTACGGTGTGCAAAGCAGATAAGTATCCAGGGCCGTCAGATACAGTTTAAGAGCGTTCACTACCTAAACGCGCTAATTTGCCCAAAAAAGATGATTTTCGAACTCGTTTATATGCGTTAAAGATTTATAATTCTAACAAGTGATTTACCAATAACGTTAGGAAATATTCTTGTCTAAATAGTTAGACCAAATTTTGTATCAATTAATACATAGCATGCGAACTATATTCAGATAATGCAAACAGAGATTTGCCATTTTCACAAACAGAGTCAATTTCGAAGCTTGAGAACATCTAAAATACTAACATATTTAAACAACAAAAAATCGTAACATATAGATAAGATCCTCAACAAAATAGTTATACAAGAAGATTTATTGATTTAGTTCTTCAACTTAGTAAAATAAATTCAAAACGATGTCAATTAATTAAGAAATTAATGGTTTATAAAATGATTTATTGCACTGATTTATCTTTCGTTTATCAATAAAATTATAACTTATTCTAATAGAAGAACATTTCCTTTAATAAAATTCCATTTTTTTGTAATTTTTTACAGATTTATCAATTATTAGCAAATATTTTAAAAATACAGTATAAATCTCGGCGCGCGAGCGCTGACAATTCAGTCGCCTCCGAGGCCTTCCAGAGAGTGGACGCGTCGCTCTGCTCTCGCTTGACCTTGAGTGCGCATACGACGATAATTCCCGAATATAGTGCGACTAATTCAATTTTGATACTTTGGTACTTTCCTCCCAGAAATTATTGACCCACGAAAGTCTAGGTCGATGGCACTTAGGAACACGTTTAACATACCAACTTGTTATGTTTCTAACTTATTTTTTTTTATACATGTAAATTATTAAACGAAATTAAGAACTGACTGAAGCCTGAATTATTTATTTAAGTTTACTAAACGCAATAAAAAACATAAAATTGCAATAAACAAACTTCCAAAGCAAAGTTTGTTTCCTTGTTTGTTTGTTCACATCAAATCACAATACGCGTAGTCGTACTGTACTGTTCGCTATTCAGAAGTTTCGTTGTACATCTCAGAAGATGTATATTGACAAATCTACCCACAATTTGCGAAAATATCGCGTAAATCCATAATATAATTATGTAATACTTAATTTGACATTTTGTCATAATTATGATTGTGACAGAAATCTGTGCATAAATAACCGACACTGAACTGAACTGTTTATGAATTCATATCAATAAGAAATTAAGGTGCCGATGCCGATTCCCTTGTTTACAATCTTAACCGGTTAGCCCATTTCGGTTAATGTCCTTTACATTATCCGAAATGGGCTAACCGGTGAACAATCGTATTGAGATAAATTTTATTTTATATAAAAAAATGAAATTGTTTTTTTTTAATCGTGCATTGTCATCCAAACTGAACGTGCATACCAAATTTCAGCTCAATCGGTTGAGGGAAAGTGTCTTAAAACTGAGTTGTAAGATTCCACCCGGACAAACATACATTGCAAGTTTAATAAAAACTTGTAAAAAAACCGGCCAAGAGTGTGTTGGGCCATGCCCAGTGTAGGTTTACGTAGTTTCCCGTCCGTCACAATAAATGTTCCCACTTATGAGTTTAAAAAAAGGCTATTTGTTATGTTGACATACTAAGTACGCAGAAATTATTTTGTACAATTTTTTTGTCTTTTTTGTACAAAAACTGTTCCTTTCATAAAGTTCAAAATAATTTTCGTAGACAGTCCTTGTGAAGTTCTACTATTTAGATTTTCCATATTTTTTAAACTAATGGTTCAAAAGTTAAGGAGGGGGGTAAAAGTAAAAAAACAATGTGCCCCCCGGCACATTGTTTTTTTACTTTTGGAGCGATTATTTCCGAAATTATTGACATTATCAAAAAATGATTTTAGTACACCTCTTTTTATTTTTAAATACTTATCCAACAATATATCACACGTTAGGGTCGAAATAAAAAAAAACACTTCCCACTTTACAATTATGGGGGGGCTACCCTAATGAAACATTTTTTTCCAATTTTTATTTTACCACTTTGTCGGCGTGATTGATATACATATTAGTACCGAATTTCAGCTTTCTAGTGCTATCGGTCACAGAGATTAAGCGAGGAAGGAAAGACAGACAGTTAAAATGACATAACTAGGTAGTAATGTCAGTTTAAACGTTTTAAATGACATTACTAGGTAGTAATGTCATTTAAAACACAAAGAATATTTTGTCTTCGTTCATTTGTCTGCCGGTATACGGTAACGGGCATCATAACAAGTGCTTTTCTTGAAAACAGCTCGGCACGTGAGATGATTGTGCAGAAAACTGGCAACACTGGTTCATCGAATTGGTGATTGATTGTCATGCGCTCTGCTTTTGCGCTTCTGTTCGTATCGTACGTATGGTGAATATATATACTAAAAATACGTCGATTGACTTACTTCAGGCGCTGTCTAATTTGACATGTCTAAACTAATATATTTCCTGTAAAGGACAGGAAATATATATTTTATCGAAATGGAAAGAGAAAGCTGCACTTAATTTAAATTTAGTAAAGTTTGTGAACAAGACAATCAGCACCATTGCCGAACATCCTTTTTAAACGTCGGTTAAAAATTAGGTTGTGAAGTATTGCTAAAAATAAAACATATACATATAATTAATTATGTAAAAAAAACCCATCACGTTTTATGCCCCAAGATCATATAAATGGATCAAAACTATAAGTTAAGACAGACCGCGTAACTCTATGCACACAGACGCACTTGCGCGTGTGTGCGTGATTTTTGCGCTGTAATGCCTAATCTTGACTTGCTGTGTGCGGCGTTAACGCTCTTAAGTTTTCTCAAAAACCCACGGATATTTCCTAATAAAAATTTAAACTATAGTAGGAAATGACTAGTTCTTTAATTACCTACGTTAAATTTCATTTGAATACATTCATTGGTATTCAAGAAAACCTCAATTGTATATGACGGCCCTGGATACTTATCTGCTTTGCCCACTGTACTTTCTTGAGTTTATTTTGGACTTGGACATCACTGACATTCCGTGCCCTGGAAAGCTCGTAAGGCGTTTTTCCCAGATGTCATTCGCAGAACTTTGACTGTCGTTACGGGTAGTCAAAAGCTAGAAAGTGTGACCAGCCTAACCAAAGGGTACCGTATCGTCCAGTAACTGAGTTCTAGAGGTCTGATGGGCAGTCGCTTCATATAAAACACTGATACCCAGCTAAATCCGGTTAGGCTAGAAGCCGACCCCAATGTAATTGAGAAAAGGCTGAGTTGATGGCGATTCAATTAAATATATATATAATAAAACTAAACAGTTGGAATTTTCAAAATTGCTTTACTAAGATGAACACACCGTTTAAGTTTCATGTCTGCAGGACTACCGGTTTGGGCTGTGCGTTGATATATCAACAGTCAGTCAATCGGTCAGTCAGTTTGCCATTTTATTTATTTATTTATTTATTTTTAAAGAAAGCTTACAGACTAATATCAACTTAAGTGACATGCATAAACAGGGACAATTTGCTAATAACAAGCTTCCACATGTATAATACCACTTAGCTATCGCGTTACAACTACAATACTCAATACTCAATACTCAATACTCAATAACTTTATTGCATCCCATAATGTATAACACAATACAAGGTTTATTCATTTAAAAAACTTTATGCACATGTACAAAAACAATGCACAACGGCGGACTTAATGCCTTTGTGCATTATCTACCAGTCTACCTTAGGGTGATGCAGAGACAAAACATGGCAGGTGCAAAGATATAAATAAAATTTTATAAGTAACAGTAGAATATATATAAATATACATATAATACATATATACCATTATAATAAATACATATATACATACATATAAATATATATATGTCACCGGAAAATAACAAGATCCGTAAGTTTATCAATCTACTAGGATGTTTATAAACTTCCGTAGGATTCTAAACGGGGGATAAATTGTAATATTTTACGTCCACATTTTCGTAAATTGATAAACTTACTGAACTCACTCGTAAAATAATAGGTAAGCAGTAACCAAACGATACGCGCAATCTGATTGGTTGACTGTCACGTGTCACTTCTCCTTCCTCGCGGCCGCCATTGTTCGCCACGGAACATAAACTATGAACGTTGACCAATCAGAGAGCAGTGTGTTATTTTACGTATTTCAAAGATGCGTATATTTAAAAGAGTTTCTGTGATTGGTCGAACCATATAAAATCTTACGAATAGATATCCGTTAGTTGATAAATTTACCGTATGACGTCGGAAATTGATAAATTTACGAAAATGTGGACGTAAAATATTACAATTTATCTCCCGTTTAGAATCCTACGGAAGTTTATAAACTTCCTAGTAGATTGATAAACTTACGGATCTTGTTATTTTCCGGTGACATATACATACAAAGCCATTGAGAAATATAATATTACTGAGGTGGTGAAGAACTGCAAATTAACTGTTAATCGAGTCTGCCAACTCCTTTAGCAAGTGTTCACGAGCTTTCATCTTAAAAGTAAAACGACTGGTCACCGTCCTGATATTCTGAGGAAGCGCATTCCAAAGGAAAACCGCCTAAACAAGAAAAGAAGATTTAAGAAAGCCAGAGCGGTGAGAAGGACATCGAAGAAGGCGGTTATTAGAGGAACGAAGATTTTTGGTATGCGCAGAGCATAAGTACTGAAAGTGAGTAGTCAGGTAAGAAGGAGAACTGGGATTGTTTAAAAGAGAAAACAAGGTAGTCAAAGCCCTTAACGCTCTGCGCTGTCTGATAGGTAACCATTTTTCTTTTAAGTGTTCCTGTATAACTTTTTCTACACTAGTTCTATGTCTCTTACCTCACATCTTATCACACACACACACACACACACACACACGCACAAACACGTATACACACAAACCCGCACGCACACACACACACACACCCACGCAAACGCGCGCGAACTTGAACATACACACACGTCACCTTTTACACACAATTCCAATATTGTACTCACCTACATACTTTGGCCTCTTTTGTTTTTAAATGTACTAAAAATTTATTTAGCTTTATTATTTTTTCTATTTTTTGCTTTTTATAATATTCTAAGATAGTTTGTACTAACTGGTTCCCTAGGTCAACTTCGAGGCTTAACTGTTACTTATAGCACAGGATTTACCTAGTTTAAGTGACAGTGTTCATATTTTTGTAACCTTTATTGAACCAATAAATGATTATTATTATTATTCCATTTATTATATTTAAACACTTATAAATTACATTTTTAAATATTGTTATAAAATAATAAAAACATTTAAAAATATAAAAAATAGTAGCCCACCGGCATCGGGAACAGGGTCCAAGCTACCGATGGTCAGGGCTCCAGAGAGAGGAATCGCCGGACAATGCGCGCCGTGCCCAGGAGTACCGCCTTCTGTATCAGGCCCTTGATCCAGCTGCCTAGCGAGAGCCTCCTTAGGTGTTGATCAAGGCTCTTTGCTATCACGCCATTGGCCGTCACGACTATCGGCACAATGACTGCTGAATCTACGTCCCACATGTCGACAACCTCGCGAGCCAAGTCTAGGTATTTGGACTGCTTATCCTTCTCGGCTTTCACGAGGTTCTCGTCATGCGGAACGGCTATGTCAACAATCATTGCCCGACGCTCTAATCGATCTATTACCACAATGTCAGGCTTATTGGCAACAATAGTCCTGTCTGTGATAATAGATCGATCCCAGTATAATGTGATATGGCTATTCTCAAGAACTGGGTCGGGCACATACCTGTAGTACGGTACTTCCGATTCCACAAGACTGTATTTCAGAGCAAGCTGCTGATGAATAATCCTGGCTACAAGGTTGTGTCTGTGCAAATAGTCTCCGTTAGCCAGACTAGAACACCCAGAAATAATGTGACGGATTGATTCCCCGGGACGGTGGCATGCCCGACATATGTCAACCGTGCCGTCCTTCACAATGTATTTCCGGTAGTTGTTCGTCATCATAACTTCGTCCATTATCGCACAGACAAAACCTCCGGTTTCCCCAAAGAGGTCACCGAAACGCAGCCAGGATACGGACGCCAGGAAATCTACATCGGGCCCATGTAGGACCCTATAAAAGCGTCCGTGAAGCTCTTTGCTCTGCCATACAGTCCTGCGGTCGTTAGTGTCCAGTACTGCAGGTTTGCGCCAGTTCTCGCTCGCTAAGGAGAGCGGGGTGAGGCCCTTGTCCACCGAAACTACATCCCGATGCATCCCCACGGTGGCCGATAGGAAATACTCCCTGAGATTGCATATCTCACGGTTGTGCAGGGTCTTAGCGTTTAAGAAACCTCGACCACCACACTTCCGTGGGATATACAGCCTCATCACCGACGACCGTGGGTGATGCATCCGGTTTGCAGTCAGTAGACCGCGGACCCTCCTATCCAAGGCGTCTAGTTCAGTCTGAGTCCATTTGAGTATGCCGAAAGAGTACATCAAAACCGGCATGACCCAACCGTTGAAGGCGCGCACCTTATTTCCGCCTGATAAAACACTATTTAGTACTTTATTCAGGCGGCCAAAGAAGCGCTCCCTCAACGCCTGTTTCATGTCGGCAGCATTGATGCCTAACGCTTCCGACATACCCAAATATTTGTAAGTTTCGGTTGTGGAGAGGGACCTAAGGTGTATGGAATCCGAGAGTTGAGTCCCATCGGATTCCACAATCTCCCCTCGCTTTACATGCATGACTGCACATTTGTCCACACCAAATTCCATCCTGATGGCGCTACTGAAAGTTTCTGTTACTTTCAGTAGCTTCATCAGTTGCGAATCGGTGGGGGCAAAGAGTTTCAGATCATCCATGTAAAGGAGATGAGATATGACCTGGCCACCTCTTCGCAATCGATAGCCTAGCCCTGAACCCTCCAATAATGTGCTTAAAGGGTTTAGGGCCAAACAGAACCACAGTGGACTCAGACTATCGCCCTGAAATATACCTCGCTCGATCTTTATGGTTTCGCCGCTCTCTCGGATCTGCCGACATCCTGGATAGTGAAGGACCGTCCTCCATTGTCCCATACACGACACCAAGAAGGTGCGCAGAGTTGCATCTACTTTGTACAACTCCAGCACCCTCATGAGCCATGTATGTGGCACCGAGTCGTAGGCCTTCTAATAATCTATCCAGCATGTCGACAGGTTCTTTCGAGAACGACGAACCTGCTGACTGATAGCCATATCAATGAGGAGAAGCTCCTTGGTACCACGAGACCCTTTCCTACATCCATTTTGAGAGGCAGACATAATAGAATTATTATTAATATGATTATTAATTTTAGCTCTCAAAATGGATGTAAGAACTTTATAGACCGTGGGAAGACAAGTTATTGGTCTATAATTCTTGGGTTCCGTGGTACTACCTGCTTTATGGAGCAGGTGGGTGACTCCAGTTGTTAAGAATTGGGGTAACGATCCAGACTCTAAGGCTGATTGGAACTGGGATGCTAAGCAAACATGTGATTTAAGGAACCATTTTATCCAAAAATTGTGCAGCCCGTCCGGCCCCGGAGATTTCCAGTTTGGTAACGGACGAACTGCACAAGCTACATCTTGGGGGCTGATGGTAATAGCCTCCATTTCTGGTATTATTTCACATGCTCGCTCAACCTCCCGAATCCAATCGCCCTCAGTGTGACCGACAGGCACCGACCAGATGCTGCGCCAGAATGAACTCATGGCATCATCATCCGGAAGGCGCGTGTCAATCACACCTTGGCCTGGTCGTTCCCAAGCCCTATACACCCACCTCTCATCACTCTGGAATGTGCGATTCAGAGTATAGCGCTCCACTCTTCGCTTGTACCGACGAATACAGTTTGCCCATGCAAAGATCTTCTGCTTCAGGAAGTCGATACGCTCTGTGATGTGGGCTATAAAATCTCGGGGACTAATGTCAGTCCCCGCAAACGCTCGCCTCACAAAGCGCATCACTCTAGGGCGTGTATTGCCCTCCCTGAAGCAGATGAGCTTGCCGATGAGTGCTCTAGCCTCACCAATACGACGCTCAATTCTGCACTGCCACGCTGGTACAGTAGGTTTAGGTCGTGTGACTCCGTCACTGTGAGGAAATTTGACGTGAGCCACACGACACGCTGCTACAGCTGCGCAGTACAAAATTGAGTGGGTATCAGCGAGGTCTTCGCTGCCATCAAGATAGCTTGACAGCAGCGAATCCAGAGCACACACCAGCGCTCTATTTTTCTTGTGCATGGGCAAACGAGGCAGTCGTGGCCTAAGTTCAGGCAGCATAGAGCGATATTCCGAAACGCACACTCCAAAGCACTCCTCAATTTATCATTACACTGGGTACTCACAGATATAGCCTCACCATCATCCATCACATCAGCGCTGGGCGGTCGCGGCATGCCACTACCTAAATTTTGCGGCTGCACAACGACCGCATCCACTGGTGCGACAGGCGGGACAAGATATATCTGTGACTCAAGGCGTAGTCGATCAAGCACAGAGTCATCCAACATATGATTACGCTGGATGACACGCACCTGATCCGACAGTCGTTGGGCCGTAACATTGACAGCCGCTCAAGCACCTGAAACAGAGAAAGCATCCGACCACGGTACGCAGTCAGGTTACTTCCCCCCTCTGTAGCCCCAAAGTATGCGCGCATCACATTTTCATTTAATGGCTGTGTCCATTTCATGCGCGCACTTCCACCGGGAGCGGGGACCCTATCAGAGGCCGATGGGCCTCGAAGTCCCAAGCCCCCCGGCGGCCGGCGACCTCCCCGTCGACGTACAGGTGGTGGCGACGTCGGCGGAGAGAAGTACTCGTCGCTCGAGCTCGACGCAACTGCCACGGCCGGTGTCACAGCGCTCACGGTGGGGCTGGATTCCGGCGGCGGCGAGGCGGAGCTGAGCGACGGGTCCGGAGGTGTTGGGTGTGCATTACGTCTTGTAGCGGCTCTAGTTATCATCTTCGTTATGGTTTTAGCTTGGTTTTAGTCCATTTTATTTAGTTTTCATTGTT
Source organism: Athetis lepigone (assembly GCA_033675125.1). NCBI lineage: Eukaryota > Metazoa > Arthropoda > Insecta > Lepidoptera > Noctuidae > Athetis > Athetis lepigone. The sequence continues at coordinate 5,916,186 of CM066234.1, read as the reverse complement.
GTTGTATTGGTGACATATGTCACCAATACCTTTCTTCCTTTTTCTTGGTAAAATCATTTTATATTTATATTTTTCCAATGGAGGTTTGAAATAAAATGTTATTGCGATTTCTTTCAACTGCGGCTATTTTTGATAGGTATGAATAATGTTAATATATTTATTGAATTGTAAAAACTTGGAATCAGAAACCAGGCTATTATTATTATTATTTTAGGATCGACCGATAAGCGGAGACATGATCATACTTGCGAAGATTAAACACGAATCGAATGCAATTATTGAGAAGTCGGTCAAGTTTATTCAGTAGATCTGCATTCAGGTCGAAGTAGCACACATCACCATAATCAAGGATTGGGAAGATAAGGGATTGAACAAGCATTGCCTTTATGTGTGATGGAAGAACATTTTTCAGCCTATACAGCGACCGCAACGTCCCGGTGACTTTTTTGCTCACAATCGCAACCTGCTTTTGCCAGTCCAAGCAAGTGTCAACATGCAAACCCAAATCCTTGTCGTCGGAGCTAAACGGAATAACTGTGCCATCGAAGGTAACAGGAGGCACGGCTAAACCACTCAGTCTACGCAGGCTAAAAGAACTCCCTATAATAATAGCGTGACACTTGGTTGGGTTAACGGCTACCCCAAAACGATTAGCCCAATCTTTCACCACTGATAAATTCCGGTTTAGCTCCTCAATCGCATCGGATAAGTTGTCAACACCTGCCTGACTGTAAAGCTGTAAGTCTATAGCTGTAAGGCTATTGTTAGGATATCTATGAAATATAATGATATATCAAACACCTCGCAGGACATAGACATTTTTAGCAATAGCTTAACGAAATTTAAAAAAATAATTTATAATAATTTAAAAATTTAAGATTGTTTTTTTTTCTAATTTATGTATTTAATTTTATTTTTTGTTTTGACTTAATTGTATTCTCTAATTTGTTTTAATTTAATAATTTGTTTTAATTTAAGTAATAATTTAAAAATTTATCTTGATCAACAATAATTCTCTAATTGTTTTAATTACTGCTTGTTCGTATATAACTGGTCTGAAAAAAAATTGTAATTGGTTTTTATGTCACTTTTTGTTTTTTTTATAATATGTTATCGTTAACTTAATGGTCTACGCATGATGTGGATTCCTGTAAGTGAGGAAACACATGGCATGGTTGTGTTTGTATATTTTTATTATGTATGTAATTGTGTATTTCTTGTTGGAATTCCTAATAAAATAAATAAATAAATAAATAAAGTCGTCAGCATACAGATGATACGCACACTGAAGCTCGGTGGTTATAAGATCTATAAAAATAGAGAACAAAAGTGGAGATAATATACCGCCTTGAGGGACGCCAGAAACAAGATCAAGCCAACTGGGAGAAGAATCTCCCGCAAGGATTGATTGCTGACGCCCCCGAAGATATGATGAAAACCAATCCAGGACCTCAGGGGAGACCATTAAATAGGAAAGGACGGATAAAAGGACCTCGTGACTGACGGTATTGAAAGCATTCGAAAAATCTATCAAAACTAAAATAGAAACTTTAGTATCTTCCATACCCCGCCTTATATCGTCAGTCACTTTAAGGAGAGCAGAAACAGTACTGTGTCCAGGCCTGAACCCTGATTGGAAAGGGCTAATAAGGGAGTTTTGGAGAACGAAGTGAGAGAACTGCTTATGGACACAGGCCTCAAGTACTTTAGACAGAAAGGGAAGGATAGAAATTGGTCTGTAGTGACTGGAAAGGGTGGGATTGGGTATTTTAGGTAGTGGACGAACATGAGCTTTCCTCCATAACGAAGGGAAAGCACAGGAGTAAAGAGAGAAGTTAATGACATGGGAGATGGCAGGAAGGAGCTGATCAAGAGCCGTCACAATCATGTAACGACTAATGTTATCACAGCCCACAGCTTTGGATTTTATGGAAAGGATTATCTTCCTGATCTCTCCCGGATCGACTGGGGTGAAGGCAAAGGGTGTTATATTGGGACGCGTCAGACCATCAAGGTAATGAATAGTTTGACATTTAGTTAAACTATCAAGAACGGGAACAGTGGTGAAATGGCGATTAAAGTCGTCCAAACCAAAGGTATTAGGAAGGTCTGAATGTCGCGACCTGCCGATACCTAGAGTCCCAAGGAATTTCCAGATATCAGCAGGAGAAGAGGAAGTGATATTTTCGAGAATATGACGGCGTTTTGCGTTATATATAGAAGGTGTACTTTTGAATCTGCAAAACCTTTCAATTATGTTAGTGATTCTCGGGTCGAAGCAACAATAAAATGGGAAGTAAGTCTGAAACTAACGTTCTTAAAACGCGGTCAGGCTTTAACCATTTAACAGTTCCAGATCTTAAGCAGTTTCAAAAATGCACCTTGTGTAAATAAAAAACTAATATTTGTCCCGATAAATGTTTTATGTACATAATCAGTATATAATAAATGTGTCTAGCGTTGGACAAACTTCCTTTTTCAGCAAAGTGTGCAGTATTGCAGCAAAGTGAGCATACACCGCACGGGTAAAAGGGAGTTGGTGCTAAATTAAGTAATCTTCGCTCACCGAATTATTCAACTGCAAAATTACAGTTACCGACATATGCAGTTGAAGCAACAGATTGCTATCTATGACTATCTATGTATTATGTATTTATCGATTGATGATTACAGATTGGACTATCTGTCTATATATCGTAATGGCCTGATGTAAAGGGTGGTTTTCGTGTGTATGAGTTTGCGGGTTCGATACCAGACTAGTGCTAATATAATTTTGAAAATCTGTTTTTATAAAATAGTAAACTGACTGCTAATTGTCTGAATGTCTATATCAGCACAAAGCCCAATACCCTGATTCTAGAGACATGAAAAGATTTTTCGAAATTCCCACCCTAAACGTAGGAAATAGAAGCTCATGATTCACATAGACGAAGCTGCGGGCCATAGCTAGTTAATATTTAAGTCTTTTAAAGTTCATATTGTATCTACATCACTAATATTCGTCAAAGAAAAAAAAATGTTTAAAAAAATGATTAAAAAGTGTATTAATTATTTAAATTTTATTTACAAAACAAAGGCGCAACGCCTTAGACATCCTCTATCAACCCAACGATGCAGAAATAACATGGCAGGTGCATTATATATTCATTTTACAAGCGTTTACATCATCACAAAACCGAGATCTTTCCTGGATGTCCACTTTCAATATTTCAACAACTTTATTCCCTAGCACTAAAACAGTTTAAACCATCGTCACTAAATCACTATCATCTTTCATTTTCTCCTCGAGTAAAGCTGTTACTCCTAGACATATACAGATAAATAAAATGAAGTGTCTGTCAATATTTGCAGTCATTAGTGGTTAAACGTCAATCCTACGCTCCGCCCACGCGCTTTAACCTGTGAAACCGGTTCTAACTAGTTCATACCAGGGGTGGTATGGCTCCGTAACCTTAACTTTCGGATACCCGAAATAAAAATATACCCTAATCCGATATTAAAAATTTGCATAATTTCAGATAAGGGCGAAGTGATACAAGCTAAATGATGCAAAAAAAAATTATACTTTTGGTATGCGCGTCTCTTGCATTATTTATTTTCATTTATTCTTTAAACATACATATAAATTACATTTTTAAATATTATTATTTTAACTAATAATCATTACATAGTATAAAACAAAGTCCCTTTCCGTTGTCTGTCTGTATCTATGTACGCTTAGATGTTTAAAACTGTGCAACGGATTTGGATGAGGTTTTTTAAATAGATAACGAAACACACATTGCACGCAATACTTAATGATGTACATAATAAAGTAGAAAAAACAGGGATTCTCAAAGATTTGTAACATCCGTGCGAAGCTGGGGTCGGTCACTAGTACTTCATACGAGGTCTTATCGGCCCGCACCGTGACCAGACGTTAGGGCGAGGTCTATTAGACCCCACCTCCTTTAATAGACTAAAATCCATTATCTGGCGCGAAATCAAAGATAAATAAAAAATCTTAATAACCGTAACCGACAATATAGTAACAGTTCTAAACCGACAATATAAGGTAGGTATGTATTTTAACCTATCCGTATTCGTATCCAGATCCAAAATTTCATATCCGTAACAACCCTGGTGCAGAATGAACAGGTAAGAAACCTGTTACCATACTTTTAGTACTAGTACTTAAAGTATCGTAGGCCTAGGAATTAATTGAAATGTTAGATATTGATTGTTTTATGTGACGTTGATAGAGTGTTCGTTAAATAATTTATTGTGTGGATATTTCAGTTCAGTTTATTTTTGTTATTGGACAGTTTAAAAGTGGTAATTTAATCTCTGGTTCTAACTTTGGTGTCAGAAAAAATATACTATACAAATAAATATCTTAGGACAATTTTCACGACCAACTGACCACAAAGCCCTACCCCCCAAAATTATTAAGGTCGCGCCTTCAGCTAACAAAATATTGGAAAAATTCGGAACGGATGATCCGATTTTGATGAAATATGTCTAAGAACCATAGCTTGATAACCTAATTTAAAAAAAAAAAAACATTCTGCGTGTTTTTTGATGGCCTCATCATCATCTCCCTAGCCTTTTCCCAATCGTGTTGGGGTCGGCTGCCAGCCTAACCGGATTCAGCTGGATACCGGTGTTTTACGTGGAGCGACTGCCTATCTGACTTTCACAACCCAGTAACTGGGCGACACGATACCTCTTGGTTAGACTAGTCATAGTTTCTGGCTAACCATTAACGACTGTCAAAGTTCTACGAATGACAACCGATGGCCTGTTTAAACGAAAACACATGTTCAATGAAACTGACACACACATCAGTGTGGGTAGCCAAGTGGCATTGTAGAATAGATTGTTAAATGGATGGAGATGTCAAATTACTTAGCGAAAGCTTATGTCAACCCCATACATTTGACAATCTATTCTATTCCACCATCTATTCTACAACGGCACTTATCTAGGAGCCTGTTATACTTATAACACTCCCTTTTGCGTTGGGAGTTAAAAATACTCATTTGTTTAAACAACTTTACATTAGATAGAGATACAAATGATTTATACGGGTTCGTATCGTTCTGTTAGACTGACCGTCTGGGCACTTATAAAAAAAACCACAACATCAATTACTAATACTATTTTTATTTTATTAATTCCACAATATTTTGCACAACGGTTGACAACTGTACATTTGACTTAACACTTAGTTTTTGGACTGTATTTGACAGCGCGGTTGTCACTCAAGGGCAGGACTTGACCCAGGGGGCGTACCACAAGCCCTTATAGCAGTATTACTTTGATATTACTTTCAGTGGGAAAGAGACTGCGCTAGACAACGTGTCTAGCGCTGTCACTTGCACACTCCTGCAACAGGACTAAAACAATCTTACTTAACATGGTAAGGGGGCAGTAGTGTACCACGCTCTCAACTATGTGCTGAAGGCTAACCCAAAGGGCAGAACCTTAGTTGGGCAGTGATTAGTTCAGATTGCACTAAGAACTGATAAATTTAAACGAATTGGGGGTTTTTATATACTAATTATTGGTGACTTGCTGAATAGTATTTGGGTCAACTGTCTAATTTGCAAGCTAGCACTAATACAAGGAAAATTGCGGTATAACAGTACGTACGTTGTCCACTCTTAAAGCAGCTGCTTTCCTTACATTTCCTTCTGAGACGCTCTCAAATCTATTGCTGTCCTTATTTTTTCCCTTTAGAATGACAAAGACAGCAAGAGATTTGAGAGCGTCTCAGAATTGAGTGACGTTCGAGTATTCGGCCATTAGTCTCCCGACACATCTCCCAAACTAATATATGTCAAAGAAATTTCTTTATTAATAACTTTATATATTTATCTGTCTGTGTGTTTGCAATAAACTCAAAGCGGCAAGAAAATACGGTACGGTATTCAGTTTTCCGTAATTCAGTCCAGATTTTCATGCCATCTTCACAAATAGACAGAGCGTTTACGAGGAAAGTTAAGGTGTACAACGCTTAGTATAGCGCGGCGGGGATAATAGCCGAGAATTTCATAGATATGTAATACTGTTTGCGAAGCCTGGGCGGGCCACTAATATATAATTACTAGCTTTTGCCCGCGGCTTCGCTCGCGTTAGAAAGAGACAAAAAGTAGCCTATGTTACTCTCCATCCCTTCAACTATCTCCACTTAAAAAATCACGTCAATTCGTCGCTCCGTTTTGCCGCGAAAAAAAGACAAACAGACAGACAGACAGACAGACACACTTTCCCATTTATAATATTAGTATGGATGCTTTTAGCGTTAGTCCATTAGCAAACGTTTCTAACGTTGTAATGACAAAAAAAATCGTAACGATAAGCACAGTGACCCCTTAAAGTTATCATCAAAACAAAAAACAAGTTTCTACAAATCGTTTACACATTTTCTCAGCAACAGCCAAATACCAAACCCCAACCAAATCTCATTAATTAACGACAACGAACTTGCAAAACGAAAACCACTTAAAAATCAATTACTGGCCAGCTTCTAGTAAGTTCGTGATCATTCAACAAATAATTAAAAACTGGAGCTAGAGTTCTAGATGAGGGTCCCCCACGTCGGGCGTGACCGGTCCATCGCATTGATCGTCGCGTGCGCCGATAAATCATCTCCGTTCGAAGTTTGAACACCGGAACTGGGACGTCGATGTCGGTTGAATTGATGTGGCTTGTGGGTTCAATAGATGAGATAATATGCTTATGATGGCAACAAGTTTAAGAGTTAGTAGGTTTTGGTTGCTATTATTATGATTAATAATGTATTATTTTGTACAAATGGTAAATAAATAAAAAAAGCCTTATTTTTTTCTGTGAAAAAAAAAATTCTCTCCATTTGGTTTAGTATGGGTAGTATTTAAACGCAAATCAAAAAATATCCTTTTTCTATGCAATAAGATTCCGAACTCCTATGAAAATTACTAATTCCACAGCAAAATATGCAACTCAAAAAATCTGTACAGCGATTTTTTCTAAAGCTTTTTCATCAATGCACAGCTAATAATCTTAATGCACATTATACATGTTAACTCTTTTTCTTTTAAATATAGCTCTCGGTTCTAGACTGAATCACTTCCAGTGAACGTACATCAATGATACTTCGGAATGACATCACTATCACAAAGGTGGTTCGTTACAAATGTCCTGTACAAATTAACTGCTTTCGAGCCGAATGTTATTTATCGGTTAGCTCGATAGGTTACTAAGAAATGTATCGTAATTTTATGGAAATAATTACTGATTTGTAAATCCTGGGCATTCATAATCAGATTCATATTTGTTTTTGTAAATGGCGTTCCAGTGTGCCTTTTTTTGTTTTTCTGTTATAGAAATAAGTGATTTGACTTTGATTTATTTTTACAGCTTTTCGCTTTAATTTGGTCCTTGTGAAAGGTAAATATAACAAATTAAGTACCATTTTATTGTCGCTATTTTTTTATGTCAACAGACCATTCACCTGATATTAAGTAGTTGCCGTCGCCAATAAACTTCTGCATTCTGGAATACCAGAGTTCTTCCAGATGCGTTTCTTTCCCAGCGACATTGATAAAATGTGTCATGTGTCTGTAATTACAATCCGTACGGCTGTACTGTGGAACACGAGTCCTCTCCTGCTTCTGCGCGGCGATGTTCACCTCCTACGTTTAGTAGCGACAGCATCCTTGTCCAGTGTCGTCAGCGTTACGTCAGAGCGCAAGATGCACAGTGAAGACAAATGGGTGGCACTCGATCCATACCTTTAAAAGTAGTCCATACTTATTGATTCTTTATGGCCGAAATACATACGGGAGTAGAACTTTCCCGGACTAGCTACTTTACAAAGACACAACAAAATACACATAACTAGCTGTAGCTTTAGCTCGTGTCTTTGTTTTTATCATTGCTCTGCTCCTGTAGGTCATAGCGTGATATTTTGTAGCCTACATGACTGTAATTCTTCTTTTTATCAAAATTTGTTCAGAAGTTTTTACGTACAAAAGTAACAAATACCCACACATACAAATTTTCACATTTTATTATTAGTAGGATAGATATATTGATGTTAATGTTACACTATCGGTATACGTCATAAGTTGGCCAGACGATGAACTTTTGACATGCTCTGCAGAATACGTCTTTTTAGGGTTCCGTAGTAAACTAGGAACCCTTATAGTTTCGCCATGTCTGTCTGTCTGTCCGTCCGTCCTCGCTTAATCTCTGTGACCGTTAGCACTAGAAAGCTGAAATTTGGTACCAATATGTATATCAATCACGCCGACAAAGTGGTAAAATAAAAATTGGAAAAAAATGTTTTATTAGGGTAGCCCCCCTATATGTAAAGACGAAAGTGTTTTTTTTTAATTTCAACCCTGTCGTGTGATATATTGTTAGATAGGTAGTGAAAAATGAATAGGGGTTTACTAAAATCATTTTTTGATAATGTCAATAATTTCGGAAATAATCGCTCCAAAAGGAAAAATTAAAGCGTCCCCCCCCCCCTCTAACTTTTGACCCGTAGGTTTAAAAAATATGAAAAAAATCTGGAAAGTAGAACTTTATAAGGACTTTCTAGGAAAATTATTTTGAACTTGATAGAAAGAACAGTTTTTGTACAAAAAAGACAAAAAGTTGTACAAAATAATTTCTGCGTACTTAGTATGTCAACGTAACAAAAGCCTTTTTTTAACTTATAAGTGGGAACACTTATTGTGACGGACGGGAAACTACGGAACCCTACATTGAGCGTGGCCCGACACGCTCTTGGCCGGTTTTTTTTATTTACTCATAACATCATTGGATATGATATGTAATTTGCATAAAAAACTGCTAAAACAATTACCTGACCGTCCCGGAAGGCTAACTTAGGCTAATTACTTAAAAACTTGACTAAGATAACCTTCAGACTATAATTTAATAACACTAACACCTACGTTATGCAAAAAACGGTCAAGAGTGTGTCATGATTAGTGGTAGGGTTCTGTCTGCCAAAGTGAAATTATTGTTATTAGATCATATTGGAAAGAGCTTCAGAACACGTGATTTACTAATAAAACAGTTATTATAAATAAATATAATCCATTCAACTCACACACGGCGATCTGATCCCAAACTAAGCAGAGGTTGTACTATGGTAATCAAACGGCTTATATGCATACTTATTAATATAACTTACAAATATATATAACATACAAATAGTAGATAATTTAATGAAGTGAATGGTAGAATTCGGAAAGTTTGTCCTGATAGGAAATCAAACCCAACGAACTCCGACGTAGCAGTCAGGGTCACTAACCACTAGACCAACAGGCCCTTCAAAATTAACCTAGTTGCACATTTTAAAAGCTAGTCTCGTATGTCTGAATTAGGAAGAATGATCCAAACACGTTACTTATTATTTTGTATCCTATAAATTACTTAAATAATGTCGTGATGGCTCAGTGGTTAGGGGCCCGGCTCTCATGCATGAGGTTGCAGGTTTACCAATGTCATTTTTACGGGTTCGCAGTTGCCTAATAACGTAACAGTAACAAAGTGTTGTGACGTCAAAACGACGTAACAAACCAAAAAGTTTTGTTTAAAGAAATTTTACGGAACCCTACCAAAGTACCATCTGAAATTAAAAAATCGTGTCTTTAGATTAAAATGCTGTTTAGAATCGCAGTAACAATGTAAGAATGATATAAATCATAGTCGGACAATAATTAAGGCGGCCACAATGACTAATGAAGTCAGCAAAAAATACCGAATAGTATTTCTGATACTTACGACAAAAACTTGCCGAATCGGTATAGAGTAGTTGGGGTACTAACTGTCTGTGTTTTATTATGTCGAAGACCAATTTTTTATTCCCGGCGCTGTGTGTCGGTTTGTCTGAAGCACTATAGCTCTGAAACAGGGGAACTGATTTGGATACGGTTTTTATGATTTGAAAGTAAATTATCTAGTAATGGTTCTTAAACGTTATCATCTTCCGAGCTTTTTTCCAAGTATGTTGGAGTCAGCTTCCAGTCTAACTGGATTCAGCTGCATAAAAGTGTTTTGATGGTTCTAGGACATGTTTCATCAAAATCGGTTCGGCCGTTTCGGAGCTATCAACTTTTTTGTTAGCTGAAATGTTAGCATATTTTTTTTTATTACAATTCAAAAAAGTTCAAAATTCAAGGTATTTATTTCACTTAGACCATTTACAGGTACTCATGAATTGTCAAAGAGTCGGTCGGTTAGTCAGAAAAGTGACGCTAATTGCCTGTTCCAAAACGTAGATCTCTATGGAGAAGAACAGGCAAGAAACTCCACGGACACTCTTTTTAAAAATAATCATGGTTTACAAGATCTTGGTTACAGTATTTTTGGTGCTTCTATATGTGAATACATTTATATACATGTGAATACATATGTGAATACATTAACAATATTACATTTGTTAGTTTGTTACATATTCTTAAAAGGCCCGTTTTTGACTGACAGGGTTATCTTTTAACTCCATAATTGCTAAGACGTCTTAACAAAAGGTTCGATTTTATCAGATTTCATAATTCGTGGTAATTAATATTACTTTTTTTATTTAATTTAATAATGATGAACCTGTGACAGTTTCTAAAGAGTTGTCCAAACAGAATTTCTTAAATAGAAGCAACTGTTAACAGCCAACCAACTATTATTTATAACCTGCTCAGGGGTTTAGCTAAAAAAGCGTAACATTTAGACAGACAAACAGACAGACAGAGAGATTTTGTGCTAGTATTAAACTAACATGAAAGCTAAAGTACCTCTCTACAAAATTGCTTTATTCTTTGACCAGAATTAGATACTTACTAAAAAACTTCAATATTAAAGACGATGTGCTGCAAAAGATGACTCCGCATTTTCTGATAAACGTTTAGTAAGATTTACTTGCAAACGAAATAACTATTGGTAAGTATGATGAGTGTATTATCTATACATTTATATTATCTGTCTGAACTACCTATATCAAGTAGATGGTAGTGGTTAGCGACCCTGACTGCTAAGCCGGAGGTCGTGGGTTCTATTCCCAATGTGTAATGCATCTAAATTAAAATACAGAGTGTCCATATTTCACAGAACTGAACTAATACTTTATCTTACACTTACTATTTCTATAGTTCACATACACCACCATCCACACAGACATTTTACTTTTAAAAATACTTTTGATTTTTTGTTTAAATGTATCCTTAAATCAACTTTATTTTAACTTGTTTATTAATATTTAAATTTTTGCCTTTTAAAAACATTGCAAATTAATGTACACCTAATCGTAATATCAGCCAACCGGCTCGTTTCTTTATAAGGATATTTTCATAGTGTCCAAGTGACAGTAGAACACTGGCCCCTAAGTCACAGGTATTCCTAGTTTAGGGGCCAGGGTCTTAACATTTGTGTGCCTTCATTTAATTGTAAACCTGCTAGATATTAAGCACATTGTAAGGATTTGCATCAATAAAGCATTTATTATTATTTATTATCTTCTGTCCTTTTTTAATGAAGTGAAAGCAAAAAGTCGCTCTGACTTTACATTTAGTTTAGTTTGGTGCCGATTCTCTTATTTACAAACTAACTTAAATTTAAGTTACTTGCATATTTCTCTTTCCATTTCTTAAAGAAAAGGACAGAAGATACATTTTAGTTTAATCCTGTCAAATTAGACAGCGCCTGAAGAAAATTGAAGTATATTTAGACGCCATGTTTTTAAATCGCGTCTAAATTATCTATGGAGTGTCTAAATTTGACAGGACTTGACTAATATTTTATCTTCTGTCCTTTTCTTAATTAAATGGAAAGAGAAAGATGCACTTAACTTTTTACGTTAGTTTGTGAATAAGAGAATCGGCACCAATTTTCCATTCGCTTTACTAATAGCCTATTTATTAGTATTTTACCTGTTTGTAATCTTTGAAAGACATGTATGAATTAATTCTAATTTCTTTATCATGGCAGAGAATATATTGAGTATCTTTATAGTACTTAAGTCAAAAAGTTATCTAACCACGTAAATAAATAAACGGTGACAGGAAAACAGGTCGTTGAGATAGTGTAAAGACTTGGAATAACTTTGTAGCTCTTAAATAGTCAATAGTGCAATATTTTGATCTTAAATTGATGATGGTTGACTGGTAGACTAAGGCATTAAGTCCGCCTCTGTACATGAATTTTGTGCATAAAATGTAAATAAATAAATTTGATATTAATTAATCGAATAGTATGTAGTTTGTGTAAAAAAGTTTGTAGTTAATTTCAAAATGCGGTTTAAGTATACTTTCACTTTGAGTTTGAGTATATATAATATTTGAAGAATATTGTAAAATATGTATGTTACGATCATCTGTTCTGTCTATCATATTAGACTTTGTCAGATGTAATCTTCGTCTTTAGGTATTCTATATGTAGGTTCTAGTTATTAATATATATTTATACAAGCTGTCCCTACGGTTTTAGCCACAACTTCGATTATTACTCCGCTCCCGTATGACGAAGCATGATATTATACATATATAGCCTAAAGCCTTCCTCGATAACTGGGTTATCCAACACATAAAGAATTTTTCAATTCGATCCAGTACTTTCTGATACTAGCGCGTAAAAACAAACAAACAGACTCTTTAGCTTTATAATATTACTAGATATATTTAGGTCATAATAAAATTGACATCCCGTGCCTTGGAAATTACCAATACAATAGTAAAGGCGGAACCACATTACCGTGTCGTGGCGTGTCGTGGCGCGCCAGAAGCATATCGGTTTCATACATTTAGTATGGTTAGAGACACACTTGTATGGCGTGTCGTGGCGCGACACGTTCGGCCGTGTCGCCGACTGCTCGCCACCGATTGCGCCAGAGCGGTGGTGGGGGTTTATGACGCGACACGACACACGGGCAAAATGACGTGTTTCTGTACCAGCGCGTGGCTCGTGGCGCGAACCGAACATCTGGCGGGCACTTTTGGATTTATTAATATTTGCAGCAAAATTACTGACGATCTTATTGAACTTGTAAATGGTGTTTGGAAAGGAATTACTAAAATTTTGAAAGTCAATAAAATAGTATATTACTTTATTATTTATTTAAAAAGGGATAAATGAATAATTATACAAAATTAACAATCCTCTGTTTATCTCTGTTTTTTTTTTCTATCTTTCATTGTATTATTTGTGTTTTAGAATATTTTAATGTTAATTTTTTTTATTTTACTCTTTAATTGTTTACTACTTAACCCGTGTTTTATTTCAAATGTTTAATTTAATTTTATGTTCATGTGTTGTTTAATACTGTTTAATTTTACTTTGATTTTAATTGTATCGTGTACTTTAACTTATACAATTCTAAACTATGTTTAAAATGATGATGTATGCATGATGTGTTCTCCTATAACTGAAGGAGCACAAATCTTCAAAGAACTTTGTATAATAATGCATGTAATGTGTATCCTTTGTTGGAGTTCCTTTCTGAATAAAATAAAATAAAATAGGATGAACCTAGTATTTACTTTTATTTTTTTGGTCTGAAGAAATTTCAATGCTAAGAGAAATTGTAGGTGTTCATCAAAAGAAAACATTATGCACGTTTGAACGCTGCAAAGGTTCGTTAAGTACTGTTTAGAAAAAACGCCAGAATGCGCCACGACACGACACGTAAGTGTGCACACTCACCGCCACGCCAGTAAGCATCATGGCGCGCCACGACACGGTAATGTGGTTCCGCCTTAAAGCAGCTAGTTTAAAAAAATATCACGTGTTGAAATGTTACTAATATTCTAGTTGCATAAAAACTGTATTTTTATATAATATAATATCCGTGACAACTATAAAAGCTAATCCGCTTAAAATAATCCTACGACTTTGTCCACAGAATAAAATGGTTTATTGCAACAAAAACTAGTCTTTTGTTATAATATTTATGACTTAATATAATTCGCACGTTTAGTCATAATTTTAGGCTAAGAAACGGGTTTAGTTGTCGGTTGACATACCGTTTTATTAATATGTTTAGTCTTATTTAGGCAGAATTTAGGGCTAGGCCTATTAAGATTTTTTGCAATGAATTTATAGATTTATTGCTTAAGTTTTTTATGCTTCGGCCCACTTGTACTATAATCATAAATTAAATCAGTCTGTTACTAGCATACATGATAAATTAAAAATTCTGTTTGTTATTTTGTCTATACTAATATTATAAAGAGGTAAAATTTGTAAGTTTGTAGGTTTGTAAGTTTGAATGTAGGGGATAATCTCTGGAACTACTGGTCCGATTTGAATAATTATTTCAGTGTTAGATAGCTTTTGTATCGAGGAATGCTATAGGCTATATAACATCACGCTACGACACACGGGAGCGGAGCAGTAACGAAAAATGCGGGAGAAACCGCAGGGGACCGCTAGTAGTATATAATTGGAAAATGACCATAGAACTTTAAACTTTGTTAAACTGGTGCCGTAAAGCTCTTAGTTGCAAATAATCGTTTATAAGAGTTATCTTTAATCCAAAAATAAACCAAATATACCAAAATAAGTAAAATTTATTTCTAAAAAAATTAATATAAAGCATGTTTTTTGACCACTTACAAGTAAAAAACTAACCCAGAGGGTCATGGCGATTCGCATGGTGCGGGGATACCGCACGGTCTCCTGCGAGGCGGCGTGCCTCTTTGCCGGCACTCCGCCGTGGGATCTGGAGGCAACAGTCCTTGCACACACGTACGAGTGGCGCGTGGAAATGCAACGCCGGGGCGAAGTCCCGCTGCCGCGGGTTATCGCGGCGCGGCTCACGGAGCTCCAGCGAGATCTCATGGCGGAGTGGAGTCAGCGACTGTCGCAACCTAGTGCTGGGCACGCCGTAATATCGGCGGTAAGACCCCTCTTTGAGGAGTGGCTGGAGAGGCGGTCAGTTCGGGAGGTTCCTGTGTCGGATTCAGGCGGAAGCAACGCCTGGGTGTCACCACTGCAGCAACGGTCGCCTGGAGGACGCGGTCGAGCACACGGTGGAGGTGTGCCGCGCATGGGCGCACCATCGACGTGTCCTCGTAGAGGCAATCGGCGGCGGTGACCTCTCGCGCCCGGCGCTGGTTCAGGCCATGCTTCGGGGCGAGACGGAATGGGATGCCGTCGCCTCCTTCTGCGAAGCAGTTATGCTAGTGAAGGAAGCGGCGGCGCGCGAGAGGCAACGACGAGCCTCTCACCCCGGACTAAGACCCAGGCGAAGACGTCGAGAGTCGCAAGACGACTACCGGCCACCGTAGGCGCGGTTCTGCGGATGGCGAGCGATGGGTAGCTCGCCGCCCGGCTAGGACCAGGAACGCGTCGACGGCGCGTTAGTGTTCCACGCGCGCCTCAAAGAGAAGGAGTCAGCACAGGAAGGGGCCCAACAGGGCCAACGCCTGCCGGGGTTTTCGCCGGCCAGCCTCAGCCGCGGCGGCTCGCTCACAGCCGCCTGCGACGATTAGTACGCGTGGGGCCGCCGGAGGCCCGCAGCGCCGGAGCCGTGACAGAAACCCTGCCTGCTGCATGTTTCATGCTTGCTTGAATGCTGTATATAATAGTTACCGTGACCCTGGAACATAAAGGGCAATCGAAGGAACATGAGTGGGTTTTAGTCAGTAAGAGTCTGACACGCCCTCCCGCCGCACCCAGGATGGGAGCAGTCATTGGATGATTTCCCACTCACCAAAAAAAAAAAAGTCAAAAACTAAAGATGACTACTTTCACTTTTCAACCGACTGCAAAAAGGCGAGCATTTTTTTTAACACTATAATTACAAAATATACAAAATCCATTTACTTATTTTATTATTACTAACACCCAAAAAAACAAAAGCCGACAAAGCACGCCGTAACTGCAAAACATTGCAATATTAAAATATTGGAGTACTTATTCAAGTGCTTTTAATTAAATTCCACAAACTGTGTTCCAAAAAACATATTAAAATTACTAAAATCCCCTTATCAACTGATAATGCTCTGAATAACAGTGTATGAAACTGTTATCAGTGATTCCCACGGGCCGTTCGGGCGGGTAACGCCCGTTGTAGTGTGTAAGTATCTATAGTATTATTACGTATGTATGTGTAACCAAACCATATTTAGGATTAGCTAAGTAATCAATATATTAAGATCGTGTACGCTCAATCGATGTGAACACACAATAAATCAAGACGTTATCGAGTGCAAATGTCTTTCATTTACCACGACACTTCATGGCGACCCTGCCATTTGAGGTCAAATCGCGAGTGTTTGGAAATTAACTAAATACTTTTTGATTATAAAATCGGACATTTTTTCAAAACAAGTGGTTTAATATTACAAATCATGTGTCAATCTACTCAAACTAGAGAAGAAACAATCATCGCGCAGACGGCTGCTGGTAATGGGAAAAAATGTTGCGACAAATGAGCAAGGCTACTCCAGCATCAGCACCACAAATATCGTCCTCACCCTGATCACTATCGTCCTACTGGCGGCGGCATGCTATGCTATCTGTTATTGTTACAAGAAGATGCATGTAAAGTGGATGGATAGGCAGATGAACCGCAGGTCCTTACGTCGCAGGCAGACCTCAATGTATTTCACAAAACACGCTACCCGTGATGATGTCGCGGATAAACCTGCATAAAAGTGACGAGAAAAACGGACATTTCCAGAAGTTGCTACATACAGTTCAGTGATTTCTACGTGAAAGCCAGCATGGTGTTAGCAGCAGATTGAACAATAATACGGTGATCAATAAGTGGACTATCGCGAAAATACTACGTATCTAATACTACGGAACTTTTAATTAAAACATAACGTCAAGTGTATAGGCGGCGTGTCCTCATATGCGTATAATTTTATTAACTTTTACTTTATGTCTCATAAATAAAAATAAGGTGTAGGATATTATTACAGGTAAGTAATTAGTATAAGGTTTTATTGTAATAATATGTAACAGTTTATCAATCGTGCACGGCGACTCACCGAACCCGATACCCCGCGCCGTATATGGAATGTTTTCGCATTGCTATCCCAGTTTGGAAGACATTTAGTAGAAATGTAATGAAGTTATTTAGTTGCTGGGATGATGTCATACATTTCTTTGTTTTATTTTTAGACTATGGCCGATGATTTTATTAAGATATATGACGATTTAGTAGACATTAGTAAATATTTAATAAAGAAAGGACAGGCTAGATATACGGGTTCTATTGCGATAGATAAGTTAAAAGAGGCTAAGAAATTATTTAGCGAAGCGCAATTATTATACTCTAAATTATCGCATGATTTAAAGCCCGAATTAGTGACGCAATTGTCTACCACCTTCGATAATATTAAGAGCGTATTTTTAAAGATAAGTAAATTGTGTACTCCCCCTTCTAGTAAAATAAAAATTGTAAAAATGGAATTTGACATTCGAACAGCTTGTAACTTAATTCCCCTTATGGATGGTAAGGAGGACACCACGAAGCGATTGATTGATACGGTGGCTATGTATGCGGATATGTTAGACGATTCCGGGAAAAAGCTTTTAATAAAATTCGTAATTAAAGGACGCCTATCTGAGAACGCTAAGCTTCGTTTATCGGATAACTATGACACCGTTCCTAGTTTAATACAGGATTTAAGAAAACATTTGTTAAATGCGAAATCTGCGAGTCTTTCATTTACCACGACACTTCACCGTATTGTAACGCTCCCGTTTTGTATCTTTCCATAACAGGCGAAAAAAACTACAAATTCAGTCCATCCGTCAGTTACATTATCAAAAAAATGTAAACACGATTTTTTCTCGTAAACGAAAAATTACTACAATGCAGTGCGTTGAAATTTCGGGTGACGTCCTGGGTGTCACCACTGCAGTAACGGTCGCCTGGAGGACACGGTCGAGCACACAGTTGAGGTGCGCCGCGCATGGGCGGAGCATCGTCGTGTCCTCGTAGAGGCGATCGGCGGCGGTGACCTCTCGCGCCCGGCGCTGGTTCAGGCCATGCTTCGGGGCGAGACGGAATGGGATGCCGTCGCCTCCTTCTGCGAAGCAGTTATGCTAGTGAAGGAAGCGGCGGCGCGCGAGAGGCAGCGACGAGCCTCTCGCCCCGGACTAAGACCCAGGCGAAGACGTCGAGAGTCGCAAGACGACTACCGGCCACCGTAGGCGCGGTTCTGCGGATGGCGAGCGATGGGTAGCTCGCCGCCCGGCTAGGACCAGGACCGCGTAGACGGCGCGTTTTGTTCCACGCGCGCCTCAAAGAGAAGGAGTCAGCACAGGAAGGGGCCCAACAGGGCCAACGTCTGCCGGGGTTGCGGAATGTTTATAATAGTTACCGTGACGCTGGAACATAAAGGGCAATCGAAGGAACATGAGTGGGTTTTAGTCAGTAAGAGTCTGACACGCCCTCCCGTCGCACCCAGGACGGGAGCAGTCATTGGATGATTTCCCACTCACCAAAAAAAAAAAAATGCCTAGGTACAATTTTTACTGAACAGTAACATCACAAGTCAATTAAATGTAAAGTAAAACAAATGAAATAAGAAATCAAGAAATTCGATACAATAATTTGCTAGAAGTCCCAGAAATTTTTAGTCTAAGGATACTTTAAAGAGTGCTAAGAATGTATTATCTACATACATTTTTTTTTGGGGAGTGGGTAGTCATCAAATGACTTCTCCCGTCCTGGGCGCGGCGGGAGGGCGTATCCGACTGTTACTGACTAAAACCCACTCATGTTCCTTCGGTTGCCCTTTATGTTTCGGGGTCACGGTAACTATTATAAACATTCCGCAACCCCGACAGGCATCTACATACATATCATATTATGTGTTAAAAGAGCAGCAACGTAATTTTACCTAACAACTTTGTTATTTTGGATCGACCAACGAGGGCACTGACTTCTGAGATACAGGGCTCTCCTAGTTCAGAGGTCAGAGTTTTACATTAAACTGTGTGTGTGTGTTTAAAGTATAATTTTAAACTGTGTTTCATTTTATGTATCTTAAAATGCTGTGTTATGTGCATATGTGAAGAAATAAAGAATTATTATTATTATTAAATATCCAATGTATATGAAGCGTTACCAAACGGAACAGTTACGAAACAGGCGCTATGCGTTCGGACTTGATGGGATTGTCAACAAATGATAAGATTTAGGCATGTTTATTGTAATGGCGGCCTAACATACGGTTTATCTTCTCACCCTATTAACTCTAGAGTATGTTGATAATTGATTTTAATGATAACAAAAAGTGTAATGATTTGATGATGAATGACGGTCTAAATAAATATTTCATTCATCATCACTTAAACACAAACTATGCGTCAATCATTAAATTGACAAGAGTAATATAAATTGGACAAGTCGCTCGCCTAAACGACTAAATGTCATTACTTCGTATCTGTCAGAAAAGCCCCGGCAAAATCAGTCCAGCCGTTATGAAGATTAGTCGGACGGAACTGATAGACGGATAAAAACAAAAAAACACATTTTTGTCACGAACACCGTATATTTTCATAATCATGCATTAAGTACTAAAAGTTATTACTATGCAGGCAGTCAGTTCGTATCTTATTCGTATGTTTATGTAAGTAAACTTTATGGTGTTGAGATACCTATAAAATAATTAATATATGTTTCATTCTACCCAGCGGAATGCGAGCAGTAAAATTAGTAATTTATATAGCAAAGTTAACGACTTCACTTACCATTCAGGATATTGAGAAAATTACTATGAGTAAATAATCTTATAAAAAGATCACCTATGTAAAGAAAGACTAAAATAACAGACCAGTTTTTACCCGCGTCTTCGCCCGCTTGGATGTCAAACGTCCATCTACTATTTTAACCCTTAAAGGATTTGTCACACTGGATGCGTTCTGCGGCCTGCGGTCAGGTCAAAGTGAACGCAGCCCGCATCATGTATGAACAACGCTGTCGGTCGCCGCCCCGTCGGCCCAACATGCGTTCTTTGGTTGTGCTCGCACGGTCAGATCGCATTCTATACGAAATATATTGATACCGACAATGTTGTTCATACATGATGCGGGCTGCGTTCACTTTGACCTGACCGCAGGCCGCAGAACGCATCCAGTGTGACAAATCCTTTAGGGGTAAACTTTCCAAAAATCCTTTTTTAGTGGATACCTTCTTTTGACAATTACACATGGTCCAAGTTTTATGTCTCTAGGACCAGTGGTTTGGGCTGAACGTTGAAATATCAATAGTTACCCATTTTATCTACTTTTTCTCGGGCCTGTTGGTCTAGTGGTCAGTGACCCTGACTGCTAAGCCAGAGGTCGTGGGTTCGATTCCCACCCAGGGCAAACTTTGTGTGATGAGCATAATTGTTTGTTCTGTGTCTGGGTGTTATTTATCTATAATATGTATGTATTTAAAAATTATATACGTATGTACTTATATCAGTTGTCTGATTACCATAACACAAGCTCTGCTTAGCTTGGGATCAGATGGCCGTGTGTAAGATGTCCCAGGATATTTATTATTTTTATTTATTTATTTTTATATAAATACTGAGTGCCTCCGTAGTTTCATCCGCGTTATGTTATGATTTTGATTGTTTCTCCGCTCCCGTACGCGTAGGTCATAATGTAATGTAGTCTATATCTTATGTATAAACTGTATTATTGTCAAAATCCATTTCGTATTTTTTGCCTGAAAGAGTAACAAACATCCACACACACATACAAACTTTCACATTTATAATATTAGTAGGTAAATAGATTAATAAACCGGGGTTGCGGAATGTTTATAATAGTTACCGTGACCCTGGAACATAAAGGGCAATCGAAGGAACATGAGTGGGTTTTAGTCAGTAAGAGTCTGACACGCCCTCCCGCCGCACCCAGGACGGGAGCAGTCATTGGATGATTTCCCACTCACCAAAAAAAAAATAGATTAATAAATGAAACGCTTATTTGAAGAACAATTTCCTTAACTGGGTTTTACTTGCAATGTTTAGCTAAGCCCTTCTTTGCACTGATAAGATACCTTTTATGTTATCAACAAAATCACAACATTACAAAGTATTCTTACTTACTAATATTATAAACGTTTGTATGTTCGTATGTGTTTAAATATGGATCTACACGCAAAAAATACTAAACGGATTTTGATAAAACTTTACAGTAATATAGCTTATGCAGGAGTCATCTCGTGTTCTTGGTTATAAGAACACGTGTATGATCTCCATACTATAATTTAATAACCGTACAATTGTCATTTAAACTGAAATATTATTTTCAAACTGGACATTGGCAGAAATCACCGAAAATTCGGTGGATTGCCATTACAAATATAAAAGTTGAAGTTGATAGCTTATGCATATGAATAACACATAGTCTACACAACATCACGCTATAACCTTTGTTAGCAGAATAGGTACCAAAGGCATAAAAATAACGCGGGTAAAACCGCGAACGATAGCTAGATAAATAAAATTGCAACTTTATCGGCCACCCCTTAGTACGCCTATGCTATGTTTTAGTATCACCACGCCATTTTGTCCGTTACAGAGGGTGAACAGACATCCTGGGTCTGCAAAGGATCACAAAGACTTTGCAAATTAATGGCTGATAACAATTTTGTGCGGCTTTTGACTGGTACAGTCGGCAATAAAATGAAAGTCTATTGATTAATTTTCTTAATATCTTAACGGACACTTCATAATACGATGCATTTTTTCAGTATTTCAGAAAAAAATAACCAGAAGTTTTTTTTTTTGGGGAGTGGGAAATCATCAAATGACTGCTCCCGTCCTGGGTGCGGCGGGAGGGTGTGTCAGACTTTTACTGACTAAAACCTACTCATGTTCCTTCGATTGCCCTTTATGTTCCAGGGTCACGGTAACTATTATAAACATTCCGCAAACCCGGCAGGCCCTGTTGGGCCCCTTCCTGTGCTGACTACTTCTCTTTGAGGCGCGCGTGGAACACTAACGCGCCGTCGACGCGGCCTGGTCCTAGCCGGGCGGCGAGCTACCCATCGCTCGCCATCCGCAGAACTACGCCTACGGTGGCCGGTAGTCGTCCTGCGACTCTCGACGTCTTCGCCTGGGTCTTTGTCCGGGGCGAGAGGCTCGTCGTTGCCTCTCGCGCGCCGCCGCTTCCTTCACTAGCATAACTGCTTCGCAGAAGGAGGCAACGGCATCCCATTCCGTCTCGCCCCGAAGCATGGCCTGAACCAGCGCCGGGCGCGAGAGGTCACCGCCGCCGATCGCCTCTACGAGAACACGTCGATGGTCCGCCCATGCGCGGCACACCTCTACCGTGTGCTCGACCGTGTCCTCCAGGCGACCGTTGCTGCAGTGGTGACACCCAGGCGTCGCTTCCGCTGGAATCCGACACAGGAACCTCCTGAACTGACCATGTCCGGTGAGGACCTGTGTCAAGCGAAACGTGAGAGCGCCGTGGCGCCTCTCCAGCCACTCCTCAAAGAGGGGTCTTACCGCCGCTATCACGGCGTGCCCAGCACTAGGTTGCGACAGTCGCTGTCTCCACTCCGCCATGAGATCTCGCCGGAGCTCCGTGAGCCGCGCCGCGATAACCCGCGGCAGCAGTACTTCGCCCCGGCGTTGCACTTCCACGCGCCACTCGTACGTGTGTGCAAGGACTGTTGCCTCCAGATCCCACGGTGGAGTGCCGGCAAGGAGACCGTGCGGTATCCCCGCACCATGCGAATCGCCATGACCCTCTGGGACGCCCTCAGAATTCGGGCCGGAGCCGCGGCTAGGTTGGGCGCCCACACCGGAGCCCCGTGGAGGGCCATGGACCGCACGATCCCCGCGTAGAGCCTCCGGCAGGAGGCGTTTGGGCCACCGAGATTGGGCAGGAGCCGTTTGAGGGCAGCTCCAGCCCTCGCCAGTTTGGGGCCCAAACGTCTGAAATGCTCCGTGAAGTTCCATCGGTTGTCGAGGACAAGTCCCAGGTTAATTCATTCAGTTTCGATTTTTTTAATAATCAAGTTTACACACAAATGTACAGAACACTGTACGAAGGCAGATTTAACAAATACGGCCATTTTATTTGTGCATCTTTTTCTTACATTAATTCTGCATGTTAAGTTGTTCTGCGCACAATATTGTAGAAGAAAAGCTAACAGGCATTTCTGTCAAAAAAAAATAGCAAGGCCAGACCTAAAAATAATCCCAGTAGATAGGCAACACATAGGTACTTTAAACTGCTACTGTAAATAAACACCGTAACTGCCTTTTCATAGTGGTGACTACAATTTCGTCACCCCAGCACTAAAAAAAATACTACAAAAAACCGCTGATACAGCGTCAATCACGTAGTAATAGTATACGACAGCGTTTCCCAAACTTTGTTCTACTGTGACCCGGTTTTCATACTCGTCCTTCGTGTCCCACTTAAGATTTCGGACCTAATCGGTATTAGGTAAAATAAAGCACAAATATTGCTAACATGTATGTAAAAAATAAACATTTTTTACATACATGTTAGCAATATTAGCAATATTTGTAACGGTGAAGCGGATGTCATGTTGTATGAGATACTTAGAAATCCGTTGATACCTAACACACGTACACCGCTCGACCGCGCGGTCGAGCTAAGAATATTCGCTTCACTGCCCTCCGCGGCGGCGCGCGGTGCCGTGTGTGAATCGCCTTAGCAATATTTGTGCTTTATTTTTATTAGCTTCATACTTCTAGTATGAAGCTGTTTATTTTTTAACCAAGGCATCCAAGTCCGCCGAAAACGATGACAATTTTATCCTGACCTCGACCATCTCCTAGTACTTATTTAAAGTCGCAGCATTGCCTCCATAATGCTGCAACCCGGGACCCACCTGATGGGAAACGCTGGTATACAGCATGTATGACCTAGTCATCATCTCCCTAGCCTTTTCCCAAGTATCATGGGGTCAGCGCCCAACCATTCAATTTATAAACTGAGTCCTCGACACTCCCTCAGAGACAAATTTTAAGAGGTAAATATTATGACTGTGGCGTGCCAATATATATTTATGAAAATTTGTTGTACGCGCATAAAAATATTAATTTGTGCAAAAAATACAGTGATATCCATAATATAAATACAAGAAATAAGGACAAATACATAGTTCCTTCAACTAGGCTTAAGAAAATAGGTGGCTCGTTTAAATGTCAATGTATACGCTTTTATAATAAACTACCCAGACAAATTCAAGAACTTAGCATTACTAAATTTAAATTATTTATAAAACGTAAACTTTGTCAGAAAGCTTTTTACTCTGTCAAAGATTACATTGAGGATTCAAATGCTTGGGATTGAGCTGTTTCGATTAATACATTGGCCATTATTTACTTTATTTACATTTCTTTTCTCTTTGACATTTCAATTATTATTTTGACATTTATGTGTACTTTTTTAAGTATATAATCTTTTTTATGTATTTCTATTTGACATTGATGTGTACTTTTTAAAGTATATAATCTTTTTTTTATGTATTACTATTTGATATGTACTTTTTAAAGTATTGTGTATATGTTTTTGTGACATTTTTTTTTGTGAATGTGAGGACTATGGAAGTCGTTGGCTTTTTTTTTTTAAATATGCGGTCTGACGGTTTGAGTATTTAATGCGGCCTACCCAAATGTCCTTACTTTGGTACTGTTCGTCAAGACGTTGGGCTCCTTAGTTTTTAGTTGAGCTAAACGATTACTGACAAATGCTTGCACTGTCTGGACAGGTCCACTCAAATCTGTGTCCTTCTCTCATCAAGAGAGTGCCTCAGACATTAACCTCCATGGTTCTCGCACATTTTTGACCAATACGATTGTATGGACTTTAAAAGAGACTTTGACCTCTGAGTTTGTTTCGGATGTTTCTTCTCAGAGCAGTCCAGCTACGAAACACCGGCCCCATCGTTCGCTTAAAATAAATAAAAAAACAAAATATTGACGTGTAAAAGTGTTATATATATAACCTATTTACAAAATAAATATGATTTTATGATTTTTTATGAAAAACCTAACCGGATTCAGCTGGATACCAGTGTTTCACGTGAATCGACTGTCTATCTGACCTCCAAAACAGTAACTGGGCGACACGGTACTACTTAGTTAGACTGTTCATACTTTCTGGGTTCTGATTACCGGACTTTAGAGAATGCCATTTATATGCTTCAGCACGAACCGTCATTGTATGAAAGTGGTAGACTCCCGCAGAGGTCGGGCATTATATTACGTCATTCATCTGTCAAGCACCTCTTATCGTAAGCGTAATCTGACCACGGTCACAAAAACTGTTATTGTGTTTCTATATACATTAGAAAACACTATTTACAAATAGAGTTTTAAATCGGTCGGGGTTTGGTGGCTCAAATTTGTGCCAGCGGGCTCAACGGTAATACTTGTTGACTGGAACAATTTTGTGCCAGTGGGGTTCTAGACGTAGTTCTATAAATGACAACCGGGACAAACGTGTCAGTAAAAGTGTCAGTGACGTTCAAGAAAAACTTTTTTGGAGAATTGAAAAAGTCAAATTTTTACTTGCTCGTTGTCGGACCCACAACCTCTGAGACACGAGAGGCGGACGCCAGCACGGCTGTATGACCTATTAATTAGAATTAATTCTAGATCTGGCCACGCAAGTTCTTTTTGCACTAACATTTGTAGAAATTGCCAGCTTTCTTGTGTGAGACAATAATTATTTTTAAAGTAAGAATAACGAACGTTTAAAAAAAATATTGAGTTCTTAGACACTTTAGTTACTGACTGTACCTAAGTAAGTAAGTAACAATTAAGTGTAACTTATACTGAACTAAGATTCACTCAAGGGTGTATTTAGAATAGCCTCTGTTTGATATTTAATATGTAACTAGTTATTTTTAATAGTTTTTAGGGTTCCGTACCTCAAAAGGTAAAAACGGAATCCTTATAGGATCACTTTGTTGTCCGTCTGTCCGTCCGTCCGTCCGTCTGTCAAGACCCTTTTTCTCAGAAACGCGTCGAGATATCAAGCTGAAATTAATATCACATACTCAGGTCTGCTATCACTCAAAGCCGTGAAAAAATCAAGTTTCTAATTCAACGCAAAAAAAAGATACGGCGGTTTATATTGCATATTTAGAAATTTGCAAGAGATTCAAAACCTATCGGGTACTTCCCATTGACCAAGAATCATGAAATTTGGCAAGAAGCAAGGTCATGTAGCACAAGTAAAGGGAAAACTCCGAAAACCGTAAATTTGTAGTTTGTTCACATCAGGCGTCCGTCTGTTCGTCCGTCTGTCAAGAACGATTTTCTCAGGAACGCGTCGAGATATCAAGCTGAAATTAATATCACATACTCAAGTCTGCTATCTCTTAAAGCAGTAAAAAACTCAAGTTTCTAAATCAACGCAATAAAAAGATACGGCGGTTTATATTGCATATTTAGACATTTTCAAGGGAACCATAACTCAAAACCTACAGGGTACTTCCCATTGATCTAGAATCATGAAATTTGGCAAGAAGCAAGGTCATGTAGCACAAGTAAAGGAAAAACTCTGAAAACCATAAGATTGTAGTTAGTTCACATCCGTCCATCCTCCCGTTAGTCCGCCTGTCAAGACCCCTTTTCTCAGAAACGCGTCGAGATATCAAGCTGAAATTAATATCACATACTTAGGTCTGCTATCTCTTAAAGCAGTGAAAAACTCAAGTTTCTAAATCAACGCAATAAAAAGATAGGGCGGTTTAAATTGCTTTTAGATATTTGCTAGGGATTCAAAACCTATAGGTTACTTTCCATTAACGGAACCCTCGTTGCGCGAGTCCAACTCGCACTTGACCGGTTTTTTATCTTTTGTTTTCAGGCTTTTGTTCTAGTAAGAATATGTTAGACCAGTATTTATAATTAAGCGTTCTGGTAGGCAAGGCTGATTCGATAGGGGACTTCGATTTTGCGACCCGCCATTTTCTAAGCGTCTTCAGGATGGTAAATATTTTTTTATAGCCACAATATTTAACCGACCTCAAAAAGAAGTAGGTTTAGAATTCATCTGAATGTATTTTTTATGTATGTATTATTTTATATAAGTACCTATAAAACATAAATGTATTATTTTCTTTTGTACCTTTTCAATTATTTATTTTTAAATGCACCTGCCATACATCTCTTCACAGCCTTTGGTTGACTGGTAGCTATAACGTTTTGTAGTATAGTAATGGCAATGAAACTTTACCTCTTTATACCATAATATTAGTAATACAGTATTCACACATTCGTTGCATATCGTAAAATCCTCGTTTTCTATGCTCCCACGCATATCCACACTGATATTAGCATCAACACAAACTCGTTGCAAAATGGTGTGATATCAACCGCTTTTAATTGAGCAGAAATTATTATGAAACGTGTTATTCCAATCTTAAGATCTATCCTGAGATATATTGTCAGATAAACTTAAGTAATATGTGGAATAATTTATTTAGATAGGGATGATGTCATTCTTAAGATAAAGTCTGAGATAGTTTTATTTCTAGTATCAAAACTTTGTCTAGAGTGGGCGTTGGGTTCTAGAGCTTTAGTCACGTTTGCGTATCAAGATTATTTGGAGACACTTTGTCTATCAGTTTAAATGAAATCAATGTTGTATATCTGTTTTGTGTGATTTTAGTTAAGTACTAAAATAACGATCCATATTACTTACTGTATGGAGTAAATGGTAATTAATAGTCAATAAATATACATAAATTATACCTAAGAAAACAGACTATTTCCCGAAAAAATAAGGGTTTTTTATTGTCTTTAGTGCCTATTTTATTCTATCTGTCTTACTAAATGATTTAATCAGAAGTCACATTTTTTTTAATAAACATCAGCTTTGTTATTAAAACTTCAAACTACATAATGTTAGTATTATTACCCTAATTTTACCTAAACACTTTACCTAATAAATTAAGACTTAAGAGTAGTTAAACAAGTAACATTTACACTTTCAAACAACAATAGTTCTCTGTCGGAATGTTCGAGATCAAAGCGAAACAAAATGTCGTTGCTTTGGAACAATCTAACGAGGCATTCAGAATGCAATTTATGCCAAATAAACTAACACGTGGTTCGACAATAAATAGATCTTTGTCGACGGTTCGGGTGAGACTTTAGGAGAAAGCGGGAGCGGTTTGTTTCATGTCAATAACTTGTTATAAAACAAAGTCACTTTCCGTTTAATGTCCCTATAGACATACTTTGATTTTGCGGTTATATGAGCTATTTAAGAGAAAGGTTTATATACGAGTAATACGTCCAAAGTCATCATCTCCCTAGCCTTTTTTCCCAACTATGTTGGGGTCGGCTTCCATTCTAACCGGATTCAGCTAAATACCAGTGTTTTACGTGAAGCGACTGCCTATCAGACCTCCACAACCCAGTAACTGGGCGACACGATGCCCCTTGGTTTGACTGGTCAGACTTTCTGGCGTCTGACTACCCGTAACGACTGTCAAAGTTCTAAATGACAACCGGGACCAACGGCGTTACGTGCTTTCCGAGGCACGGGATGTCAGTGATGTCTAAGATAAACTTAGGAAGTACAGTATATGAATAGGGATGACGACAACATCAAAAAAATGCCATTCTGTTTAGTCCGTCTGATAGACCAGCTAAAAATACGGGACACGTATTTTTTGCTTGATCAAAATAATAAAGAAATACAAAGATAAAGAGCAACAAAGTTCCGGAGAGGGGGCTTTTGACGTCACTGTCTTGTAAAAATTGTATCAGATCGTGACATCGCGCGAAACTTCAACGCACTGTATCGTCGTCATTTTTCATTTACGAGAAAAAAGAAAAAAATACGTGTTCAAAATTTTTTGATTATCTAACTGACGGACTAATTACTTTTTTTACGTCGTCTCGCCTATTGAAAAAGTCACATTGGTACTTGCCCGGATTTAAACTCCCAACCTCTTTACACGAGAGGCGGGTGCCTTATCTGGTTAAATAGTTGTTTTCTATGGACATAACCTGAACAGAGCTGAATAAAATGTGCGTGGGCAGTCCCTAATTCTCCCTTTTCTACGCAAATCAAGCGAAACAAGGTTAAAACGATATTTCTAGTGACATAATCTGTTACGTCTAGACAAGTCTGTAGACTAAACTAGGAATAGACTCGACCTTGTTATGATATCTTTATGTCATAGCTGTGCCCCTGGCTTTGCACACTTAGAGGTAATTGAGCCAAATCCGATGAAGACTATTCAATCAAAAACAATTGTCACATGAACCAATAGTGTGGTGGGGATCAGATGTATTTTTTTTCATGGCCTTTAAAATGTTTGATTGTATTTTATACTAGCTGTCCCGCACGGTCAAATCAGCATTTTTTATTATTAGTCCGCTCCCTTAGGTCGTAGCGTGATGTTAGATAACCTTTTTCGATAAATGGGCTAGTATTTAGATACTAGCCTTTAGATAATAGTCTTTGTTTTCTTTTTGTGTTAGCACAAAAAGAAAATTACAGTTCGGACAAACACTTCTAGGTGTTACCTCCCACAAACAAAAAAAAACTTTACCTCTTTATAAAACAGTGTAGATATCGAAGAGCACAATATGTTAAGGAATGATATTTAAATAGTAACTAATTTAGGATATTTTCTACAACCCGTGCAACTGTCGCTGTTTTGACGGGCCTGTTGGTCTACTGGTGATCCTGAACGCTAAGCCAGAGGTCGTGGGTTCGATTCCCACCCAGGACAAACTTTGTGCGAGGAGCATGATTATTTTTTCTGTGTCTGGGTATTATTTATCTATAATATGTTTGTATTTATAAATGTATATAAATATGTAAGTATATCAGTTATCTGGTTACCATAACACAAGCTCTGCTTAGCTTGGGATCAGATGGCCGTGTGTGAATTGTCCCAAGATATTTATTTATTTGTTTGTTTAACTTATTCCTGCAGGTCGCTGGCGCATGGCGTCAGCGTCAGCGTTACGTCACAGCACAAGTCGGAGTGCACAGATAGTCGTAGGGTTAGTCAGTCATACAAACATATATTCGTGGCTATGAATATACTAAAAAAAGTAGTAAAATTAGTATAATGGACTACTAGTGTCCGCATTTTTGGTAACTGTTCCGCTTTTGTAGTTCATAGGAAAATGTTATAATTATAATGTAACCTTAAGATAAGTTGGTACCGAAAATAGACATCCCTTAGCTTTTTCGAATCCTTTAGTTTTTTCAATTATTAAACTAATAGCTGCCCCTCGTGGTTACACCCGCATTTCTGTTTACTGCTCCACCCACGTAGGCCGTAGCGTGATCTTACAAAGCCTCTAACTTTCCTTCTTAAATGGGCTATCCAACTCAAAAAGAATTTTCCAAATCGAACCAGTTGTTGCTGAGATTAGCGCTTTTAACAAAACTCTTCAGCTTTATAATATTAGTATATTTTACCCGCTCCCCGCTCCGCTCATCACCACGCCCTCACACTAATTACAAGTTAACGGGCGATCAACAGCTGCTATCACGAGTGGATTAAAACAATTGATTAATTCAAGTGCAACTAGCTGAATGAGCATTCTGGATGCTATCCAGATGTCTACAGTCTTGCAAGCTTAGAGCGAAAATGAATCGCTTGGAGACCGCAACTGGATCGTAAGAATAGCAGCGCCGTTTCATGTTTGTGACTGGTACAACTGAAAGGCCTGTGGGTATGTAAACTTGTATGTTTATATTCAACTAGCGTTTGCCCGCGGCTTCGCCCACATGAATTTGTAGGCCTTTGGAAGTCGAATTTCCAAAAACACTTTAATAGTGGTTGAGTAAGTACTCTTTACAACGAACTCACGCAACAAGTTTCGGTCTCTAGGCCCGGTGGTTAATATATCAACAGTCAGTCAGTCAGTTTACTATTTTATACAAGACTAGCTGTTCCTCGCGGTTTCGCCCGCGTTACGTTAGGTTTTGGTTACTGCCTCGCTACCGTGGGACATAGCGTGATGTTATATAGCCTATGTTACTCAGGGATATTGTAGCTTTCGAATAGTGAAAGAATTTTTAAAATCAGTCCAGTAGTTTTTGAGCCTATTCATTACAATCAAACAAACAAAGTTTTCCTCTTTATAATATCAGTATAGATATTTTTTTGCAAAAAAAGAACCGACTTCCCTCAATTTCGGCATGATACCATCATCAGATCCTAGACCTGATGACAATAGGACCATTTGGGAAGTCTACCCTTTCAAACAAAAAAAGAATTGTTCAAATCGGTTGGTAAACGACGGAGATATGCGCGAAATAACATAAAAAAAAATACAAACATCCGAATTGAGAACCTCCTTCTTTTTTTAGAAGTCGGTTAAAATGGATGTACGTAGTCTTAACATCAAAGTGAACCAAGGAGAGTACTCCTTAGTTCGTTTTAACAGATCGCTTTTCTCACAACCTGTCTTAAAATGATTTATCAGTAAATAGTAAACTTCCATTAAGCAGAGTCAAAACATTGATAAAGTGTTATCAGTTGGTCCTTATATAGGAGAATCTATTGATGGATCATATATTATTGTTCATTGTAGTCTTAAATGAATTAAGTTGGTCGGTTTAATGGGTCAGTCCATTCGTATATGTGTGCTTTTCTAATCAAGAGAGCAATATGGTCATTCATCTAAATGGTCCTCGCATGGTTTGATAAATACAATCGTATGAAGTTTATAAGAGATTTGGAATTCGGAGTTTGGTCCGGATGTTTCCTCTGTGTAATTAGACAGGAAATACATAAATAGCATCGCCATTAGCTTTAAATACGCTGTTCCAATGTTAACTAGTAAAGTATTATATTTACCCCTTTTTATAAAATCCATGTCTATTTTTTAAACTGGTTAATATATTACATTTATATTATACTAGCTTTTCCTCGCGATTTCACAAGCGTTACGATAGGTTCTTGGTTACTGCTTCGCTCTCGTGGGACATAGCGTGATATTATATGTATAACCTATATTACTCAGGGATGATGTAGCTTTCTAATGATAAAAATAATTTTTGAAATCAGTCCAATACTTTTTGAGTTTATTCGTTACATACAAAAATACAAATCATTTCTCTTTATAATATTAGTAAAGATATAGTTCTTAGTTCTCAACTCCTGAGAGCCAAATCTACAAACTTAAAACACACAACCATTCATTGTTTTAAGACACTCACGTCCAACAGTGCACCATTTCTAGCTTAATACAAAACGCAACGGCAAACGTCAGCCGACCAATCACGTGGCCGTACTCAGATGATTTTAACCAATCGGACGAGCGTACTGCGTATCGACATAAGTAGGATTGACTGTGCAATGCCGGCCGTTATCTGATTAATTAACTCAATTAATTCAACGGTTGTTAGTATGGTGTCGGTAATCCCATAGGGTAGGGACGTACAGCTTTTAATGGGAGAAATGCATGAAATAATGTATATTGTCGAGCTTGTTGGTAGACAGGTAGCTTGCAACTGCTTTTGCGTGAGTGTCAAGTAGTCTTACAAAAATAACTTAAATAAAATGTTATAATAAAAATATTAACGTTACCTCTTTTTAAAAGTAATAATGTAGATTAGGATGAGAATTTAGCGTTCTAGAATATTTTAGTACTGGTAAAAAGTTTAGTTCTGTTTTAAGCGTCAATTTTTTTAATGTTTAAGTTAATTAAAAATTTTACGTAACGTACTGGACATAAACATTGAGAAAACCATAAACATTGTCATTCCCAAGTAACGCCAATAGTTTGCTAAATACGCCATTTGAAGTCGCATCATCAGGCATTGCATGACAACTAGCGCCAACAAAAAGTAATACCATAGATAGCCCTTAACTTTCACCATATCAGTTCTGTTTATGCCCAACTTATTTTATTTACCCCTCTTAATCAGAAGAATTACAACCACTAATAATATTGTATACGAACTAAATAAACCAAGCACTAAATATATGATTGATTCATATTTATGACGCCGAAACGTGCCAAAACTATCATGGCGTCTAGTATAAGTTGACACATGATGGCGGCACCACTATGTACGGCAAATGTCAAAAATGTGACAGTTGTAGTATATTTTATTGTTAGTTCTCTATTTCGCCGTATGCCATGTTATGTTTGGTATTAGTATCCAAGGTCGGTGAATGATAAAAATACAAGGTTTGGTGCCAAATCCCATAGATGTGTCACTTGTATTGTAGAAATAAAATATAAAAACAGCGGTCAAATTGAGTTGAGTTTTTTGTTGAGTGAGAATAAGGTAATGTTGTTACTTGCATCTCAGCGAAATCGAACAGCAATGAGTACTTTCGGAAAACCAAGATAGTACAGGTTGTTCAGTATGTATTTTCATTTGATACGAACAACTACTCAATTATACAGGGTAGAAATTCGAACTACTTTAAAAATTGTAACTACATAAAAATGATTTTAGAAAACTATCCATATTTTTTATAACATAAAAAAAATTAACAAATTATAATCATCTTAAATCCCAAACTAGCCGTAGCCGCTTCTTTGCAACATGCAACGTGAAACATTCAATATTATTGTTCGCCTACCTTCATTTTACCGCATTTCATGATTTACTCAAACAATGTTCTGTAAAACGAAATGGCAGTTTAAATTAAATGATTTCGTAGAATTCCGTCCAAGCTGAAATCCATTATTTCAAAACGTAGTATTTTGCATGGTACATTTTGATAATCCCTTGTTTCCATTAAATATTTACACTCTATATTTGATTTTCATGGATGGATGTAATTAATCCTTCAAACACACATAATTTGAGACACAATAGAAAGACAATAGCAGCCCGACAGCCGGCTGTCGTTTGGTCGTTGAAAGGTTAATGCTGTCATCTGCGGTTACTGGTTGGTTACTGCTTCGCTCCCGTCGTATGTAGCGTGATGTTGGTCATAAAAATACGTCAAATTGACATATCAATGATTTGACGTCGTCAATATTGATCCTGGTGTTTTCGCTCATGGTAAAATTTGGGCGTACCTGCGTCACTTTGGGACTTCCTATGATTGTTCTAACATTCAGTCTTCGTAGCGTCTGTCTGTCTCCGCTGCGATGAACTCGAAAATCACTGAACGGGTTTTAATACCGTTTTCCTAAAAAGATAGTGTGATTTAAGAAACTTTTAGTGTATAATATTGTAGAGATAATTCGAGTTATCCATTTGTCATGTCAATGCGAAATGTGTTCATTCTCACAGTACAATATATAGGTAAATAAATTAATATAGGACGATGAGAATATTTTTTTTTTTCCCATTATATATCCAATTTGACAGGACTGAACTAATGTGTATTTTTGCCCTTTTCTTAATGAAATGGAAAGAGAAAGATGCACTTTAATTAAATTAAATTTAATTTGGGATCTAGGGAATAGGCACCACTGTCTTATTTAAACAATATACAAGAAACTACTAACCTTATCTAGGCGACCTAGGTGACCTATAAGTAGTCGATAAACTTTGTAGGTATATTGTACCACGGTTAGACATAAATTAGTTACTAAGGTTGTCTAAAGGACATTTGCTTTAGATATTGTAAAGATGGGGACGAATTAAAATGTTTTAAAATATGGATATTATGATTGGGTTTATTTTGGTTCGTAAATTATGAATTGTGAATATTTGAATAGACTAAATTAAATAGAGCCTAGTTCGCAGGTAATAATGTTAAGGTGACTTTAACCTTTCGATGACCAAGCGACAGCCGGCTGTCGCGCTGCTATTGTCTTTCTATTGTTGTGTCGTGTGTTAGAAGGTTTAAATTGTGACCGATATTTACACACATAATTATACTGACAATAACAAAATATTATGGTCTGGTCAGTGACCCTGACTGTTAAGCCGGAGGTCATGAGTTCGATTCCCACCCAGGGCAAACTTTGTGTGACCATGATTGTTTGTTCTGTGTCTCGGTGTAATTTATCTATAATAGGTTTATGTATGGATTTATAAAGTATATAAGTATGTATATCAGTTGTCTAGTTACCATAATACAAACTCTGCTTAGCTTGGGATCAGATG
Source organism: Athetis lepigone (assembly GCA_033675125.1). Classification (NCBI taxonomy): domain Eukaryota; kingdom Metazoa; phylum Arthropoda; class Insecta; order Lepidoptera; family Noctuidae; genus Athetis; species Athetis lepigone. The sequence continues at coordinate 5,881,200 of CM066234.1, read as the reverse complement.
GCCGTGTGTGACTTGTCTCAAGATATTTATTTATTTATTAATTATTCCTAAAGAAAATATAAGCGAGTTAAAAAAACGATACTTTTAATTTAATAGTTTTTGTTGATGTCTATCTGTCCCTATGTGTGTTTAGATCTTTAAAACCGCGCAATCGATTTTGTAAACTGATGGAGTGATTCATGCGCAATGTTTATAATATATTGTAGTACTTACGGTTTATATTTTATCATTCTATGTGATTCTCCTTGTTTTTAATAGTATTTCTAATTAGTTATATTATTCTGAAAAGAAATACTTAATTAATTTGTAAACAATGCTTGACACTTTTTCATCTGACATTTGTCAATCATTCTATTTGTTTTCTTTATAGGTGGAGGTTGGTTTGTCTTCGTGAAGTTTGCATACGTTTTTACACCTGACCGCCTAATTTTGTTACTGGCACCCTCATTTTCTTTACTATTTCAAATTTTTGATTCAAAACATTGCGTTCCTAACAAAGTGTTCGAAAAGAGTCTTCTTTTTCGATATTTTTGCAGAGGGAAGTCAGTCTTGTGCCGGCATCGAAAGAAGGAGTAACTGGGAGGTCTAGAAGTGAACCCTCTCATATACCTATTACTGCAGAACCTCTGAGTGACGTTTAAGCCTCTAAGTGAACCGGCCTCTCTCTTGGGTTCACCTCCCAGTTTACTCCTGCACGCGCTTCTGCGTTATCTATTTCTAGCCTCCAGCCTCCGCTGTCGAGGGGCCTACTCTGCCTCCGGCCTGTCTAGTCGGGGTGCCTGCTCTGCCTCCAGCCAGCGTAGTCGAGGCGCCTACTCTGCCTCCGGCCTCCGGCCTCCGTTGCCGAGGCGCTTACCCTGCCTCGTGACGACGTGAAGCACCTCCGAATCCTGGTTTTTAACATCCTCTCCTATTTATTTTAAATCCTACGAGTTTGGGCCAAAGTGTAGGGTGATCAGGTACTCTCATTATTATAATTTTAAATATATATATCTGTAAATTTCCAAACTGTTTAATTTCTTCTACTACCTTTCTGTTCGTCTGGGACTCCAGTTCCCTATGGTTCTGGTTTCCTAGACGAACCTACCTGTGTGGTTGTTTCCCTGGGCTTCTACAACCCAGGGTAACGCTACAATATATACTGAGTACATGCATTATTATAGATGTCGTTAGTTACTTAATAAATAAAAATGTTACCTAGGAAAAAAAACGTTTTTGTATTTCTGAACACGTTTATGTGTTTACGCATCGGTCGCTTATTTCTAGTCACCCTATTTGTAGCTAGTTAAGAACCTGATATCTCAATATATTTATATTATTTAAAAAAAAAACTTTAATTATTGACAGAAACTTACAAGAAAATCACATTTATTGTTTGCTATTTAATATTATTAAGTAATTCTGTTTTTAGTATTTGTGTTATAACGGCAACCGGAATACAACATCTGCGAATACATTCGTCTAGCTATCACGGTTCCTGAGATACAGACTGGTGACAAACCGACAAACAAACAGACAGACGGACAGCGGAGCCTTAGTATTAAGTTCTCGTTTTACCCTTTAAGTACGGAACTCTAATAACTAGAGTTAAACAAAATCTAAGCTAGAAGATTACATCTGACTGATAACTTGACAGATTTATTCGAAACAAATTATTTCTGGATAATTAACTAACCAAAGATAAGATAAGATAAGTGCCGGCAAAACTTGAATAAAACCGAAACATGAATAACAAAATTGGATTAACAAATCATAATTTACTTCAGAAGTTTTAGAGTTTGATAAACGTGTATTTAATATTAATTAAGTTCGAAAGTAGGTGCCAAGATTTATGATCGGCATTTCCAAGTAATGGATTTAAGGGTAGTTTCACAAATAACTTAGCTTGATTAGTTATGATCAATGTTAGTTCCTTTAAGGCCCGTATTAATAGACGTCACTCAAGTCTGAGACGCTCTCAAATTTGGGATCCCTTCTTTTCGCATAATATTCTTTGTCCTAATATACTTCGGCATAACGATTTTGGCACAATTTGTTTTGGCATAATAATACTTCGGCATAATTTTTTTAGGCATACATTTTATGTTGGCATAATCATGTTAAAGACTAATTTGTTTTGGCATAAATTTGATTCGCATAACGATAGTAGGCCTAATGACTATTAGCATAACGTTAGTAGGCCTAAAGACTATTTAGCATAACGTTAGTAGGCCTAATGACTATTAGCATAATAATGTTTAGGCATACAATTAATATAAATAACAAAAACAATTTTCATGCAAATGATATATAAATATAAATATACATGACATTATGTAAAGCAAACCAATTTGCTATTGTTTCTGTAACAATCAAATAAATTGTTGGTTAAAAAGTTAATATGCTGTGCAACAAAAATTAGTGACAGAACCGAATTGCTGCAAAACCGACTCCACGTAGTCTTGTTTGTCCCACCCCTAGAGTGTTATTTAAAATCGCGTAGGCGCGTAGGGGCGAGGCGGCCCGCGGGCTGAGGAGCAGGCGGCTGGGAGCGAGCCGCCGCGGCTGAGGCTGGCCGGCGAAGCCGGCCAACAAGCCGAAGCTGCGGTGGTGAGCGAAAGCCGTCTGCGACGATTAGCACGCGTGGAGCCGCCGGAGGCCTGCAGCGCCGGAGCCGTCACAGAAACTCTGCCTGCTGCATGTTGCATGCTTGCTTGAATGCTGCATACTTGCTTGCATGCTGCATGCTTGCTTGCATGCTGCATGCTTGCTTGCATGCTGCATGCTTGCTTGCATGCTGCATGCTTGCTTGCAAGCTGCATACTTGCTTGCATGCTGCATACTGCATGCTTGCTTGCATGCGGGTATAGTGTCTAATATTCTAGGTGTTAATAATTTTCCATTGTTATACCTATAAAAATATGTTTTAATATTTTTATGCGAAATTTATGCTTTAAATTTTATGCTTTAGGACATTATGCTTACAAACGTTATGCTTTAAAACTTTATGCTTAAAAAAGTTATGCTTTAGAACTTTATGCTTAATAAGTTTATGCTTTAGAATATTATGCCTAATCATTATAATGGCTAGACACATTATGCTTAAAAAAGTTATGCATGAGCAGTTATGCGTAATTATGTTATGCGAAAATATAATTATGCGAAACAACATTATGCGAAGTTATATTAGGTCTTAAAATTTTATGCAAATGGATAGGGAACCCTCAAATTTATTGCTGTCCTTATTTTTTCCCTTTAGAATGACAAGGACAGCAAGAGACTTGAGAGCGTCTCAGAATTGAGTGACGTCTATTAATACGGGCCTTAGAGCGCCTTCACACTAGCGTTTGTCCAGCGTAGGCGTTTGAAAAACGTATGCGCAGCGCAGACGCCACAACTACTCGGCGCAGGCGTCGCGTTGTCGCGGCGTTTCCTCTGGAGTCAATTGACCGCTGCGCTAACGCGGCGCAGACGTCACACAATTTTCACACTAGCGTTTGTCTGCGCCGCGTAGCGTAGTTGCAGACGCCGCTATGCTGCGCATACGTTTATCGAACGCCTACGCTGGACAAACGCTAGTGTGAAGGCGCTCTTAGGTTGGCGTGCTGGATAAACGGGCATTGTTGCTATTGCGAATGTAAGGGGTTTAGGAGCCCGCAGCTCATGTCAGCTCAATTCGAGCCCACAATGACACGATTGTGGGTTCGAATTCGGGCAAGTACCAATGTGATTATTTCAATTCAAATGTACTTTCTAAACATTTGCTTGGACATCACTGACATCCCGTGCCTCAAAAAACACGTAAAGCCGTTGGTCCCAGCTGTCATTTGTACAACTTTGAGAGTCGTTACGGATAGTCAGACGCCAGAGTGTCTGACCAGTCTAACCAAGAGGTACCGTGTCGCCCAGTTACTGGGTTGTGGAGGTCAGATATTCAGTCGCTACACGTAAAACACTGATATTCAGCTGAATCCGCTAGGCTGGAAGCCGACTCTAAGGCTCAATTCACACGTACCACAACCACACCACAGCGACAACCACACCACAACGCCGCGATGTGGTCGGGCGTAAATTTTGTATTGAAAATGAATATTACAATTCACACGCACCACATTTTGTGGTTGTTATCGACCACCTGTGTAATACGACTACATCGCAACCACATCGCGACGGCAACGCGGCGGCAGCGCGGCCACATCGCCACGACATATACGTCCACGCGCGCCTAGCTGGCGCCTGCGCTAACCACATCGACATTTTGTGGCTACCACAACGCAGCTGCAAAAAGCCGCTGCGACACTATTCACACGTAACCACATCTTGACCACATTTTGTCGCTGCGACGTGGTGTGGTTGTGGTACGTGTGAATTGACGCTAAAAAGTTTGGGTAAAAAAGCATAGTAAAATCATTAAATCATATTTATTTTGTAAAAAGGTTATAACCTATACATAACACTTTTACACCGTAATATTTGTTTTTTTTTAATATTAAGCCAACGATGTGGCCTGTGGTAAATGATGATGACTTATTCTCTCATCAGTTACTATCATATTTAAGACAAAAAAAATGAAATAAATATACACAGAATCGTGCTACGTTGATTTCGAACCAGCAAGTCAGCTTTGAAAGACTAGTGTTAACAGAATGGTGATCGAAAACCCCGAAATTTTTCAGTATCGTTTCAGTTTTTTTATTGTAACTTCTTTTTTTTATTACATATGGGCTTGCTCTTGGTCCCAGACTAGCCCGAGGGCATAGACGGAGCCTACGATGGAGCGAGCTCACCCAAAAAATGCCTATGCACTCGTCTCTTGAATACATCCGGGTTATATGCATTTGGGAACACAGACGCCGGCAGGGAATTCCTTTCTTTTGCGGTGCGCTTAATAAAGGAATTCGAGAAACGCTGCGTGCGGATACGAGGAATATCGACCAAGAAAGGGTGGTATCCCGCCGTACGTCTAGATGTCCGGTGGAAAAATGGAGACGGGGGAATGAGCTCGTGTAGCTCATGAGCACACTCCCGAAGTACAATCTGTAAAACACCGCCAGACAGGCAACTTTACGCCGATGTGCTAGAGATTGTAGTTGGGCCACCAGCTTCTTGTCGCCAATGAACCTCCTGGCTCTGCGTTCTACCGAGTCCAATGCGGCCAGTTGGTATTTGGCTTTAGCCATCCCCTTAGTTCTTATAGTCATCATCTTAGTTCTTATCTGAGGAAATTTCACTGCCATAAAATTTGACTTGATTTGTTTATTGTGAGGAGTCGAGATGACGAAGCTCTAATAACTAAGTTGTTCTACAATATGTAGTGATTGAGTTCTCAATTACACAAATAATTGTTCCTAACAGCTCCGATTTGATTAAACATATCTACCAAAGCAATACAGATCATACATTATTAGCTAATACTTGATCTGTTAAATTAACCTTGACAATTACTACAGCCATATCAATTATTTATCAACCAACTATGTTAATAAAGCATAGGAACCGCAATAAGATTAAATTATATCGAAGTTTATTGAATGGCAGCTGTTTGATAGAATAGTATCAGTTAATAAGGAAACCTCGTAAAGTAATATGTATTAATGTTATTGGTATTAATATGTATCAACAGATTGGAATTGTTTAAATTGAATGGTGGAATGTGGCCATGGAAAATGGCCTAGTGAGCCGCAACTTAGAGGCCTAGGGTATCTGTACCCTATCGTTTTAGTTAATTAACTGAATGTAAACAAAAAAAAAACAAACAATCTTGTCTTTTTATTATAAACTAACTTTTGCCCGCGACTTCGTCCGCGTGGATTAATAGTTCCCGTTTCCGGGGGTTTTCCAGGATGAAAACTATTCTATATCCTTTCCCGGGTCCCAGACTGTATCTGTACTAAATTTCATTCAAATCGGTTCAGTGGTTTAGACGTGAAGAAGAGACAGACGTTGACAGACCGAGTAACTATCGCATTTATAATATTAGTACGGATTTTGTATTATTAATATCGTATAGAGAATTCAGATTCGCTTTTATTCTAAACCGACATGTAAGAAACCAGATAGAAACAGTTATATTAAAATAAAAAGGTGTACATTGGTTACTTTACTTACCATGTTATTCTATCTTCAAAAACGGCACACCAACGCAATAGAATGGCATGATTCAAGTATTCGAGTGAAAAAGAGAGAAATAAAATTTTGCGACAATAGGGATGACGACGACAGCTTCAAAAAATGCCATTCTGTTTAGTCCGTCTGATAGATCGGCCGAAAATACGGGACACGTATTTTTTGCTTGATCAAATTAATAAAAAAATACAAGGATAAAGAGCAACAAAGTTCCAGAGTGGGGGCTTTTGACGTCACCGTCCTGCAAAAATTGTATCTTATTGTGACGTCATGCGCAACTTCAACGCACTGTATCTTCGTCATTCTTCGTTTACGAGAAAAAAGAAAAAATACGTGTTCAAAATTTTTTGATAATCTATCTGACAGACTAATTACTTTTTTTTTGTCGTCTCGCCTATTATAATTTGGTGAAATAACTACATGTTCAAGTGCCACATGCTAACTGCCTATAACCTGTCTACCTACCTTTTTAATTTTGATAACAGTTAGTGTTGGTATGATTTTTTACGCAATTTTTAGATAAAAGGACATGTCAAAACTGTTTGCATTTGGTGAACTACCTAAACCGATGGAGTATAGGTCCCTAGAGTAGGTGCCCTACAATCAAATCGAAAAACCCTATTTGCATAATCAGATTTCCATATGGTAGGTAGGTTATATAAATATATACTTACGTGTTTTATATAATAATAATAATTTAATTTATTTAATGACAACAAAGGTTCAATGGTTAGTAATAACTTATCTACTAAGGGTTAGTAACACTTAAAAACTATTCATTACTGCCGGACAAGCAGTGCTATCCAGTGCCTAAGCACCGGCGCATCGTACTTGCCGGCCATGGTTTGTAGGATGCTGGTAGCGCTGGTCCCAGTTCTTCCTTGCAACGAGGCTGCCTTCTTCCTCATGATGGCATGAAAGTCATCCACCCGCGTCCAGGCGAACATGCCCGACGCACTGCAAAAATAATGAAATAAGTAAGTATTTGATGTGTTTTTTATTATTAAAATACCCTATTAGTTTTTTTCGCACCTGTCATGTTCTTTTCACCACCCTTAATTGACTGGTACAGAATGCCAAGGGCATTAAGTCCAACGTTGTACTTTTGTGGCGAAAGTATGAATAAAAAATAATAATACCAGTCTATTAATGTCCCCCTGCAGACTTCTTGTCACATAGAGAAGGCACGAGCATCCATACTTACTTACTTACTAATATTAAAAATGGGAAAGTGTGTCTGTCTGTCTGTATGTTTGTCTTTCTTTCACGACAAAACGGAGCGACGAATTGACGTGATTTTTTAAGTGGAGATAGTTAAAGGGATGGAGTGTAACATAGGCTACTTTTTGTCTCTTTCTAACGCGAACGAAGCCGCGGGCAAAAGCTAGTTTATCAATAAATATGAATGAATAAATAAATATCAAGGCTAATATCAAAAGTTTAATATTCAAAAGGTTAATTGCTATTGGAGATGTGTCTCTCTGGTCGGCTTTTACTTGTTTTCACGCCTACGCACGGAAATACTGCTGAAAACACTCGGAAATTAATATTCTGAATAAGTACAGAATAATACCTGCTCTTATATTCATTATTTAAAAAATAAATATTTGTCAATACTTCTTTTCAAAGTTGGATGAACGTTTATATATAAAATGGTTAACTAACTGATTGTTGATAAATCAACGCACAGCCCAAACCGCTGGTCTTAGGCCGGTTTTAGTGCTCGACCGACCGTCGGTGCGTACATCGGTCGCGCTTCTCATTTGTATGAAAATTCACAAGTCGTCACAGTGCAGTGTTCGACCGACCGTACGCACGCGTATATTGCTACGCACTGCGTACGAGGACCGTCGGTCAAGCGCGTCCGCAAGCGTGCTGTCGGTCGACCGACGCGCTATGGAAACATATTTAACGTGTTCAGTGGTACACCGATCGGTGGACCGACCGTTCATTTCGTGTATGTGTTTGTGACTGCTCCAGCCCGGTCAAGTTGGTTGGTCAGGAAAACACTGAACGTTACAAACTGACGATCGGTTATTCGTATCGTCAGGAACGATGGTACGCACCGACGCGACGGTCGGTCGAGCACTAAAACCGGCCTTAGAGACAAGAATTTTGCAGGGTGAGTTCTTTGTAAGGAGTAGATGGCCACTAAAAAAGAATTTTTGGAAATGCGATTCCTTAATAGTTCGATCGCACGTGATTTGTGTGAGTTAAGAGATGGATGTTCGACATCCAGGCATGCAAAGTCACGGCACTAGCATAAATAAATAAAATGGTAAACTGACTGAATGCTGTTTGTTTGTTTATTTCAACGCACAGCCCAAACCGCTGGTCCTAGAGACATGAAACTTATAAGGTGTATTCTTTGTGAAGAATAGGCAGCTACTAAAATTGGTAGTTTGTAAATTCCACCCCTAAAGGGATAATATAGGGGATGGAAGTTACGAAGTCCTTTTTTTTTTGGGGAGTGGGAAATCATCAATTGACTGCTCCCGTCCTGGGTGCGGCGGGAGGGCGTGTCAGAATTTTACTGACTAAAACCCACTCATGTTCCTTCGATTGCCCTTTATGTTCCAGGGTCATGGTAACTATTATAAAAATTCCGCAACCCCGGCAGGCGTTGGCCCTGTTGGGCCCCTTCCTGTGCTGACTCCTTCTCTTTGAGGCGCGCGTGGAACATAACGCGCCGTCGACGCGGTCCTGGTCCTAGCCGGGCGGCGAGCTACCCATCGCTCGCCATAAGTTACGAAGTCCTCACGGGCAAAGCCTTGAGCGAAAGCTAGTTTAAAAAGAAACAAAAATGAGAGTTAATTTGGCATCTCGCAAATTTCGCATTTTCTATTTTAATTTCGGGTAAAACGGTCGTCTACTGAGCTGTTAAATTAAAATGTAATAAAGTGAGATGACTTCAACAATATAATTTTATTTGATTACAAAACGTACCTTTGTAGAGATTTTAGTTGAAATCTCTTAGTTTTTTTCTACGTAGTTGAGTATAAATGGCCCGATCTTTTATTTGGATTAGGGTCGAAAACGACATTTATTTAATTAACTTTAATGTAGTTCGCAGTTGGACTATATTTTGTGTCTTTGTCTCTCTTAATTTGCGTTGTAAGGCTGTTTTTTTACCATAAATGTAAGAGAGTGGGCTAATAGTTTTAGATACTTTCAGAGTTCCGTATCTATAGGGTGAAACGGGTCCCTATTAATAGGACTCCGCTGTCCGTCTGTCTGCCCTTCTGCCTGTCTATCACCAGGTTGTATCTCGTGAACCGTGATAGCTAACCAGTTAACATTTTCACAAATGATGTATATTATGTTGCTTGCCACTATAATCAGAAAAAATAAATCTTAAGTGGGCTCAAAAACAACAAACGTGTTTTTTTTGCTATTTATTTCTGATTGTACGGAACATCCGTGCACGAGTCCGACTCATATTTGGCCGGTTTGATTAGCTTGTATAGCTCTGTCTCTCTTCCTCAATGGCCACCAGATCTTATTCTGTATTGCGTTACGTCATAATTTCAATTTTAAGAACGTTCTTAGAACTTCCAAGAATAATATTGAAAAAAGAAATAATCAAATTAGTCCGTCTATTAACGAGTTTTGCCTAGCAACACAGATTTACCCTACAGTAAGAAGTTTGTAGGCGTTTATCGTGAATTTTCACAAATGCTTAGCATTTGCTTATTCCCTGTAGGAAGTTTAACTCTGGGGGTTTAAAGCGTTTTCCTTAGGTTTAAAATTTCGTTTGACGTAATATAATAATATGACAAATAGAAAAAAGACTGATCATCGCGTAGTAGGCGTTTCGGCCGTTCAATTTCGTCCTCTATGGTCGAAACAGGAATTTCATTATTATTAATATTTTTGAGGGGTGGACCAGATTTAAAATCCTTTTCATTTTGGCCGCTAATCCTAACTAGTGTAAAATAATATCGACCGAAACACCCCTCAGAAATATTAATCATGGTAAAATTTCTATTTCGAACGGATCGGATGAACCCATAGGACTCACAAACAAATGCAAAAGATAATTTCTTAGATTCGAAGCATACGAAGTTTTTTTATGAGAGCTATTCTAAAAATCAGTCAAAATTAAAAAATAACATGCTTGAGTCAATGTCCTAAGTCCTCCATGTGAGGCAAAGGGGCCCACAGTTGCAACCACAAAAAAAAAACAAATGTTATTGATTGCTGAACAGGTATCGTATTTTCTTTTATTTGCGAGTTTTATAACAACCTCCTGAAAAGTCCTGAAAAGTTTCAAAAATGCACCTTGTATATTTTTTCTAATATCTTTATTCGTGTATGGGATTAGGTCTCTCTCAACTTGACTTGCCTGACGCAGCTCCATGCTGAGGTAGGAGCCTTTTCTGGCCACGCACAGGCTTTATATTGTACGCTTTGTTCGTCTATTGTTATTGTTTTTAATAGTGTGTCTATGTGTGTCCAGAATAAATGTGCTTTCTTTCTTTCTTTCTTATATTTTATCTTATAAATAGCTTCAGCTTAACCCCCCGTTTTACTGCGTGAGTTATCAAGTTATCATTTTACCTCCCCCAGCCAGGGAGATGAAATCTATCCCTTTAAAAACACTAGAGCTTACTATTTTTAGCACATTATTAGATGGCAGAATGTAGGCCGCATGTTTATTCATAACTAGCTTTTGCCCGCGGCTTCGCTCGCGTTAGAAAGAGACAAAAAGTAGCCTATGTTACTCTCCATCCCTTCAACTATCTCCACTTAAAAAAATCACGTCAATTCGTCGGTCCGTTTTGCCGTGAAAGAAAGACAAACATACAGACAGACAGACAGACACACTTTCCCATTTATAATACTAGCTTCTGCCCGCGGCTTCACTCGCCTTAGAAAGAGACAAAAAGTAGCCTATGGTTCTCTCCATACCTTCATCTATCTCCACTTAAAAAATCACGTCAATTCGTCGCTCCGTTCTGCCGTGAAAGAAAGACAAACATACAGACAGACAGACAGACACACTTTCCCATTTATAATATCAATATGGAAGTATGGATGATCGACTTCTTACGCATATAAGTACATTGTAAACTATCGATATTACTAGTTCTGGACTCGTATCACTACACTAAAGTAGAATGTAAAGCAGGTCGAACATCGGGCATACATTTGTATCTTCGTAATAGTGGCGCTTCACATATACTACACGATACCACTTGGTTAGACTAGATAGGCTTTCTAGTTTCTAAGTACCCGTAACGACTCGTGCTTTCCGAGGCACAGGATGTCTGTGATGACCAAGATAAACTTGAGAAAATGCATAATTGAAAGATTCACATTGGTACTTGCCCCGCTTCGACCCCACAACCTCTTACATGAGCCTTAACCATTGTGATTTGTGTCATCACGGCATTAATAAAAGAAAATATTATAAAGTAAGCAAATAACATAACTTTTTCTAACACAACAGTTTCAACAGCATCCAAGTACAACACTTTCTTAAACGGAAAAATCAGGAAAAATCAATGTTTATCCAAGCCTAAACCAGGAAGTAAGATAAATCTAAGTGAAGTAGGTATAAAACCCATAGCTCACAAGTTTATCAGTTTTCCGTGTCAACGGGTCTAGGTCCAAATTCACGATATTAAAGTAATATAGACGTTTTACGATTTACTTTTATTAGCTGATATTGAATTTCATTTTGGCGGCCCGGAAAACGTTTTTTCGCCGATAGGAGTTTCGCCGAGGATATTTTGCCCCATTTCTTAAAATACCTTTGCTTATTTTGTTTTCTTGTATTACTAAATGTCGAGAGCCCTCAATAAGCCAATCCAATAACATGATACTCTGTTATTTATAGCTTCGTAAGTAATCAGAAACGTTGATAATATGACCACGTCTGAAATATCTCTATAGCTTTAGGCGGCCCGATGAACATTTGATGAGATATGATGTAGAAAGACTTACGACTTTTAGGGTAGAATTGAAACTAGAGATGTAGGATTCCAGCGCAATTTTTAAACCTTCGTACACAATGATGCGAAACACAATAGAAAGACAAAAGCAACGCGACTTCACACAGTCGCTTGGTCGTCGAAAGGTTAGTGCCGCAGTGGGCTACTTAGTTGACTGATTTAGTTGGTAGTTGATCAACGGGCATGGTAAATAAATAAAATATTAAAAACTAGTTCCTACTGTCCCACTGCTGAGCAATTTGAGCAAAGGCCTTCTTCTGTTCCTCCCGTCTCTAGGGTCTTGCTAATCCTTTAGGAACTCAAATAAGTCGTCCCGCCAACTCCTTCGTTGTCCTCTGTGTCATTGTCCCGCCATTTCACCAGTCTAGGCAAAAAACAAACAAAATAATGGTGATTTGCCACGCCATGACTTTTGGTATTTGACAGTGAAAGGATTGTTTGAAGAATCGTATCAAAATGTATTCTGTGAAAATACTGAGGTGATACAAGAACGACTAAATGATGCTATTGAATACTAAGTCGAAGCAAAGAGCTATCTGAAAACTGATGAGTGTTTATGTCTACATAAGCTCATTCTTCACAAGAGCCATCAAACGATAGAAATTCAAAGACGTAAAATATATTATATCAGGATAATATTTAGGGACATCCTTCTCTCTTGGAACCCGTTCATCCTTTTTATTCGGAAAAGTATGCCAAAATATCGACATCGCGTGTTTCCTTTGTTGTTATGGAACATTGTATGGTATTTTTTACGACATTTTTCGGTACACACTGAAACTTTACGACAAAACAAACGCTCCAAGTTTTAATTCTGAATAAAGACTTGGAACACTAAAATGAAATTGACTTTGCCAAGTGAAATTATATTAAGTCCCTATTTTATGATTACTGGATGAGCTTTGTTCGTGTCCCTAATTTTGGGACGAATACTAAGAATAAAACTTATGTAATGATTTAATAAAAAAAAGTTGAAGTGGACTCGGTATAATAGGGTTCGTTTAAAATTAAAGCCAACTTCGCTATTATGAAAACCTTTACTAACTTAAATGCTAATGCTATTAACAGTGTTACTTAACTAGCTAATGCTAATGACAGAAATCAAGGTGGAGCAAGAACATAAACTGCATTAACTTACTAAGAAAATGCAATCCTTACGATGAAATCGACTGGTTAAATGTTAAGTAATGCTTCACCTCTAAAATTAGTTCCAGCATCGAGTATACTTTAAAAACAACTTAGTAGCACATTGTAATAGACCCATAGAGCGTGAACAAAAACATAAAACGTGGAACCTGCGTATGCAATAACGAACAAAACTAATAACGAACGAACCAATTCGATTTTCGAGTTTTTGACGACCCACTCGACGTCGTCTCGACGCGCCGACGTCACTTCACCACGCCAGTTGTAATTACACGCCAGGCCGAGAGGCGGCGCTAGTTGCGCGACAACACAGCAACACCGTCACGCAACCAACGCTACCTGACCCCTCCGACCCTTACCCACACACTCGCAGCCCCGCCGATGCACGGAGCTCAAAGTAATCCAGCCGAGAAAGTACGCTCAAATTGTTCACGGTAAACATTTACATACAAACACACTCAGTGAACGCGAGGAGGTATCTCCTGTAACGGTGAACCCAAATCCAGGGATTAACTTCAAAGGGCCACACGGCGATTCCGAAAATGCGTTTTTATAGAAATACCAGCTTTGACTACAAAGATTTTGTCAGCGGATTGCGAATAGCTGAATTTCAGCGGATCAGCCGATCCTGTTTTAGGAGGTAGGTCATTTCGAGAGATTCATGGGATAAACGTCGTAAAGACGGTTGAAAGAAAGTCATTATCGTAAAGCGCTTTACAAGATTTCGTAAGCAGGTGGGCGTGTGTCTCCAATCATTTTATTGTTGAAGAATTCTTTCGTTTGCAAATTGCCGACCGACTTGGAATGGATAACTCCATCAAAGAGACAATTTATAAAAGTGTGAAGAAACTTGTGGGTAGTTGAAACCCTTTGTGAAGTTATAACGGTAATTTACTCAAAACAACTCCTAAAACATGATATTCAGCAAAAGCGAGTCAAAACGAAAAACATTAACATTTCGCAATAATCAGAATTCAAAACCAATATTTTAATTTAACAGCGTGTACCGTGCACCTGTCGGCGGGGCTTGTAATAAATATTGTACATGTGCATTATTTAAATACTTTACGTCGATACAACGAACGAACACCACAAAGGTGGAACATGAAATAAGGCTTATATCCTGAATGCGAATATAATATAACGTCGGTAAACTGTTCACGTTTCAATCATGCTCCAACGCTGTGCTATTAATATTTTATCCATAACTTATATTTCACCAGAGTCAATAAAGGCAACTTTATTTTCGATTCCATTAGACCCAACATCGATAAAATAAACTTATTTAAATAGTTTTTCTATGCTAACCACAGTGCTGCTGCATTCATTTAAAGGATTTGGTCCAGTAGACCCTATTTTTTCTATCTTCGACGCCAAGTTATTGGTAGCAATTTAAATGTCGAGTAAACGTTGGACCATAATTCAGAATTACCGCCAAGCGCCATCTTGTCTACTAATAGGGGTTTATTAATATCGTAAAACTCCTAGCTGGCCTTAAGCGGGCATTTTGCTTTTAAATTAACGTTCAGCGAGTATAGGGTTTAATCCTGGCTTGCATGCGGCGTCAGCAGTAGGGGTCGCAATACCGAATCATTTAAGCAAAACCGGTATTTTCGATATTGGCTCCAGACCAATACCGATAATCCGGTATTTTCGATATTTCCGGGATTAAGCTAAAGTTAGCAAATTTTGTATAATAAAGTTAGTTTGCGGAGGAATAGTAAGTAGATACCTAACGTACATGAATTTATCTTCTAAACAAAACAAAATTTTCATTGACACAAGTTTTATTATTTGATATGTTGGTAATCAATCAGTTAGTTCTTAGCAATAATTTACTAATACTTAAATGCCCGTTTATTCCTTTATTAAAATAACTTTGGTTAACTAGTTCAAATACTTTAATTAAATGTAGTGTTTGACTAGGAAGTAGGATTCCTACTAGGAATCAGTTCTAAAAATAAAATGTTTATCAAACTTAAACATCTCACAACAGTCTCAACATAATCAAAACCAAACCAAAAACCAACCAAAAAAATACACTTCTAATAAATTCTCATAAAACATAAAAATAATAATAATATAATAATAATATTATTATTCCATTTATTAAGTAAACATACATATAAATTACATTTTTAAATATTATTATAAAAAATAACATTTTAAAATATAAAAAATAGTAGCCCACCGGCATCGGGAACAGGGTCCAAGCTACCGATGGTCAGGGCTCCAGAGAGAGGAACCTCCGGACAATACGCGCCGTGTCCAGGAGTACCGCCTTCTGTATCAGGCCCTTGACCCAACTGCCTAGCGAGAGCCTCCTCAGATGTTGGTCGAGGCTCTTCGCTATTACGCCATTAGCCGTCACGACTATCGGCACAATGATTGCTGAATTCACATCCCACATGTCGACAACCTCACGAGCCAAGTCAAGATACTTTGATTGCTTATCTTTTTCAGCTTTCACGAGGTTCTCGTCATGCGGGACAGCAATATCATTGCGCGACGCTCTAATCGATCTATCACCACTATATCAGGCTTATTGGCAACAATAGTCCTGTCGGTGATGATAGATCGATCCCAGTACAGTGTGATATCGCCATTATCAAGAACTGGGTCGGGCACATACCTGTAGTATGGCACCTCCGATTCCACAAGACTGTATTTCAAAGCAACTTGCTGATGAATAATCCTGGCTACAAGATTGTGTCTGTGTAAATAGTCTCCGTTAGCCAGACTAGAACACCCAGAAATAATGTGACGTATCGATTCTCCGGGACGGTGGCATGCCCGACAGATGTCAACCGTGCCGTCCTTCACAATATATTTCCGGTAGTTTTTAGTCATCATAACTTCGTCCATTATTGCACAGACAAAACCTTCGGTTTCTCCAAAAAGGTCACCGAAACGCAGCCAGGATACGGACGCCAGGAAATCTACATCGGGCTCATGTAGGACCCGATAAAAGCGCCCGTGAAGCTCCTTGCTTTGCCATACAGTCCTGCGGTCGTTAGTATCCAGTACCAGAGGTTTGCGCCAGTTCTCGCTCGCTAAGGAGAGCGGGGTGAGGCCTTTGTCCACCGAAACTACATCCCGATGCATCCCCACGGCGGCCGATAGGAAATACTCCCTGAGACTGCATATCTCACGGTTGTGAAGGGTCTTGGCGTTTAAGAAACCTCGACCACCGCACTTCCGCGGGATATATAGTCTCATCACCGACGACCGCGGGTGATGCATCCGGTTTGCAGTCAGCAGACTGCGGACCCTCCTATCCAAGGCGTCTAGTTCAGTCTGAGTCCATTTGAGTATGCCGAAAGAGTACATCAAAACCGGCATGACCCAACCGTTGAAGGCGCGCACCTTGTTACCGCCTGATAAGAGACTATTTAAAACTTTAGTCAGGCGGCCAAAGAAGCGCTCCTTCAACGTTTGCTTCATGTCGGCAGCGTTGATGCCTAACGCTTCCGACATACCCAAATATTTCTAGGTTTCAGTTGAAGAGAGGGACCTAAGGTGTATGGAATCCGAGAGTTGAACCCCCACGGATTCCACAATCTCCCCTCGCTTTACATGCATGACTGCACATTTGTCAACACCAAATTCCATTCTGATGGCGCTACTGAAAGTTTCTGTTACCTTCAGTAGCTTCATCAGTTGCAAATCGGTGGAGGCAAAGAGTTTCAGATCATCCATGTAAAGGAGATGAGATATGACCTGACCACCTCTGCGCAACCGATAGCCTAGTCCTGAACCCTCCAGCAATGTGCTTAGAGGATTCAGGGCTAAACAGAACCACAATGGACTCAGACTATCGCCCTGGAATATACCTCGCATAATAATAATTTTATTATTATTTTTATGTTTTATGAGAATTTATTAGAAGTGTATTAAATGGCGCGTAACTTTTTCTATTTGTTTGTATTTGTTTATATTTATTTAACTAAAACCGAAAATATCGAATATCCCGGTTTTTGTGAAATGAATACCGGTATTAATTAGACCTAAATTTGGTCCGGTATTCCGGTATTTTCGAAATTCGGTATCCCGGTTTGCGACCCCTAGTCAGCAGAAATCTTTCATGAATGAGGGTAGTGGATCTTGATTAGAGAATGTAATCCAACTTGATTGCACAACGAACAAATTAACTGAAAATCAAGAGTAACGTTGCACTTGGCGCAATGTTGGTTCATTTCATCCCAATTTCCATAACCTAAAAGTAGCTACTAGCCTAGTTATAATGCAACGCAATTGACATTCCGAATCCTGTTACGACCGCTAACAAATTCATAGGTCCGGTAGAACCTAATGCCTATTATAGAACAATTACGAAGACAAATAGACAATTCTGAAAGGCCGTCGACGTTATTCCAATAAAACAGAATTGTAAATAGTCGCTACAAACAAAACCTAAGCCGCGACCTGGCTAGCTAGGGCAATGCTCTGATCAACTGAATTATAGATGCAATATGCTTTGAAAGATACAATAATGAAGGTACGATACGAAACGTAATATCGAACGAGTAGCAATCCGTTGTAAATTTGATTGTAGATAGAAATGCAGCGTGCTCTAAGCCCGGGTAAGTTCAGTTCAGCCTTTATCGAATGGAAAGCGTAGGAAGAGACAAAGACCTCACAGCTCGTGTCGCTAGGAAGCGTGTCCACTGCGACACGATGGGATTTTTACTATCTTAATCTATCGCAGCGTACACTGCACTTCAATCAAAGATCCGAGGCCGCTCTAGGCCGACGCACTCGCCGACATAACACGTGCATTACTCACGAAATATTTTCATAAAACCGAACTAACCAAACGCACCCGTCCACCCCTCCCCGCGACCCCGCGTCCCCAGTAAAACCAGTTCAGTTCGTGCCCGGCTGCCGTGCGCGTCGGTTGTCTCGCGGAGAGAGTGTATTCGCCGCGCTGTGTTACGAAAAACATCTTTTGTACCAAAACCAAACCAGTGCTGTGGATTCCTATAATAATAGTGCTCGTGTGAGATTGTGCCATTTCATATTGTGATGTTGCCTGTTGGAGATGTTATAGTGGAGGATTTCTCTTGAAAACTGTGGAACGGGTTCCGCCTGCCGCCGCCGGACGCCTTTTCTCTCCGATCTCGGGATATCATTAAGGTATTTATTGTTACACCGGCTCATTGTTGTAAGGAATTCTTTCTACGACCCTCGTGTAGAGTTGAATCGATAGTCTTGATTCGGTTTCGTATGCGAGTGAGGAGGCTCGCCGTGTAATGCGTCGATATTGAATCGCAGATTGTGGATGGTGTTTGTGGATTTGCATTGTAGATGCGCGCGGCGTGCAATGTGCAGTAAACATTGCGGCCCTGCGAACGGGTTCGAGTCCGGCCGGGGCTCGAGTGGGCGAGTATTAATTAGGCGACTTGGTGTAACGGTACAACTTGATGGTACCGCCACCCGGCACCACTTAACGATCATTTGATAACTTTTGTTGTCAGATTTTCGTCGATTCGATTATAATTGTGTTAATAACATTTTTTTATGGTCGAATGAACATTATGAATAGTTACACCAACAGATTACCGGTAGATAAGATTAGTTACGGCGACCGAGCTTTTTAGTCGAAAGAACATGAAAGCTTAATGTTAAAATGATCACAGTAATGGCATTCAAGATTATGATTTAAATAAGTTAGTAGGCACATATTTATTATAGATTTTGTTTGTATCCGATAAAAAAACCACTTAGGTTATTAGATCACCTATTACTTAAACCAGTTACTCCTATAACCAAAAACTTGTATACCCGTTGCAACGACCCGAAATAGCTTTTGAACACGTAACCAAGTCTTGGTAACAGTATTTCTATGAACACGTTGAGGCACAAGAAAAAATAAACAACAAAAAACGAGACTCACAATAAAGCCGTGTCTTAGAATTCGCAGAATTTGGAATGTTGTAACCTAGTTTTCATTCATCCGCCCAATAGATGGCGTCACTTGTGGCGAAAACAAAATAAAACATAAGCTTTTACCACTTAGACACGCTATAACGTTTTTGGGGCGAATCTTTACTGCTAATTATACGAAACAACATAATAGATAGCATTGTTAACCCACTTCACTAAAATAACATTCACAAACATTTTGAACACAAATTTTACATTTCGACATTAAAACGGCACGTAATTTACATCACAAACAAGCCATTAAACTTTCCGTGGACAATAAATGATTATATAAACAAATTATGCAAAAATTTATATTGATTGAGCACCGATTTCAATCACTTCCATTATTTTAATCGCTCCGGATTCCACATTACACATTTTGTAGGAAAAAAGTTATGACATGACATTTAAATACGCGGGAATGTTTGTGACATTTGTCAATTACCATAGAGATTTATTAGAGATGTGACGATAAATTTGTGAAGTGCTTAGAAACGTATAAAATCGAGTAGATACATATTGAGAATCTGAAGACTTTCGTCGTATCGTAGTTATTACAAGCAACAGTGGTCTCAAATTCAGTTTTATTATCCAACTTCGAATACTTACATCGGATAACATAATTTTATAGACAATTTAAGGGTTACAATTTACAAGATGAAACCGTTGATTTAGTCGTAAAACGAGTCGTAAAGGCAGTATTGATGGCGGTCGTATGCAAGATAAAGTTGTGGATTTTGAATAATAATAAATATCGCTCGGGAAAACAATAAAAATATGGAAAATGGAATGTGTAAAATGTTATTGCAAGATTGTAAATGGCAGCTGAGGAATGTGTTTTTGACAAATCACTAGAAAAATTGCACGTTCAAGTTATAAAGCTTACTAAACAACTTGATGTAATAAAAATCATAACTGAAGAAAAGCTTTAGAACGGTAACTAAAGTTTCAAATTATTATGTAAGGAATCCGACGCACATACTCAAAAACAAAGCAGATGGATTTATTACATGTCTTCCGAGGGGTGCAAGTCACGTGTCGCGTGGTTTTTTCAAGTTTATGCCTTCAAGCGTTAATTTACCACATAAAAAATCTTAGTCCGGAAACGTGCGTGTCACATCGGTAGTCGTCGAACAGATGTTGACATGCGTCGCCGTCGCCTGGCTGTATGGTGCTCTGCCGTGGGCTAATTGACTAGGGAAAAAAACGCTACGTTCCATACTCTGTGGTTCCATCCTACGTTTGCGCGGGAAATGTAGGTACGATTGATGCGTTATGGGGCTTGACATTTTTTTTATCTGTGTCCTTTTTGATTTATCGGCTTTTATTTTTGGATGTAAATCGTACGGGAATGTTTCTATATTCGGCAATGTTTCTATTTTTGAATAAACAAATGTCTATGTTGGGTGGTAAACGACAAAAAAAATGGTGATATGACTTGATGTACAGTGGGCAAAGCAGATAAGTATCCAGGGCCGCCATATACAATTGAGGTTTTCTTGAATACCAATGAATGTATTCAAATGAAATTTAACCTAATTGAAGAACTAGTCATTTTCTACTATAGTTTAAATTTTTATTAGAAAATATCCGTGGGTTTTTGAGAAAACTTAAACTGTATCTGACGGCCCTGGATACTTATCTGCTTTGCCCACCGTACATTCTGTGATGATAAAACGATTCAATTTCAAAACTATTATCGAAACGTAATTTATAACGTCCTCTGTGTGTAGTTCAGTTTTTTTTTTTTTTTTTTTTTTTAGCCTGTTCTGTCCCACTCCTGGGCAAAGGCCTCCCTCCAGTCCTTCCATCGTTCGCGATCCTTCGCTTCTTCGATCCAATTGGGCATGAATCCGTCCAGTTCATCCCGCCATCTCCTTCGTGGTCTGCCGCGACCCCGTCTTCCCGTCTCAGGGTTCCAGCTCTGTGCTACTTGAGCCCACAATTTGTCCGGCATGCGGCAGACATGTCCTGCCCAGTCCCACTTCAGTTTAGCAGCCTTTTGAGCAACGTCGGCTATTCCTGTTTTGGAGCGCAGTATAGTGTTTCGAACTCGATCTGTTAATTTGATACCTAATATACTGCGCTCCATTGCTCGTTGGCAAACCTTGAGTTTGGACTTCTGAGCCATAGTTAAAGACCAGGTCTGCGCGCCGTAAGTTAAGACAGGGAGAATGCACATGTCCATGAGCTTGCGTTTAAGTGCCATAGGCAGTTCACCCTTAAATAGTTCTTTCATGGACCAGTAGCTCTTCCAGGCATTATCAGTCCGTCTTGAAATTTCTTTTTAGTAGTTCAGTTAAAGAAAATTTATTTTTAAAATATGTTTTTAAATAAAAGCTAATTTTCTTTTCTTACCAAATTGCGACCATTTTATTTGGAAACACCAATTTGAAAAAGTAAATCATCTTTCATTTTTATTAATGTTTCACAGAAAAAATATAATTTTACAATATCCAACTAGGTGCCTACTTATTTAAATCTTTTTCTTTTTAATCTCAATCGCGACGGTGTTAAAATTTACGGCTGTTCAATAGGGGTGCCTTTTTTGATTTATAAGATACCTATTCTTTATTTTTAAAGTTAGCGATTCTGAATGTAAATTACTTTAGCGTTCAGTCGCATGAAGGTGACGAAAAAGTGTGTTTTAAACCTTTGAACACAAGTGAATCGAGACTCATGCTAAAGACAATAGCAGCCCGACAGCCGGCTATCGCTTGGTCGTCGAAAGTTTAGACACCTGCGAAATTTGTTATGTTATTTTTTCATATGAGTCATGTAAGTTGACTCCCTAATTACACTGCTTTACCGAAATTTATTAGGATCTGCTTCCAATCGAACCAGGTCCAGCTGAATACCAGTTTTTACATAGAGCGACACCTCCACAGCCCAATTATTTTATAATACGATACCTCGTCGTAGACTGATATCAGGACATCCTCACTTTTGACTGTAACGAAAAGAATGTCAATGAATTACGAATAACTACGCACATTTATTCGGCTCCATTCAGCTTATGTCAGGAAATAACGATTTCGTACGGTCAGCAAAGCGGATAAGTATACAGGGCCAAAAACCCATGGATATTTTCTAGTAAAAATTTAAACTACAGTAGATAGGATAGGTAACTAGTTCTTCAATTGAGTTAAATTTTATTTGAATAGATTCATTGGTTTTCAAGAAAACCACAATTGTATATGACGGTCCTGTATACTTATCTACTTTGCTGACTGTACGTTACCTGAACAGACATGAAAGCAGGTCGGACGCGATACTTCTCCATACAAAATTGGTGTTTTCTATAGACAGAAGCTTTGTAGCTGAATAAGTTCGCGTAGTCCCTAACCGAAGGCTTTAGGTGCTTTTAAAGCACGGGATGTCACCGCTGTAGTTCGTGGGTATATCCAGCAAGTTCAAATGAATTGTAAAAGTCACATTGGTGCATGAGAAGCGGACGCCTGAACCACTCGGTCATGACGACTCACGATATGACTGCCTGAGTCATACAGTGGAGTTTCACTGCTTATTTACAAATAAAATAAACTGATCAATTGTATTTTAAATTACTCATTTTCTGTAATTACTATTGCTTGTTTTGATACGCTGCCAAAGAAAAGGAAAATAACCCTCAATGAGGATATTTCATGTATTTTAAAGATGGATGAGTTCCGATTTAAATTTTATATCGAAGTTGGATCGAATGACGTACTTTCTGGCTTCTGATGACTAATATTTATTAGATCTTTGACGTCTGTCAAAGATCTAATAATGGCAACCAACCGCTTCACATGCTTTCCGAGGCCCAGGATGTCTGTTATGTCCTAGAAAAACTTACATTGGACTAGAGGCGGATTGCCTCGTTCACAAACTAATTTTAATTTCAATGCATCCATTTCATTCCATTTAAAAGAGGTCAGAAGATAAAATATTAGGCAGTCCAATCCTGTCAAATTAGGATAATCTATAGACAATAGACGCGATTAAAAATATGGCCACTAAAAATGCGTCGCTTTACGTCAGGCGCTGACTAATTTGACAAGACTAAACTAATATTTTATCTTCTATCCTTTTCTTAATAAAATGGAAAGAAAAAGATGGCGCTGAACTTAAATTTAGTTTGTTTGTGAACAAGGAATTCGGCACCATTGTTTGACATATCTACTTACATATAATTGTATACATCGATAGGTTATCATTGATATTGTCCTTTATTGTTTGATAACGAACGGACCTACATCAATACCGTAATTATTGGTTGTCAAAAGTACTGTAGATTTTATCGAATATTGGTTTAGGTACTTACTTTTATCGTATCAGTTAAAGTTCATGTTGATTGATAATGGTCAATGGTGGGCTTTTATGGTTGGAATTTTATTGTCTTGGTTTTTTTTTACCTACAACGTTTTAGCAATAGTGATAATGGTTCAATTGGCGCAGCGGCTGACTGATCGACTGCTAAGCTGTATTTCTTGGGGTCGATTCACATTTGGGGCAAATGTTTGATTGTAAAACAAACGGTGCCCCACATTAGCAATTTCCCCTACGTCGTGAGATCTTTAATAAACATACACTTTACTAGACTTTGAATATAAAAATAAAAATACTTGTTCTAGGTGATGCAAATGTCGCAGTCATTTGGTTGAATCAGCTATTTGATTGTATGACTAGCGCGTTCATTGAATAGCAACATTTAATTGAATGACTAGGCCGAAAGCTGATTATACAAGCTTCACTCAACGTCCAACTAGATAGCTAATTGAAGCATAGCCCTTTGAACAGAGCGGACGTAATATCAGTCAGGTGATTGTAATTTAGTTCATTTTTTTTCCACTGCGGCGTTAGTAGTCACCAAAACAAATATGGCGTAAAATAGCTCGCGCAGATAGCACTGTTTTGATATTATTTTTATTAAATTTACTTTAAATAAAGTGACTTATTCTTGATAAAATAGTGTGACAGCATGGATTTACCTATTGATACTACTATTTTTTTTTAATTAAAATCATAATAAAGTGTGTCGTGTCATGTCCTCATTTTTGTTATGTAAAGGAAGTTAAGTTTTTAAGTTGCGAACTTATGGTCTCCCTAAACAAACATTACTAAGTCGACTATATCCCATTAAACGACAATGCTAAATGACGTGCAGTCAAGTCGTTGAACGTTACATTAAACAACTTGACGAGTTGTCGTTTAGTCATTCAATTAAATGTCGTCATTCAATAAACGCGCTAGTCATACAATCAAATAGCTGATTTAACCAGATGACTGCGACACAAATATTATCTTGCTAGTCGAACTCGCGACAAGCAACAACTGTGTCTTCAAATCGTGAAATGGTATTTTGTATAGAATTGTAACTTTTTAAAATATCGTATCATAATATAAATTATGCTGTCAGAGAGTAAAAAAAACTTTTCCACAATATAATGTAATGTAATCAATTAATTCAGCCTGCCCATAACCCAGACCCTTATAAAAACATCCTACATACAAACAAAAATCTAAATAAACCATCAGCCATCAACGTATTTATCTTCGACATTTAACAGTAAAAAAATTCTGGACCAACACATACCGTTAGCCAGTAAGTGCGACCACAGATAATAAGACGACCGTCGCCATGTTTGATCTCAACGGATTAATTAAATTTGACAGGCCATTGTGACATGGCATCATGATGAAAATTACTGTTAGTCTGTGGTCAATGAGTCGTAATCTCGCGTCGTTTAGCGCATACGCCTTGTTTATGGGCAAAGATCAATCAGATGTTTGGAGGTAAACTGGACTGTCAGTTTTGCTTGATCGGAACGGATTGATTGTTTTAAGAGCATGTGGTTTGTCAGTTTGACGTGTGTGGCTGAACTGCATTGGGATTTTTAGCTATCATTGCTGAAGAAAGAGGTTTCGAATAGAAGTCTGGTTTTGGGAAAGCTATTTGATTGTCATATTGAGAAATGGAACTCTTATAGCATCAAGCTAGTCTAGCTTATAGCAGAAATACACACATCAAAAGTGTCTAGGGATCAACATATATTTTTGCAATAACTTTTCTCCTGATTGATATTGATTAAAATTTTCTTTAAGGATTCATCAAATAAAGTGTTTTCGTTTGTCACAGTAACGATAAACCAAGTCACCTTTGCATTAATAAAGAAATTTGCCATTTTCCTAATAAAGGGATTTTTGACATTTGAACCACTAACACAAAAGTTCGAAAAAAAGACTGAAATAACAGTTTTCTCTAAAATTTTATTGGGTAACTTAAACAATTAATAATCCTTGTTTCTACCGCGAACACTAACAACACAAGAACATCGGTTTGGCATACTCAAAATGAGTTCATCCAAATCACGCTGTGGAATGGCCGCCCATGTTCGTTGCAACAACAAAAAAAGGTCTTCTTGCGACTGGATACCCTCCATATTCGGCAGAGCTCTTCTCTGTAGCATATCCCATGCATGCTCAATCGGGTTCAAGTCTGGCGACTGAGCAGGCCAGGGCAGGACATTGATGTTAGCTGCGGCGAGAGTCTGTCTTTCAACTCTTGCGGTGTGCGGTCGTGCATTATCATGCATTAACTGAAATAAGGGACCGATTTGCACTTGTAGAGGAACGATGACGTCTGATACAATCGTCTCAGCATAAATTTGAGCGTTGAGGTTGCCTCTGATCCAAATCAACTCAGTTCTTCCGCCGATCCAAATACCCGCCCATACCATGATGGTTCCACCACTATAAGGATGGACTTCCTGGCAGGATTTTAATCGCTGTTGGCGTCCAGGGGTTCTCCAGTGTCGTATACGTCTTGTATCCGGTCTCATACCAAAACGAGACTCATCAGAAAAGCACACGAAACGCCATTGTTCTTCTGCCCAATTTCTGTGTTCAAGAGCCCATTGATATCGAATCCTACGATTGTGCATTGCTATAGGTGGTACCCGTAGCGGTCTTCGGGAATGAAGGTTCACTTCATGCAAGCGGTTTCTGACTGTTTGGTCGCTAATTAAGTTCCCTGAAGAGTGATGAAGCCTCACGGCTAACATCATGGCGGTTATTGTTGGAGCTCTTCGAGTTAAGATTTGAATGTATCGGTCTTGTCTCCGTGTGGTGCAGCGATACCGTCCTCCATGGCGCTCAGCCACGGTACCAGTGCTTCGGTAACGTGTCCAAAGTCGACTGATAACACTCTGACTTGTATTCAGAGCTAAAGCCACAGTACGTTGCCGGAAACCAGCTTCTATCATTCCCACGGCTCTGAGCATTTCTTCCCTGCTTAAATGACGTCGCCGCTCCATAATAACGTTGGTTTTAATCAGTAGTAGGGAAACAGTAGCACTAATAATGTCTTCAATACGTTGTATGTTTTTATAGGGAAAATATTGACAGCTGATTTTCATCTTTTACTCGAATTTGATTCACAGTTCCTGATTCAAATTATGAAATGCACCAAAAAGGATCCATATAAATTTATAAAATCATAAATTTATTACAAAGCCACATCTCAATCTCAAGAAATCCGCATAAAAATGCTTGATCCCTAGACACTTTTGATGTGTGTAGTTCTTTACTAATGTAAAAATATTACAGGATAACCTGAAGGCACGGAACCTAGCTTTTTTCCCTAATACGCACGCTATACTTGCTTTAGGCATTAAATCCGCCATTGTGCAATGTTTTTCTTTGTGCAGAAAGTTTTAATAAATAAATAAATATACTTGTAGTAAATTGGCTTCCAGGGAGAATCCCTGACAGCCAAGTATTTATCACATAAACAGAAGTTTATAACATGATATAACACAAGTACTATCTCATAAATTCAATCTGTCATGCCTATTTATTAGCCCAATAATAACACATGAAATTAGATGATTACGGCCTCAGTTGATTGATATAGATTAAGTCATAGAGATTAACATGTCAACTCAGATATGACACATCTGTCAATAATGTTACCAGCCGTCTATCCATGGAGCGTTATTCTGCGTTATCTATGGTTCCCGCTTTTAGTTTATCCTGTTTTTAATGCACACTGTAAAATATGAAAGCTTTTAGAAGTTAAAAGAGAAAAACATAGTTTTAAATGCTCATAAATAAGTTGAAATGATGGTTTGACCTATACTTAAAGTGGGAGTCAAAAGTATCGTTCACAGTAGAATTGTTGTACTAATAGACTTCTGTGATTGAAGTGAAAATAGAAATCTATTTTGTTTATAGTGTTCGAACAATATTGAATAGTCTAAGAATCCATTCTGTTTGAAGTAACGGCGATGCATTGGAGTGCCCGTGAATGCTGTTTCATACGATTTTCAGCCTTATGTGCAGCCTTTTACGTTTACTTTGTGAGTGTTTTGATTCAAAGAGTAGCTTTTTGAAATCCTGGAGGTAGGAAAGTGGTTTTTGTTATGTATTTTAGTGAAATTTGGAATTGTGCGGAGTATTGAGTTATTTCCTGGGTTTTGAGCCGAGATTAAAAGTGACTTAACACCTACTTTGACTTAGCCGTTCTCGTCAATCTTGCCAGCTCTATTTAACCCTTGTGCCTCGGTGATTGTTATGCTCATCCTATGCACTTGTGAAGCAACGTTTATTCATCATGTCCTAACCTTTATTTTTTAGTTTTAATTCAGTGTACTCAAACCTGGCCTTATTCTTGAAGAACTAATTAATTTTATAAGGTACTTTCGAAGGTTTAATATCTACTAGCTATTAATAAGTCGATTCAAGGTTTACTATCACTTAAAAAGCATCTAAATTATTGACTTACAAACTTATCTCATTTCAGCTTACGATACGGCACTTCAGATTTTTCGTGGGAATTTTATAACTCTGAACCATCTTAGAAGTTTCTAAGAAAGAAATAATGTTAATTGTCTTAATAAAGATAGATAATTTGAAAATATTGACACGTCTGCAGTATTAATTTGAAACGTGTCCAAAATGTGTGTGTTCTGACTCCTAAACACCCATAAAGAGCAAGCGTTTGTAATTAAGTAAACTGCATTCACTAAAAGCTTTTAGTTTTTTTTTACTGCTCGACTTTTTGATGTTCACTCCAGTAGCTTCTTAAGTTCCACGATTTTAAAAATGTCTTCTTCAGAAGCAAGTTTAAAAACCACAACATAAAACTTAATTTAGTGCATAAATTCTCTTTTCATGTGGCTTTAAGAAATTAAAGTCTCGCTGTTAAAGTGTCCTCTTTAAAGTTTTTAATAATAGTATTTAACACTAATAGCATCCGATGGCAATTCAGGTTAAAATAGCTGCTAGAAAGACTTTTAAAGAGTAATATAGAATAATTTATACCTCATTTGCAAGTACTGTCGCATGTTTCAAGTGTGGCATTACTAAATCGCTTCGGATATTACCCTTGATTGCTACAACAATCAATATTATAAATAGCAGCCACATTAAATTACTCGGGTGTCCCTTGAAGCGACGGGCAAACTTGGTCTAAGCTGCGTCAACTATACTTAACTCCATTACCTAGACTTGAACCGATCCTATACCGTCAGAGCAACTGTTTATTTATTTTTTTACACCTCGAGATGTTAAGAAGTGTAATCCTGGGAGTTTCGCAACATTTATTGTTTTATTACTCTCTGGTTCGCTCGGACCGCGTAAGGAAGTTACGCACATTATGCCCCAAGGCGGATGGTTATAAGAAAGCTATTTTATTGTCTCGAAGGCTCGCCTTGAAAATAATTTCAGTTGCCGTTAGGATCTCAAGTTGAAAGTTTATTGTTTATCGAAATTGTTTTAGAATTATAGACTTTCAGCCATTCCAATCAAATACAACACGGCATTGCATGATAAAACGTTGTTGTCATGGAAAAGTTTTCGGAAATTGCCAGAATTCGGTTGTGTAGGTCGTAAGCTGATGAGATTACATAGCAAAAACCGAGGTTTTCAATCTAGCAATCAGCTGAACAAACGATCGATTTATGTTACGAGGTCTCCCCACCAACATTGTACTGTAACAAGCCGACATTTCTGCACTCCCAGAAAGTTGCAACGTACTGAGTTTTCCCTTTATAAATTCGGCGGGATTTGCGTGTAGACGGAGAAATGTAACGATAACAGCGACAGGATCGTTCATTTATGTTAGATTACAGAATGGTGGTGAGTCAAGTCTCTCGCTGGGGTTTTACGAGTTTCGCATGACACCCGATCGGCTTCCAGGCAGTTTTCCAGAACTCATTTCAGAAGTTCGGCGTCATCAAAAGTGGGAATCTGTGCGTCATAAGATTTATTCCTCGACTTTGTTCTACTAAACCTATAAAAACTCTTAGTTACCGGAAATCTATGCATTATTCAACTGAGCTGAAATTGAGATGTAATCCGATTTTATAAAAGTCATAACATTGACTCAACCTTTTATTTTATAGAATATCGTCCCATATTAACGTGTGCTTTGAGTGGACGTCATTCATAAAATCCTATTTAATAGCGTCATCAGAGCATAATAACATTTTAGGGATATTTCAAAAGTGTGGCACATTTGCGACCCTTGTAATACCACTGTCAACGCTAGTAATAACATCAGGTAAAAATTGGAGGCCGAACTTGTCCCTTTGGATCGGAAAGGGGATATCGGTTCTCTCTTTCATTAATTGGTTCGGGAGGACAGAATAACTCGAGCCCGAGAAAGCCGAAACTGATGGATCACGAAGCATTTGTCATTTAAAAACGTTCGAGTGGAATCCAAACGCTCGGCCCAACGATAAAAATTAGGCGCGCCTAAAATAATTAAACTCTTTTATTTGGGTCGTAACTCGGAACATTTGAGATACTTTGAACGCAATCAAGTTCGCCTCCACTGCTTCGGAGTTAAATTGAGACATTGAATGTTTGCCATTTTCTTTTTCCTCCAATTTCGCGCCAATAGCAAAAGTAAAAAGGCTCGCCGATACCACCAACATGGAAACGATATACGACCTCGCCGGAGAGAACCATTTCCTTTAATGTTTTCATGAGTCTCGAGAACTAAAGAGCGTGTAACAACGTATCTGTTCGTTGCCTTTTAATAGCCCAAGAGCGAACAAACTGCCAAGTATTAAGTTTTATCAACCATCTGCACGAATGTCACGTCTTTATTACTACTTATTCTTTGTCCTCATGAATGCAGCGGCCGCGGGAGAGAGACGGGGCGATGTGTGTGTCCCGCTTTCGTCTTGTGGTTTTTGCTGCGCATGAAAAGGTAGGGAAACGAACGTCCCTTTCGGGCATAGGTGCTCAATTCAATAAAAAATGGCGTAGGTACCTGGACCGGTCCCCTGACATGTTTATACATTTTTCTTACTGTTGTGTATAGGATTTTTTTGTTACGTATTTTTCGATTGAGATTGAATCCGGGGCGTTATTAAAAAAGTTTTGTGGCGTAATTCTCGCGGTGATTTTTACACTGAGCCGCGGATTTTTAGCGAATTTTCATTTTGTTTTAAAGCTTATCGAGCACGGTGCGACGTTGATTTATGACCTAAGCTTGTTTTGAACACTGCGGACCTGTTACAAATGTGATTAGTATTTTGATTAAAAGTTAATTAAGTAGTTACTACTGTTAAACAAAAGGGTTTCTCGGCATTGTTTTGTATGAATACTTACATAATATTATGAATATCTAATTTAGGTGTGTTTATTTAGACCTTTACTTGATTGCTAGAGAGGTTTCACTAAAAACAGTTTTGACGCAAGGAATCTGGGTATTTCATCTTTAAACTTTAATAGTAATAATAACAGTACTTTTGTAAAGGTGCGTTATTTAATCATTAGTTATGGTTCTGTAGTTAAGTTTTCCCGTAACTATTTCTGTTGGCTTGTTATTATTCCCAGTG
The DNA here is from genome assembly GCA_033675125.1 of Athetis lepigone. Taxonomy (NCBI): domain Eukaryota; kingdom Metazoa; phylum Arthropoda; class Insecta; order Lepidoptera; family Noctuidae; genus Athetis; species Athetis lepigone. The sequence continues at coordinate 5,850,233 of CM066234.1, read as the reverse complement.
CAAATAACCAGATACTTGGATGTTACGACTATGGAGGCGTGGAATAATTTATGAAACCGATGATCACCTTGTGTTATTTCTAGTTACCAGGTGATTGCTTCCAGAAAAAGTAAAATATTTAAGTATCTACCTACCTGCTTACTATAATAGACTAGCTATCAATATTCGTATTTCAAAATATGAAAAAAGAGAAATACAACTGTAAAAATATGGCTATATATTTATGACTGTAATTTCTTATTTTACATAAGTACGTCATTTGTATAAATAACGAGCTAAGTATCTAACAATAACTTCATTTTTCCTCTCAAGAACCCGACAATAATCATCGTACAACGTAAGTACTAACAAATACCCAACGCGTTAAACAAATCTCAATAAGCAACAAACAAGCCATTAACCCGAAGAAAATTCGAAACAGCTCCCAAATATCCCAATAGCTAATGCAATAAAAACAAATTGTATCCGAACTCAATCGAATCGTTTGTCTATGCGCGCAGTTTTAAAAAATAAAAATCCAAAATGGCGGGTGCTGGCACTCACAGCTGACTCAGCGCACCTTACGATGGCGTCCGACGCTTTGTCCCGATGCCTTTTGCTAAGCGTCGGATTGTTACTGCAGTTTTTATCTTCTTGCAAGCATTGGCGCCAATTGATGACTGGTATTCGGAATAAAAAATGCTTATGTCGAATCGCATAAGTCATAATACTCATAATACCTTTATCTATGTTTCTTTATGATTTGTTCTCGTCGTCGATTGCATTCACAACCACGATAATTAATTTAGATGTGCGATGAAACTCAAAAGTTAACTTTTAAGTAACAGAAATAAGTAAGTATTGAATATTCATTTAAGTTTAAGTGACTGTAGAAAATATTCATTTGAAACTCAAAGATAACCTGTCCGGTGATATTATGGTACTTATTTTTTTAACATAGCTACATTACGTTTTTTTTTATTGTGATGTTATTACAAGTGCTTACTAGTTTTTTTCCTTTTCACAGAAGCATACAAAGTAAAGCTGTAGATTAAAAATATCCATGTCTTTACTTGGGGTTAAAAGTTTACCTCATACTAAAAAATACAAAAGCAAACAGACAGATAAACAGATGCCGTTACTTCTCCTGACTTGTTAAGAAGGTGAAAGATTTAGTTTACTGGAAAGAAAAATGTTTACTACATTACTTACCAGCCTCAAACAGGTCGAAACAGTCGCGACTAGGGTCAGGGCTCGGCGACCTTTACGAAAACACCTCTAAATATTTAATGCGGTTCAAAAATAGAAGTCTACTTTTAAACCGAAAGTAATAGCGTATCATTTTTATAAGCTGTACCTTTTCTAGCCTTCACAGATACAAAAAAAAAATGCATGGAACCATAAAGGCCAAGCTGTGCCATAGACAATTAGTTTCGATCTATGCACGGAACAATTGCACAACCGAAAGTATTCTTCTATCGGCACAAAGGCCTGGGTTCGATTCTTAGATAAGGCATTTTCTGGTCCATTATTGTTTGGCTTCGCAAGACGTTTAGTGTTGAGTAATTCTCGTTTGAAACGTCTTCATTGGAAACTTAATTTACTGTTGAACTTTTAACCTTCGGAACACGTGACGAGCCTCATTTTTCTAAGAGGTGCATTCATTACTCGAAGCTTTGAATTGTTTTTGTAGAAAGGAATGTTATGCTAAAATATGGTTAATATATATTTGTATGCAGTATGTGAGTTTCTTTATCATTTCATAGTATAAAACAGTCTTTCCGCTATCTGACTGTCCATATGTAGGTATGCTTATTGCGTTTTTTTTTATAGATACGACTGATTCAAGAGGCAGGTTATATGTAGCAGAAAAGTCGGGATTTTCAACGATTTCTAACAACCGTGCGAAGCTGGGGTCGCTCGTAGAGGTTGCAAAAATTCGATAATTTGAATTTTCGAATATTCGAATATTTTTTCAGTGCTATTCGAATTTTATTCGAATATTCGAATATTTAAGAAAAAATAATAAAACACAGAATATCAGCGTTTATTGGTTTAAGAATTATATTTTTATGCAGATAAGTACCCCTAGCACAATAATTATTTACTTATTCAACAAAATTGTAAAACAATATTATACATGAAAATGTTAATCAAAACAATTATAATTTTTTTAAACAAATTTAAAAGTCTCTCTCTCGGTAATAATAAAAACAAAATAAATGTCTTTTTTTTTTGGTGAGTGGGAAATCATCAAATGACTACTCCCGTCCTGGGTGCGGCGGGAGGGCGTGTCAGACTTTTACTGACTAAAACCCACTCATGTTCCTTCAATTGCCCTTTATGTTCTAGGGTCACGGTAACTATTATAAACATTCCGCAACCCCGGCAGGCGTGGCCCTGTTGGGCCCCTTCTTGTGCTGACTTCTCTTTAAGGCGCGCGTGGAACAAAACGCGCCGTCTACGCGGTCCTTGTCCTAGCCGGGTGGCGAGCTACCCATCGCTCGCCATCCGCAGAACCGCGCCTACGGTGGCCGGTAGTCGTCTTGCGACTCTCGACGTCTTCGCCTGGGTCTTAGTCCGGGGCGAGAGCTCGAGCTCTCGCGCGCCGCCGCTTCCTTCACTAGCATAACTGCTTCGCAGAAGGAGGCGACGGCATCCTATTCCATCTCGCCCCGAAGCATGGCCTGAACCAGCGCCGGGAGCGAGAGGTCTCCGCCGCCGATCGCCTCTACGAGGACACGATCCAAGAAGGAAGAAATAAATGTCTTTCTCTCTTGTTAATAATAAAACAAAAAGTATCACATACATACGTAAATGTGTCGTAAATACGTTACAGTATTATTTTCATAATATGCAGTATTATACTGAAAAATCAGATTCATTAATTATAATTCGGAAATAAATCAGATTTACCTATTATAACATTTTTAAACAAATTCAACTCTTCTGTTAATAATAACAACAAAATAGACATCTCTCGCTCGTTAATAATAAAAAGAAAAACTATCACATGTCACTAAAAAATCAAATTCGTCAATATTAATTAGGAAAAAAAACAATTTTAAAGTCGTTCTCCCTCTTTAATAATAAAAACAAAATAAAAGTATCTAAAACGACTTCAAAAAAGAAAATGCACCATTTTACACATAAATAACAACGTGTTCTGTAAGTGACAAAATGGCGTCGAGTCAAGCAGTGTTGCCAACAACAATTTTCAAGCTCTATCAACATAGACTTTAAACTGATATTTTTTTTGGTAATATTCGAATATTCGAATAAATATTTATTTACTATTCGAATATAAGTTTGGAAAGAGTATTCGAATAATTCGAATATTCGATTGCAACCTCTAGTCGCTCGCAAGTAACTTTTAAAAGCCATGTCATCAAAATCGCTGCAGTGCTTTAGTCGTGAAAAACCAAATTATTGACACATGCCTACTTAATATTACATTCAAAGATGTAATGGACTAGTGGCTAAAGTGCTCTCCTATCATGTATGAGGTTGTGAGTTCGAATATGGACAAGCGCAAGCACCAGTATGACTAACAAATATTATTTAAGGACTTTCTAAAGTTTATTCTGGATATTACGGACATCAGTGAAGAAAAACATAGTAATTAAATCTGAACTTATATTAATCCGCCAAGAGTTAGAGTGGTGATTAATGCTCGTGCCTTCTCTGTATGAGAAGAGGCCTTTAACCTAAAATGGGACAATAATTGGCTGATATTAGTATTAAAACTCCATTACTAAATATATAATGTCTTGGTTATAATATAATAGATAAATTAAATCATATTCTCGTATCACATGGAGTTTAATATCTCATAAATTGCTTACATTATTCTTGATTACGTTGACCTTTGACATTGATACTTGACTCCAGTTAAAAAGCCGTTATTATTAAATGCTTACTCTCAAATGTTATGCTAAATACGTTATTATGTCAATAATTTGAAATACAACACATTAAAATACGGGTAACTGACTTTTTATTTAGAAATGCCAGTAAATTCCTATTCAATGCGATCATGCTTATTTGCTATCTACGTTATGGTTAGCCAAATAACGTTTTTGTTCTATCGTTATTTCTATGTTAGCAACTTAGCAGGGAATAAGCTCTGTTATTTCGTAATGAATCTAAAGCAATGTCAACTACATGATATCTGCATTAGAAATCTTACTAAGGTGCACTTATTTTTATTTTCCTTAAAACTTTTCTAGAGAATGTTAATGTAATAATATAATAGAGCTTTATTACAATTAAGTACCGGTACTGTTACCGGTTTCCTCAGTCTAAAATGGTTAATACAAAAAACCTGTACAGTAGATTATTTTTATATTTTATAAAGGGTTATCCGAAAATTAAAAACGGTTAGAAAAATAAACCAATACCTGAATTTTGAGCAGCTCAAGGCTTTAGGCGAAATAATATTAATATCTTTTCGCTGGCTAGTATCTATTAATGAGTCTGCCATACTGTCTTGAGCATGAGCAAGCATGGTGATCAATGTTTGTGCCTTCTCTGTATGAGAAGAGGCCTTTGCCACTGCCTATATGAGAAGAAGCCTTCTTTGCCACTGCCCACTACAGCCACTTAATAAAAGGCGATCGTTTAATTAGTAATATTTATGTAAAGAAACATTAATATAACAAAAACTTAAAACTTACGCATTACATTTTACATACATTATCCTTAATATAATGACGAATACAATTGACCTTGAAAACTATAATTATTTCGCCTACGAGGCATATTTATAACCCTTATGTGTTACGAATCGTGCTGGCCATATTAAATGCTCACCTATATTTTTTGAGCCGATATAATTTATATGCAATGCTCGTATTGTGCATACAATGCACGTTTATTGAAATGACTCATAATAAGTTGACTTTAAGTGATATGCATAATTGCATAATGAATGTAGTGTTTGTGTGACAGTCTTTGTTAAAGATAAAGTAATGAGGTCATCTATGAGAGGCATCTGCCTATTCTTTTTCCCACTTATGATAGAATTGAGAAGTGAGTACTGGGATTCTGTTTTATGGTAATAGAAGGAATCGTAGGGCTTAAGCCGGTAAAAGACCGATGTACGGGTAACCAGAAGGATTTCCTCAGTTTTCTAACCATATGCAGCGCAATACCAGTGTTTTATATTGAGAGACTGACTTTCAGACCTCCGCATTCTATATACCGGGTAACTTTAATAACACCCCCTGTTTGGTAGGGCCACAGGAGTCTAGACATCGGACAAAAAAAATTGAAAAAAACTTATCGTCTCATCATGTCAAGAAAAAAATAGTTAATTTAACTCTTCATTGCCAGATGCAAAAAAAAATTGAAGTTTAAACGTGCGTTAGGAAATATCCTAGTTATTGCAAAAATAATGATAGTTTAACTCCAAATAACTTTACATCCGAATGGATCCATTAAATTTTTATTATCTGTGGATCTTACTCAATCAAAGCGGATGGATTTAGAATGAAATAAAATCTCTGTCGAATGCAGATGTTCAAATGTAGGTTAATGTATGGATTTTAATAAGGTTTACATTAGAATATAAAAATCTTTTGAGCAATATTCTTAGCAAACACCTACCTCGTTTAAAGATAATTCAAATAAAAAAGGAAACGATCATTAAAAAAATATTGACTAATAACTAACTTTTGCCAGAGTTATATCATGAACGGTTCTTTGGTTAAGACGTAAGAGCTTGACAGACAGGCAAACAGGTATAATATGTATTGATAATTGATGATTTTTAATTACATCATCATCATCTGTTTAGCTTTTTATGACTATGTTAGAAAAGCCTCTATTCTAACCAGATGCAGCTATTAATGTTTTACTTAAATTGTTTTACTTAAACTGCTTAACTAAAATTAATGAATGGGATGTATTTCACACCATGAAACTCATGATATTGTTTGGTTGTTTATTCAACTGCCTAATCTCTGAAACTAACAGTGGTATACAAGTTTTTTTTTAAGTTAGCCTGATTCATTAGAAATAATATAGGCTTAATAATTATAAACTGACTGACTGTCAGCTGAGAAGCCATCAAATACTAATAAAACTAAACAGTTTCTTCATTATTCAATCCAAGTTTACCAATAAAACGTAAATTCTTTGACGGTAAGTATGTTTCCCTAGTCTTCGCCGACAACTTCGCGTCACTATCTTATCAAAAGAACACCGGCGTATCTTTTTGCGTCGGCGCAAACGATCAATGCGAATTGACTACAAAGATTTATGTCTCCACCACTAAAAGCTGCGTGAATTATGCCCATACACCTGTCTCTTTCACACGTACGGCAAAGCTTGAGCGGGAGCGAGACGGCTGATATTTAGTAGTACTTTTGAACTTTGTGAAAGTTCCCGGAATTTCCTGGGGTGTGGAATGGAATGTACAGTGGAGTAGCAATAAATAGCTAAAGTCGTTATAATTGTAGTGGCTCGTAGATAAGCAAGTTTTGGTATGCGAATACTAATTTATGCGTGTTAGGGTTATTTGATTTGGTTGTACTAAATCTTTTAGTTTGGGTAACGGTATTTTGCTCTGTAAGTAATTAAAAATAAAGGATACAATTAGATAGAAAAGGAAACGACATGAATGGGAACCCTATTAGTATCGATAGACGTTTATTTATTTCAATTATTAATAAACACACAGAATACATAATGCATTACAAAAATATAAATAAAAAAACATGGCCGCCATAATTCCACTACGATTACGATCAAAACATTAACCCGTAAATGCGCACGGCAAGTTTTAAAACAGTATTCTACGCTTAGCGGAATTTTGTACCCGCCAACAAACCTGCTGACCACAGCATATTAAACAAACACAGAGGTATTTTCTACCCATCCTCTTCCCATAATCCCTTAATACAAGTTCACACGGGGGGGTGTCTCCCATTTTTCCTGAATCCAGGCTAATACAAATATGTACGTATCAAATTGAAAGGTGTTGTAATCCGTACCGTAGGTAGATTTAGAAATTAGGTCGAGCGTGCTATTTCGCTCAGCCTATCTCGAGTCCACGGATCTGCCAAACACGAGAATAAATCTGATAACAATAACTTGTACTGTATTTCTCTGAAACTTGAAACAAGTTATTGGAACGTTATTTAGTACGATTTCTAAAGCATTTGCATTTGAATAATTTTATTGATTTATTGCATCTGAGAGTTTTCGAAACAGTGTAGCCCTTTTTCGTGCGTTTTGTGAAACGAGTGTCACGATTTTGACGCATTTAGGCTACTAGCTTTTGTCCATGACTTTCTTCAGCGTGATTGTCGGTCATAAGTGTCCAGAAAAATCTAATAAATCTACAAGAATCCTAAAAAATTTGTTGAGCTATTCAGACGTGAAAATGTAAAAAGCAAAGAAATGTTGGCATTTGTATTCGAGATCTTTTTCATATTCAAGGGACACACATATTCACTGATCCATGTAACATTTAAAATTTTACGAACCCAGTTCAATCACCTCATCGAAGTTAAAGACAAGTTAATCTCTTTCAAAGCCTTCCATTTAACGTAAACTATATACGCTAGTAACGGTTTACTTAGGCTTCTATTTCTCCGTCGAATGGCCCATCCAGAATCCTTGTTCCGAAGCGCTTAGTTCCAAACTAGGTCAAACGGAACATCAGGAGACTGACGTCTTAAAATTGCATTGCACACAAATTCCACTACCAAGACATAGATTAATGACTATGAAGTTAATTATGCAAGTGTATAGAAACTATTTGAGTTCAGAAAGCAAGAGAAACGGTAAAGATGTGCATTGTAGAAATCTCGTAATCATAGGGATGTGCAAAAGTTCAGATGTTACGATAAGATTCGTGTTTGTTGCGCAATTGTGAATAGTATGTGTGATGTAATGACGTAAGTGTGGCGTAAGTTATGAGGTTATGTGGTACATTGTCTAGATATCTGAGAGATTGTCGGTTAAAGATAGAAGTAAAATTGGTAAACGTGTCTACTTCACAATTCAACGTTTCCCTATACTATACCAATATTTACTACTTTTTTTTTGAGTAGTAAACTTATAATTTTATGAATACATTACTAAAATTACGAATGGCTGTCTGATTTTTAATGTTTTCATCATTTTGGCACAAATATGGATTGACCCTTGGTGAAAGATTTCGCTACCTTTTTGGCAAAAGTTATTCTTGAAATAGAAGACACATCAATTATATCGCATACGTTGCTAACAGCCTCTTAAAACTTTGTAAATTCAATTAACTTAATAATTTAATCATTTTCTGTAACGATTACTTACGCACACTCTCATTTATTTACGCGTAAATTAAAACTTTCATTAAATCAATCTTACTCATGCCTTGCACCAAACAAAAAAACTCAGCCAGCAACACAACCCAGTCTAGCGCCTCACTGTTTCGAATCATTAATTTGACACTTGAAATAGCTCAGAAGTGTTACAATGGCAGTACGGATACGCCCACAAAACGTTTACGGGTTAAAGGTTGGCGATCTTTTTAAATGTGGCTCGGAATGGTTGGGCAACCCTGCTTTTGTTAATGGAAATGTAATGAGTAAGAGTGAAGGCTGGTCGAATGGGCCCCGGCAACCATAATTGGTGTGTTGGATCGTGCCGCGCGGTTCCGGGTTAGGAATTTAAAATTCGAACTTGGAAAAATGGAACGTGGAGATAAAACGTTGAATATACGAGTTGAGATTTGAAAATAGAACGGGAATCGGGATAGTGGTTGGATAAGATTATTAGATAGTCTATTGGTGGAGTTTAGTAGTATTGTTTATGTCTTCATAAAATAGTAGCGAATGGAAATTGTTTTATTTGACTGCTCAGTTTGTTGTTATTTTTTATTTATAGTGAAGTTGTGATTTAGTACTTCGTCACTACAAAGTCTTTTTCGTTACGACAGTCAAAGTTCTACGAATGACAACCGGCACCAGCGGCTTTAAGTGCTTTCCGAGGACGGGACGTCAGTGATATCCAAGATAAACTGTAGTTTTTACGACTAAATAAGACGTTATTTCGTGAAATTTATAAATCACTGTTTTTTTATTAAGTTACTAGTTATCTTAATATTCTAATATTCCCAATCCCCTTTAAAAATCTTTATAATTCCTGATCGATACATAAAATACGACAACCTACTTACTATATTAAGCTGAAGTAACGATTCTTACGACATAACACCGATATCCAATACTTGGATTTATAGATACCATGGTGGTTTATGGGTCGTTAGCGTTACTGCTTATATGGTGCAGTTATCATAGGACATAGGATCGTGTGTATCGTTTTAATAGGGAAGGCATGTCTTGTCTGTCCATACCAATATTATAAATGTGAAAGCTCGTACGAAGACAAGCAGGAAACGCTACAAACACTATTTTCAACTAGCATTCACCCGCGGCTTCGCACGTTTGGATGTCGAACTTCTATCCACAATTTTACCCTTTTAGGGGGTCGAATTTTCAAAAATCCTTAGTAGTACCTACTCTTCACAAATAACTCATCCTTTTTTTTGGGGAGTGGGAAATCATCAAATGAGTTCTCCCGTCCTGGGTGCGGCGGGAGGGCGTGTCAGACTTTTACTGACTAAAACCCACTCATGTTCCTTCGATTGCCCTTTATGTTCCGGGGTCACGGTAACTATTATAAACATTCCGCAACCCCGGAGAACTCACCCTTGAAGTTTCCTGTCTCTAGGACCAGTGCGTTGATATGTCAACAATCAGTCAGTCAGTTTACCATTTTAGATAGAAACGATGATTTTATTTAAGAAATGGGAAGATTCTACTTTTTAGGATTACGTACCCGGTGATAAGAAATAAGGCCCTACCATTAGCTGTGCTATCTATCCCATCCATCCATCTGTACATTTTGTCAAACAACTGTACCTAACCAATATAGCCGTGCCTTCTAAATCACTACATAGTATAAAACAAAGTCGCTATCCGCCGTCTGTCTGTCCCTATGTATGCTTAGATCTTTAAAACTACGCAACGGATTTTGATGCGGTTTTTTTTAATAGATACTAGAGTGATTCTTAAGGAAGGTTTATATGTAATACATGCATAATATAGTAGATAGAAAAGCCGGGATTTTTAAAGATTTGTAACTTTTTTTAACCAAATTGTTTGTAAGTAATCAATTTGCACTGTGACGAGAAAAGGGGTAAAAATAATAATATGGTAAACGCTTTGTTAATCGGGTATTCCCGTTATTACTAACTAAAGAGTGATGCAAAGATATATGTGGTTTCCATTGTGCTATTACAGAAAGACTTTACCTACAGACGTCAAATAACAGTAAAGCGTGAATGGCAATGAATATGACTGTATTCTGAATCAGTATGATTAATACAAATAAAATAAATAAGTTGGTAATTAGGTAAGTATTCCTCTTATTATTTATTTTTCCCTCTGCCCACGATGTCAACTGCGTCTCAGTATATGCAACTCAAGGATCACAAACATTGGATAAAAAGCCTCTGGGTTAAACTAGATCAATATTGCTAAATGTCATCTAATTTTGTTCGACCTTTAACGCGTAAGAGGGCTACAATCATCCACATTTGTAAGAAGTAGGATGTTTTCCTACTGACGACATTTATTTATTTATTTATACTTCTTGCACACAAAAATGTACAATGGCGGACTTAATGCCTTAAGCATTCTCTACCAGTCTACCCAGGGAGGTGCAGAGATAACATGGCAGGTGCACTATGAAAAAAGGCGAAAAAAATGAAATAGATCGGAAGAATACAACTTAAAATTACAAAAGATTACACATACATAATTACCTATTTAAATAAAATATATTATATATAAATATATATATATGTTACGGCTAATACCCGAAGTGCGGCTACACCTAGTTTTAGCCGGTTAGAACTAGGTGTAGCCACTCACTCTTGGTTAAACCTAGTACGAGCCGATTGTTTTCGGGTAAAACTAGGTCTAGCCTTCATCATGCCGGCTACAACTAGGTCCAGCCATTCCCTGTTGGATAAAACTAGGTCTATCCGATATTATTCCGGCTAGAACTAGGTCCAGACAATCCCTGTTGGATAAAACTTAGATGCGTGTCCCGCCAAGCCTTCCGCCCTGTGTCACACTCATGACTCACAGCATCTGCAGCAGCGGCGCGGGGTGGAGGGCATAGCGAGGCATGCGCCTCTGCAGGTTGTGAGTGCCAGGTGCTGCTGATCTACTGCAGGTCTACTAGCGAGTGTGACTCACAGCGTCTGCAGCAGCAGCGCGTGTCTTAGTTTTATCTAACAGGGATTGGCTGTACATAGTTGTAGCTGGCATGCAATCGGCAGAGCTTTTTTAGATATTAAAAAAACATCCAATAAAAAGAAACGTAGAGAGTTTTTTTATTCTTATAAATCACATTGTAATAATTAACACAAATTATTAGGAGTACAATTTTTAATATAATAGGAACAATTAGGAACATTTTTTTAACAACAGACAATAAGTAGGTATGTAGTTGCATATTATAATTTAAAAAATGTTAATATAATTATAATCACACTTTTATAAAGTAACATAAACTATTTATTAGAGCAACTTAAACTTGAGTGACATTTTGAGTTGCACAAAATACCAGCAGCTTTGCAGAGGCACTTTTTATTGCCACATTTGGTTTTAAGACACGCGCCGCTGCTGCAGACGCTGTGAGTCACACTCGCTAGTAGACCTGCAGTAGATCAGCAGCACCTGGCGCTCACAACCTGCAGAGGCGCATGCCTCGCTATGCCCTCCACCCCGCGCCGCTGCTGCAGATGCTGTGAGTCATGAGTGTGACACAGGGCGGAAGGCTTGGCGGGACACGCATCTAAGTTTTATCCAACAGGGATTGTCTGGACCTAGTTCTAGCCGGAATAATATCGGATAGACCTAGTTTTATCCAACGGGGAATGGCTGGACCTAGTTGTAGCCGGCATGATGAAGGCTAGACCTAGTTTTACCCGAAAACAATCGGCTCGTACTAGGTTTAACCAAGAGTAAGTGGCTACACCTAGTTCTAACCGGCTAAAACTAGGTGTAGCCGCACTACGGGTATTAGCCGTAACATATATATACATACATACATACATACATATACAACAGAGAGTGTAGTGATTGGTCAATAAACTCTGCTCAATTGTTTCGAAAATGAATCCTCAATTTCCGCTTGAACCCATAACGGCTAGTGACATTGACATCGCCATTGACATTGGCCATACTTATACAGTACTGGCTTTTGCCCGCGGCTTCGCTCGCGTTAGAAAGAGACAAAAAGTAGCCTATGTTACTCTCCATCCCTCCCACTTAAAAAATCACGTCAATTCGTCGCTCTGTTTTGCCGTGAAAGAAAGACAAACATACAGACAGACAGACAGACACACTTTCCCATTTATAATATTAGTATGGATAATACCTACAAGATAAAACAGTAGGTAAGTTCTTTAGAGAGTGGCACTGTCCAGTAAATACAAATTTTAGCCCACTGCTTCGCTTGTGTTTATGCACATTTTTTCATCCCTCGGAAAAAGTACGTGCTTTTGGATGAAAGTCCTTTATTGGCAAAGTGTGTTCAATATTATTGTATGACGATTGGTTGTATAGATTAGACATGAAAGCGTGACATAAAAACCAACTCTTTCGCATGCAATAATAGTCAAGACATCCTCGCAATATCAGAGTTTCTCTTTCAAACCAGCCAGCAATGAGGACACTTTCAAAAATGGAACAGACACCAAAAATGGCCGCCAATAAAAAACGACAGCCATGCCAAAGACCCATCATACCCCATCATTACTTATACCGTAATGAAACCGTTACGGACCGGACTTTAACCCTACGCAAAACTAAGGGTATCGCTCGAAGGACTTGGAAGTCGATCAAAGTGGGATTTGCGCTGAGATCCGTGCAGACCTCGGCAGGCGGAGGGTTGTTTCGCAAATTGAAATTTTGTTTTTGTTTATTCAGATTGCCAGGTGTTATTCTAAGGGTAGAATGGGATATTGTTTGACGAATTAATTAAAAATTATGCGCCTACATATCTGCGTTACTTGATTAAGTTACTGGTATAATCTATTAGTAGGTTTTGGCGTTGATAAAAGTAATTGCTCAATAATCCTTACTTAATTTGTCATTTATGTGATAGTTTGTTACTCATTTACGCAGAAACTACTGAACGGATTAAGTTGCAAACTTCACAGTAATGTAGCTTATTAACCAAAATAACATTTAGGTTATACATCATTACGCTATGACTGACGGGAGCAGAGCAGTATTTAAAAACCTAACTGATGTAACTGGAAAGAATTGCTAGTATTTTTATCGTATGAAACGCGTTTTAAACTGCACGAAACAGCTAATATATTCTAATTAATAACAGTAACGTACAAATTCAAATATATTAAACACTAAAACTAATGTGTTTTAGTGTACACAATATTAAATCAGTGGGATTTACCAGCAGGTAGGTAAAATGCGTCATTTTTACTGCGTAATAATGCAAAAACCGTACCTTTTCATGTTATTAAATTTCATAGCGTATCTAACTATAGTGCCAACCTAGGAAATTACTTCGTTCGTCACACTTTAGGTAGCTGTGATTGTTACACCTACTGGCCATTGGGTAAAAAACTCTACATTTAGTGTTTTTTTAAATCTACACTAATATCCGGACATTGTATAAAGAAATAGTTTCTTTGTTTTGTTTGTAGAGGGTAATCTCAGGATCTAATATTTAAATTCTGAAACAAAATTTACTGATCAGAAATAATATAATTCCTGTAGAAAACGCGGGCAGAAGCTACCGAACTTCCGCGAATCGGCAAAATACAACAAAAAGCCATAACAAATTAATACTTGTTCATAACTAAGAGACAAACCAAACATTCCTAACAAAACTTACTCCCACGCTTCAAACTCCAATCCTGCCAACCGAACGAACTTAAAATTATAAGCACTACCAACAAAACAAGACAATGTTTTGGCAACCCTGTCAACTTAATACACCTCATCTTAGAAGTTAAATCCTTGAGTTGCAGCCCTAATCTTTCACGTCGATGGTTCTACAAGACGGAATAAAGCGGTGTACACATTATCCTTACATTTAGTGCACTAAAACTAAAGTTGGTGGCACTAAATTAAGTGTAATGCGAAATTACTTTACAGTTGCCAGTTATTTGTGCTCGTGGGGGCTGTTAAAGTAAACTAAGGGGTTTTGTCGACATGGTGGGAAGTAAGGCCAGTCTGTTACCGATGATAGACTAGTTTGTAGTGTGTTACAATATTAATAGAATAGATTAAGCAGTAGTTGACTATATATTTAGTAGTATTCAGAGTACTTCTACTAATCTGAAGCAAAATATCTTTGCTGTTTCGATTTGAAAATTATTGGTGCTGGTGTAACACTTATATTAGGTATGTTTATGAGACATATTTTCACATTGTTTCACTAAATATTTCAGGTGTCATTAGATTGCGATGAAAATGTAACAACAGATAGGCCGTTTACGTTACTTTATTAAATGACTACTAATGTAAACACAGCCTTACTATTTAGCCAATGTTTGTCATAATATTTGCATTTAAAGTTTTATGTTTTGAGCTGAAAGCTAGTTTCGTGAGCTGCCTAGTCCTCTGTTTTGACTATGTTCTACTATACAATAATAGTATAGTATACAAAATGTACTTACTTGAAGCCTATTAAAAAGTAGTAGAAGTATAAAACATAGCTTATACTATGTAGTGCTTAGTATCTTGCACTTTAATGCATTTTTTTAATTGGATATAGTGTTTCAAGAGCTTTATATGTCGTTGTTTATTACATGCATATTATAGTAAAGAAACTCCGCAATTTTAAAAGATTCGAACACCCAACTATGGTCGTTATAGGTACTTATAAAAAATATCTAACTCTCCGACCAATATCTTTGAATAAACTTGCAGGCAAGTTAGAAGTATTTTTGCACACATCCAAAAGCCTTACTTTACCCGGGTTTTCCGAACGGAAACCCTAATAGCAACGTTATATTGCAACAAAACACATTTCGTAAATTCGAGTCGAAGCGACTTGAAATTGCTTCCAGGTGCCCCAATTCAGTTCTTCAATTTCGGGAGTCCAGTCTTGAAAGTTTCAGCGGTGGCAATAATCCCCTAGCATACCGAGCCCTGGTATTTGTTGTATAAGCTGAAAACAGTTTAATAGTATCCTTAACAAGGTGCATTTTTGACTGTAAAACTTTTTAGAAGGTTGTGTAAAACTCGTAAGTAATAATATAAAAATACGATACCAATCAGTAATACTAGTTATTTTTTATTTTTGACTGTTTTTCAGAATAGCTCTTGTAATAAACCTCGTATGCTTTGGATCTATGAAATTATCGTTTGCGTTTGTTTGGGTGTGTGACCGCGCGGTCATAGAATGATTACAGACTGGCCGTTTCAAGAACGGTAGTTTCGCACTTACTGATATTAAGTTTTTTTTAAATTACCTAACAAAAAAAAAGTTTGACATATATATAAAAAAAACATTACTCAAATAGCTGTGGTCAAATTGAGTTAATATTCTATAGAAATAACTTAGCTTGCGTTAATACGCTTAAAATTACGGAGTTTTTGAATATATTACAAGCAGACAGACGAGCAGACGCGGCGGGGGATTTTGTTTTATAATAATATGTAAAGAAGAATGCATATTTAAAAAGCAAGTTTCTCGTATTCTTCGTATGGTGACACATTTTTTAACAAAACCACACCTTCGTAAAAGTATTTACATCCCAAATCAATTAGAAGTATTTATTTTTCTTTGACAACTGTCTCTCGACTAATTAAGCCCTCATTACAGCATTTTCTTAAAACTTTGTAACCAAAATCGTTGAAAAATCTTGATTGCGAAATTGTCTCACGCCATTCGTAATTAAAAATATCGGCTTAACTTCAGTTTTTTTTCGACAGGAAAAAACAATTTGAATTCGGTCCTTAAACCTGTGTTTAGGATATGAGAAATAAATTTAGGTTTATTTATTGTCTGATGGATATCTCGATAAGAAATAATCGTTTTTTAGGTTTTAGTATTTAACTAATGAGTTTGCACTGGAAGTATGAATCAGACAAGCTTAAGTCGTGGTGTTTCGACCAAGCATTAATACTGTCACTGTTGCACCTCATTAAAACCGCGTTTGTAAGCGAGGGACGGAAAATAGCTAAGCCAAACGATGTGCTTAGAGTAGTTTTTTTATGTCGATCTAAGAGTTTATAGATAAATAATGTTATAATGAATTATATATTAAATTAAACGCTCAAATAGGCATAGTTGGAGAAACATAGGTTAATCTATATTCTGATGTATATCTTGATTAGCAAGTAAGCACTTCGAGTAGAAATAGACAAGATTATTTGCTAAGTATAATTTCCAGTCCTTTTTTTAAAGGGACACAGATTGATCAGGTATTTCAAAAACATTACATTGCTTGTATTGACATTTCATTTGAATAATAAAACGTATTATGAGTTTCACGAAAATGAGTAGTTGTTCGCAAATTCAGAGAATGTCCACAACCAATGCGGATCAGAGTAATTTCCCCTGACAATTATGCGTAATCATACTTTGATCCAGCTATTAAAATGAAATCTACAAACTCACTGTTTAAAGTATTTTCTACAATTTCTTTTATTGACAGTTTTATCCTGTTTTTATTAGTATCAGTAGGGTCATAGTTTTAACCTGCAATTCAAACCACACAGATTACTTACCATAAAAAAAGGGAGCCGATTAGTCACTCCTGCAGTTTTTTTATTCAATTTAAGCATTTAAACACTTAGGAATTGTCAAAGAGTCGGTCGGTTAGTCAGAACGTAAGTTCAAGCTTTTGCTTGTTCCTAAACGTAGGAGTCCATGACAGAACAATAAAAAAAAATCCATGGACACTCATTTCAATCATCAACTTTTACTAAATGTTGATTACATTAATCGTGTTGCTTCTATATGCGAAAACAATGAAGGTAAAGAGTTTTATGATTGTTTACTGCAGTAAGGTTTGTTTTTATTGATAGAATTCGGGCTTCTAAGTTTGAGTGAAGTTCACGTCACTGCTTGGGCAGAAGCCACAAAAGTTGCGTGCAAAATTAACACGAGCACGTGTTAATTTTAGTGCACGTTTCTTTTTTCACTTAGCTATTCTTCGTCTCTATCTTACCCTATGGTAAGACATCAAAGTCCTATGACTTTGACAGTTGTGTGACGGCAAAAGCAATATTGCCAAGTACTTGTAAAGCAGTTTTGTCTCGGTATTAGAGCGCTCTATGTCCTATTCATACCTTCTTGCTGCACTAAATTTACTGTATATCTAGTGCTTTGTCACTAATTACTGACAGCGGCTAAATTATTGCTTTTCCGAGAAATGTCGATTCTTGCATCTATTCCACTTCCACTAAAGTGGTTTTATTACACAAATAGGTACGTTGGTAAAATTTAAAACACCACTGTTATTTATGCGAAAGTTTTGTTAGTTTACTTTACGTTTCCATTTCAATACCTCTAAACCAATTTTGATTGTATTTTGGAGAAGAATATACATATATTAGTTTTATAATAAAAGTTTGGATTTTGTATTATTTTGAAATTCCTATTGTTTTTATACTTTTATATTGTGAGAAGCAGAGAAAGCTATGAGACACTCCAAAAATAACGCTGTTTAACATCGCTAGGAGCCATCTCTTCGCGCGTCCTGTCACCCTGGTACCATTTAGTGGCGGACACCCTTTCGTCCTCAATTTGTTATAGTTACCGTGCAGCATCCCGTTTTGAGACAAAACCTCTTAATGTCTATCAACAGGATATACCATAAACAATCCTCTTCATATATTTTGTTAACTAGACTACCATGTGGTCGACATCTTGAATGTTTACGATCGAAATTGACGTTTACGACGTCCGCATAAAGTTTACAATTGTTTGTTCGTACTTGTCGAATTGAATTGTGTTGTTTGGCAAGTTTGGATTTGCTGTTTGTTCGGTGTTGTGAAGTTTGAATTTGGTCTTTATTGCTTTGTGTTAAAGTTGAGATGTATTTTTGGTGGGTGTTGTTTTAATGTTGTAATGGTGCCGTTGTTTGCATACTGACGGACAAGGAACACCCGAAACATCCGAACAAAGTTGGGGTGTACCGTTTTTTTATATTATTTTTCGTTTGTTATTAATCTATCAGCGGTTTTGGTAACAAGCTTCATGACAGTATGTTGTTCTACGTGATCGTTTCAAAATAACTTGGAATGGGGAGTGATATATTTATCATAGTTTGGGAATCTTCACTGTAACATCAAGTTGATTGTTCAAATATTACTTTAAATGAGAGTTCTAGTTCAATTTTGACAACAAGGGTAAAGATCTATTTTCAGATGAAGAAGGCTCGAGCATTGCACCGCCATAAATACGGATTTAGTATTACCTTTAACAATATCAGTGGTAATTGTAACAAACTGAGAAATTCCAAAGTAAATAAAAAAACAAAGTTATACGTGTAGGAATCGAACCAGCAGCTTGTATGACGATCGGGCAGCTTTACAACAGATATTAATTAAAATAAAACGAACTGCAACAAGCTCGGAAACCTGTTCATCTCGTCGCGCGAACGCAAAACCGTGAGAGAATGCTCTTAAAGTCGACTATTAAAGTCGTCGACAAAACTCCGCCGCCATCATTACTCCCATTCCCTTTATAAATACGACACCCCATAAAAATACATAATACACACCTACATTTCTACATTTTTTCGGCGAAAAAACTTTATTCCATGACAAAAAGGCACTCGCCCACAAGAGCCACTTGAAAAAAAAAGTACGAAATAACGCGCGGTATCCTACCGGAAGTCGGGCGGCGGAAGTCGCTAGGCTTCCCGGAAGTGCTGGAGGGCACTCGGGAGCAGCCCAAATTGTATTTAATCACTGTATACGGCGACTTCAGGCTGAAAGTCGGCACATACTGCGCGGACATCAAATTATTAAATATTTACGAGATACCCTTTATTTCGCTGTTCGATATTTAATGTCGGTTGGTGTAAATGTGGGCCTAATTTTTTATTTATTTACGGTCCGTTTTCACTGAAGGTTTTAGCGGGTAAAGGATGGGATTTTTTGCTTTTACTTTTAGTAACTGTGTTTGGTTTTCTCATACCTACTATGTTTTGAAACTGCGCCAGGTGTGATCACTGTTTGAACCTTTGAACACACGTGATTCGGACGCAATAGCAACCCGACAGCCGGCTGTCGCTTGGTCGTCGAAAGGCTAATCATCAATTATACTCTCGAGTGTGTATCATGTAGTCATTTGTTAAGTTTTTATTGGTTTGACATGAATGAGTCAAGAATTGTCAAGCTAGCTCAAAAATTTTTAAGGTTGTCTCCCTGAAAACGGCGCTTGCGTTTCATTTGATCATTCAATATCCTTCAAAATGATGCTAATGCCACGCGTCATGTTTAAGAGGCGTTGATGGAGATTGGTACCTAATTTTTACTAAAAAAAACCTATTTTGTAACGTATACCTCATTCTATCATTGCCCCAAATATCATCCAAATCCGTCCATCCATTTAGACGTGAAAGCAGAACATACAAACCTATACTACAGAAATGATTGAAGAACATACTACAACTAAAAAGGCGACAGCCCAGTTCTCGACTCAGACGTAAATATGAGAGAAACTTATTTATGCTAAACGCTTTTTCCCTTTCTTTGACCTCATGTAATTACCACTCAGGCGTTGGTACTGACCCAACTAACTGCAGTACCTACATTAAGAAACTTTTTTCCCTAAGGACTTTGTAAAGTACAGGCCACACAGGCGGGAAAACTGGGGTTTTTTTGTGGCGTTTTTTCTATAAATTGATAAAATACAGTTGTCTTTTGAAATGCGAAAATTAAAGTTTTATAGATGCAGATAAAAAAAAATTGTCTGTTTGTTAAGGGTAATCTCTTTAATGGCTGAATCCATTTTAACAGCAGATAGTTGATGTTAGTTTGACTAACTTTAACTTAATAGAAAAATAATTAACTGAGGATAAGTACAAAAAAAATATCCAAAAAACATGTTTCCTCCGAGGCCATTGTTGGGGCTACTCTAGTTTTTTTTATGAATGCTACGAGAAACTATTAATAGGTCATTTTAATTGAAATTGCCAATTTCCATTTCATAAAAAAAATACAGTAAAGTTTAAAAAAGTACCGCCATCTCCTTCGCACCGCTATCGACGTCTCGCTTTAACTGAGACACGTCCTCAAGGAATACTTCTAAATACTCGTCCAAATAAAGCTGAGTACATACCGGCGGGATATTAAGTCTTGTAAGTACTTGTCAGAGAACTAAAGTTGTAAATTGCAAACTTTGCGTCGGGACGCTCGATGCGCGTTGAGTTCGCTTATAATGTTTTGATGGTGGTGTTTCATTTTAAAAAGTAATTTCTCGATATTTTTCGTATTTGGGCTGTGTTTTGGCAGTGTAATTGCGTTTTGGGGTGCGGTTAATAGCGAGTTTTGTGTTTTATTGTAATTAAGCTGAATTTTGTTTATCTTACATAATTTACTCAGGGTGACAATGCAAGGTAAATGCAATGGAGCGTACTGAGAAGAAATAACCAATAGGGTTCCAGTATTTATACTCTCCACTCCTCTTTACAGTCTTATGAGATCCTATTGTCTCATTTTCATTCGCTTTGCTCCTCTGTAACATCAGTACAAATTTATCACATCAAAAACCAGTTTAAATCACCCCTGCATCCTTAATACAATAATTACGCTGTCAATCTCCCGAGATAACCTAAAAAATCACGCCAGAAATTGGCAATCAACATAAACGTCGACCCGTTCCTATAAAACCGTCACGTCATTTCTAATCTTGCCGTGAAACCAATAAAACTCAAGCTATAACCCAAAACGAAATACACATATTTCAAAACATGTTGTACTGTTAGGTTTTTATTTATTATTTTTGTTTACAACATGTCAAACGCAAGGCGACGCGATCTATCACTAGCGCTCCTGGCGGCGAGCCAAGGAAACTATTTCCAACTATTCGGACAGCCTCGCTAATAGTTTTACAGTTGTGGCCCTCGAGTGTGCGCTAAGCTTTGTAATTAATACCCAAGGATATAAAGTTTATTTAGTTGTTGTATTGACGTACGAGAAAATATTATATTTGGACCTAAAATGTGTTTAGTGTTTTGGCGTCTATTTTTACTCTTTAATTGTTTCTTCACATGTTAAGACAGTGACGAAACCTGGGTTTCAAATCTAGTTAATATTGTGTAAAGTGTGAGATCATCATTTCGCATCTAGCAAGCGTTATGATGAGGATCAGTGCTTGTGCCTTTTCTGTATAAAAAGACGGCTTTGGCCTGTGAGACAAAAATAGGCTGAGTAATAATTATTTTTACCTATCATTATTTTACACTACTAGCTGTACTTGGCATGCGTTACAATGCACGTAAAGTGTTAGGCGAAAAACATTTTGTTGGTTTTTTTGACACCTATTGGGCCAATATAAACTCATGAGGTCCTCAGAAAGTCGTATCAAAGTTTCAACAAATCTTTAAAAGATAGATCAGAGTTTAGGAACGAATAAAGATTTTATTTCATAAGTAATATGTAAAACCGCGAATAAGAACTGCATCACTTTTAAATGTCCCACATGCTGCTAAATTAATACCAGCCAAACAAATAAAAAAGGCAACAATAAAATAATACTGCCCGATTTGAGAGACGGATATGAAGTCAATATACATCTCAACGAATAGACATCTAACAAAATATTTTTTCAAAATAAATCGAATGTAGAACGTTGAACATAAACATTCGAATGTTTTTTAAATATCGAACGCCCATTTTAAATTTGCCGTTCGCGGCGGCGCTGCTTGCTCAGAAAACTGTCAAAGACCTGTCAAATTCGGTACATTTTTATCTAGTTCCTTATTTATCCGTCTGCCAAACGAATTTGGTGAAACGGAATGTCGTAAGCGTTTGGATCTTTTTTATAGATGACATGTTTCAACCGTTTGACTGGTGATGTTGTTTATGATTTAGTGAATTTTAAACTGTAATAATGTTTTAGTGTCGGACTAAAACGTTGGGTTAATTTATAATTAGATGTGATCGTTAAATTGCTTTTATAAAGTTATTGCTTGTAAAACATTTCAAGTTAAAATGTCTGTTTATTTTGGTTTGTAACTTTGTAATTAAACTAAACAGGGATAATATTCTTGACTAATTAATTGCCTAGTTATTTTTATTAGGTTGTCGGTCCCTGGTCAAGACAAGGCAGGATACGGCGGCGACAGTAGTGTGTGTACATTCAAACGTAATTTATATCAACTTTTGCTGAGCGATTACAAATATACTCTGATCTGGTAACTCTTACAAAGGCAATAATGCTTGATTTTAGAGGAAAACCAAATATTTGTCTATGTATCCGTGTATTTTAAGACAACCTTTAAAACTACGCATTTTTCTTTATGTATAGGTATTGTTACACTGGCGAAGTGGTGGCCCAAGCCAGCTTTGCAAAGACGTTACAGATTAGCGACTTCTGATTTTTTTGGGTTTTCTAAATTCTAATCCTTCCATAACAATCAATGTCTATTATTGAAAACGACACGAATATCTGTTTAGCAGTTGTGCTTTTATTACTATACAGATAGACGTACCTGTAAATTAAATTTTGCACCACACTACCTATATCTCCAAACTTACACCAAATAATCCACAGAACAGATAAAAGAAATATGTTTTCTGAACGAATCCTAAAGAATCAAAACCTCTAAACCAATCTTCACTAACACTACAATATTTAAAAAGCAAACATGATTTGAAAAAAGAATACGTGACATCTATGACTTCACGGCTAACGCCTAATGAGTGGGGTGACTGACCTTTGAAGCGGGAATTTTGCAACCGCAGCGAGTTCCAAGTCCTCTTGTATTGAGGGCTGCCAACCTATTTGTTTTTTTCGCTAAGCGGATTTTGTGTTATAAAGTAACTTTTTTTTTTGTACTGGCAACTATTGGACTGTCAGATTTTTTTTTAAGAAGTGCTTTTTAATTACGGCTACTGCTACTGCGTTTAATTATACCGTTTACATATTCAATTTTATTATTATATATCGGTTTTTATGACAGATAAATAACTATAAATCGATATCGGCTGTCGTAATTATAGCAATGAAAATTAGTATATTTATTTTTAGCTGACGTCAATTCGCGCGCGTGTTATTTTAGTGTGGTGGTTTTAATAGCAGAATATGATCTTGACAATATGCGACCTTTCTGAGAACTCACAGAGGTAGAAATTTAAATGATCTTTACACTTTCTTAATAAACTTTTAGACTTTATCGAGAGACTTGAGATCATACATTTAAATTTCAAGTGAAAGTCCACACTTTCATTCCCAATTCTGGTGTAGCCGCTCCTAAGTGTCCTAACAAACACAACCTAATGTTTATTTATCTATAGATTACCCCCCCCCCCCTCCAACACCAAATACGGACGCTTGCTAACCTAAATGAGACTCCAACAGTAGTAAGAATTGATTAGTTAAGAGCCTTGACCTGATTTCGGCGACCCCATGACGGCTGTCTGTTCAAATAACGTTTGCTAAAGCAATTTGTGCATTTGTCTTTAGAAATGTGGTTGGATTTTACTGTTGAGATCTTTTATTACTGTAATAATACTCTGTACATGTAAGTGGCCTTAGAGGACAGAAACTATAGTCTATTTTTTTTAACAAACGAGTACTGAGTATATCTCTTTCACATTACCGGTATTGACAGAGAGAGATGGGAAATTAGTCGAGGCGGAGCCAACGCTTTTAAAACCAATAATAACACTTATGTGGACCAATAGAAACGCTGACAAATTTTTTAGTACTCGTTTATTAAAAAAACAGACTATAGTAATTAATCTATAAAACTAAATAAATAAATTACCTAATTACCAATTTATCTGATAGTAATATGATAAAGAAACAGATTTTGTTTGTTTGGCTGGTTGAACGCGCTAATCTATAGAACCACTGTTTCAAATTGAAACGTCATGCTAGGACTGATATTTCAGTCGTAGTATGATCCTTGCTATCTTGCGTTTTGGAACTCAACTCTTAAGTGGAGGGCCAAAGACGCGACTACGCGAGTAAACCCGCGGGGTACAGCTAGTCATAAACGCAAAAGCTTCCCAGGATGTAGGTATTCACGTACTTGTATGTTTGTTACCTATTCAATCTTGCTTAATTATTAACACCCCTATAATCTAATTGGTTCTAAACTTTGCATTACACGTGTAATATTCTAATGACATTAAAATTATGCTCTGTGTTTATACGGAACCTGGAATCCATTATTTTAAAAGGCCAAATGATATTTTGTTTCGAATATCATGAACTTCTATCAATCAATTTATTCAAGTTAAAATCTTGAATAACGTCAGGCGAAGCAATAGGTATTTTTGTCACGCTCGCACAACTGTCAAACTGGTCAAACTAAGATGGCGATATGACGTGAATAACAAAACAAAAAGAGACATGGAATAGCTAAGGCAAAGTACGAGCTAACCAACTTAAATTTATCTTGGCTTTAGTGTAGTTTTCTATCAGTGAAGGAATTTTATGTTCAGACTTTTTATGTGCTTTCAGAGATTACCTATTACTTAGTAGTGGAAGAGTTCTTTGTGAAAGAAACTCGTTTAAGGAAGCACTAGTAAAGAATCAATATTTCCCGATTTTAATTATCAAGCGTTACCTAGCTGTAAATGTAAATTGAGGAGAATCTAAGTAACTTGCTTGTTTTTTTATATATTTTTTTTGTTAGCCTGTTCTGTCCCACTCCTGGGCAAAGGCCTTCCTCCAGTCCCTTCCATCGTTCGCGATCCTTTGCTTCTGTGGTGTGATTGTGGCATAAATCCGTCCAGTTCGTCCCGCCATCTCCTTCGTGGTCTGCCGCGACCCCGTCTTCCCGTCTCATGGCTCCAGTCCAGGCTTTTAATTTATTAGGTGTGTAAAATATTTAAGTATGTCTGGTCTTCTTAATCACGGCACTGTGCATAAGCATAATATTACTAAAAAGTTTCATCAAAACCCGTCCAATAGTTTTTGCGTAAAAGAGTAACAAACATCGTCACTCTCTTTTAATAATTATAAGATAACAACTTCACAAGCCAAAACAATTGCAGTACAAATCTAATAATCTTTATACCATTGTCTTTCGTCCCCATCGCACAGTGTACCCGTGGGATTTACCACATGGGACCAAATACCTCTCAACGAATTGAGGGGGGTCATACACCTCTGCCCACCCTCCTGAGATAACTGGCTAGACGGTTACTTCGCAAAATAAATGATACAAATAAATATGGCTAGGTATTATTTTGGATATATTTTTAAGCTGACCACATTTTTCATGAAAAGTTTTTTTTTTCCATTATTAAAAGAAAAAAAAACTAACTATGAATCGAATTTTTGTATTCAAACAGATTATCTAAATTTAGGTGTCTTAATCACATCTCCCGATATCCGCAAAATCATCTCCCGCAAAACGCAAAAGCACCTCCAGAAACTCTAAACACAGATTACTAAATAACTACTACTAAAACCGAACGCTTAAAAAAGAAATCTTCGCAACAATCCAAACCGCTCTCTCACAATCCACCTTGCAATTTTCTAAAATAATCCAGTGTTTACCAGACAAAACAAACGCATAAATCCATCAGGACGGATCAAGTGTCAATCAACATGGTAGATTCAATCATCGCTTTTGATCCTAAATAAACACAAGCGCACACGCACGATAGAAACGAAAAAATCTTCTAATCCCCTCCACTTAGGATCTAAGCTGGGGGGAATAAATTGAGGTTAGTGTGTGTTTTAGTTTTATTTTAGAGGTTGTGTCGACCTTCTACGTACATTTGAAAATTCTGGCAAATGTGTCTCGTTCTGTACAATTTCTTAGGAGATAATAAAGATAGAATATTCTTTATTGTACACCAATAGGAAAAAAACAGTAAAGGACAATACAAACAAATATGCAAGAGTACAATTGGCGGCCTTGTCGCTAAAAAGCAATTTTTATATATATTTATTTTTATTTATTTTCTATATATATATGGGCTATTTGAAACTAATAAAGATAGATATATTTTACACAATTGTTTCTTATTATGACATACGAAAGTTGGTGGAAATGCTACTTAAGAATAAGCAAATAACATATTTTTACCTTCTGTTTATTAATAAAGCAGCTACCATAGTACATACTAGCTTCTGCCCGCGGCTTCGCTCGCGTTAGAAAGAGACAAAAAGTAGCCTATGTTACTCTCCATCCCTTCAACTATCTCCACTTAAAAAATCACGTCAATCCGTCGCTCCGTTTTGCCGTGAAAGAAAGACAAACAGACAGACAGACACACTTTCCCATTTATAATATTAGTATGGATTAAAATGTCAAGTGTATCTTACAGTAAAAAATAAACTTTGAAAGACGAACGGATAAATCAAGTCTAGTTGTATAATTGTGTTGGATTAGATATCTCCAAGTAATCTTTTTTAAAAGAAAAACCTTACCCATTACTCATTATTCGTTATTACGTCATGCCTTCTAAAAACGGCCAGTATTTAAAACCCTTCTATTTTCTCCATCACTAAGAAGCTTTTTAAACCTTTTTAAAGAACCTCATAACTCCGTTCCAAAGACCGTTCACTTTAATTACGTTGGTACTGGAACTAAAAATAAAATGCCGTTATATCCATTAGGCGTTGACAACCCTATACACCAATATCTGAAGAGCTTTCATCGCTTCTTACAAATCGCTTACGTCCCTCGCCCCCTCTTTGCAACGTTGAGAACCAGGGATGTTGTGGAGATCCGAAATAAAGGTATATCCGTTACCGAATCTGATATAAAAATTCGGATAAGGGGTGTACCGTGTAGTCTAAATGATATTGTTGTGACAAGTTTTTTTTATAAACACAAGCCTCGCTGCCAGTATTGTTGCTTGGTTTGCTAATTACACCAAAAATACTTTATAAATGTGTAATTTATAACAATAATGTAATAAGAAATATTTGAAATACATTGTTTCTCTGACAGTGTATATTATGATGAAATGAATACATTACTGTCTGTATAAAGCATTAAGTGTCAAAATGTCTTTAAATATTTTATAACCGCAACCTAAACTGTCCGAAACTGACGGATAAGTAATACAAATAATTTCTTATCCTCAACTGTATCCGAAACCAATATAATATTATTCCTATATCCATTATCCGAATTCAGATCCGAAACTTTATATCCATAGCATTCCTGTTGAGAAGCGCTGCCAACGGCCCCTTGTTTTAAGGCAAAAATTATGGCTTGTCCTGTCGCCCGTCGCTTTTTATTTGGCATCCCGTATGCTGCGTTTTGGCGGCAGACGCTTGGATAGCTCAATCCATTGCAACAGCCTTTTGCGGAATGTTAAAGGATTTTTTTAAATTTCGAACGGTATTCTTTAACTGTATTGAAGTTTGAGAACCACTTTTTTAGGGTCTCGTCAAGAGGTAAAAGCAGAACCTTTAAAGGTTCAGATTGTCCGTCTGACAAGATACTTTTTCTCAGGTACGAGAGGTATTAGGCTGAAATAAATATTGAATACTTAAAACAGTGAAAAACGTATTTTTAACCAACCATCAAAGGATAGCATATTTTGACATTCGGAAGGGAATTAAATTAGGAACCTCCGGTTGTTACAACAGCAGTGTCATGTATCACAAGTAAAAGAAAAATCGTAAATGTGTAGGTGATGAATCTCAAAACAAAAATTACATATTCCATTACTGTATCAAGACTTATTTTTATATGAATCCGATAATAATTGGCTATAAATATAATTACTTTGACAATACTTCTATACCAATGATATTTACGAAAGCCTAGAGAGCGAGACACACTTGGCCGGTTTTTCGTTCAACCCGAAAGGCAAAGATGTAATCGATTTATTTGCACTTTTTCCGACAAAAGATGAATTTTCTATAGGTGCCGTTATTGTTTGATAAAATCGAATCCACGACAAAGCTGGGTATTCTGTAGGGACAAAGTAATTTGCTAAAGTGGTAATGCCTCCCCTTTTCCACCCTTAACACCCCCTGTAGGCGTATGTCGTCTATCTACTTAAGCTTAGATGCTTAGTGGTGATCTTTCTATCTTTTCATCCTATTTTCTGATAAATATGAAGTGTTAAGATTTTAATAGTAATAATTAAATGAATTACTACCAATTTAGTTTATTTTTATAACTTGACAACACTTAAATTAACTTGGCAACACCAACTCTACCAAAACAACGTAACTGAAAAATTCGAATCTCGAAAATAGTCTGACAAGCCCGTCGCAGACCGTCGCACGTGAAAATTCCTTTAAAATTCTATCACATATTAACGTCGAAAAACGTCGTAATTCATCTCTTAGCTTTTAGTAGACGACAGTGGCGTTCGAAATTCGAAAATAGCTAGTACCTGATGTAAGTATGTTTTACGTTACAGCTATTACATGTCACGTTGTGTACATACGAGTCGAGTTTGTTCCCTTACGTTGGTTTTCGATCGATTGAAGACGTTCTTGGGAGAATAATGTCTTAATCAGGCATCTATTGCGGGAAGGTTACATTTAACAAAGATTTAGATTTTGTTTGTTTAGGTTTTATAGTTTTAAGCAAGTGTTGAGCACATTTTCTTGTTATTTATAGTAAAGCCTAGGGTTAGTGCTTGATTGTTAATTCAGACAACGCATTTACACGAGCTAATAATATACTTCAATTTTAGTTACTTCTGCATGGGCTATTTTTGGAAGAAGTTAAACAACTTTATCGCTTTACATTGCAACATTAACCTTCATGATTAAGAAACCCATTTTATCCAGTAAAGTTTAACACCTGCGTTTGAACAAACAAACAAACGGTCCGTACTATTTTTTAGTAATCGTGAAAATAACCGTAAAGATACGGCCGTGACCGATTTATCTATTTTTGACTTACGCCGTTATTCTTCGAAAAGGTATTGTCATTCATCAAAATTGTTTATTTTAACGCAATTATTTATAATTACTTGCTGGTTTTGTGGGTTGACATTCAAAATAACATTTATTATTTGTTTAATATAAATGATTAATGATACGTAATACCCTACTGGGGCAAAAATAATAATAGGTTGGCGGTTGGACATTTTTTGTACATTTTCTCATAATAATCGTGAATGAAAAAGCCCTTCAAGGTTAGTTGAACGAGACTGTATTTACTTGTCTTCCAGGTTATATTATGGACAAGCTTCTGCTAAATTCAAACGATCTCTACAAATATTATTAAGCTAAAGAGCTCGTTTGTCTGTTTGCCTGAACACGCAAATCTCAGGAAATGCTGGTCCGATTAAAAAACAAGTATTTAGTGTTTTATAGCCCAATTATTGAGGAAGAATTTAAGCTATTTAGCATCGCGCCACGACCTACGGGATCAGAGCAGTAATCAAATACACGGATGAAACCGCGGGAGACAGCAAGTTTAATATAAAACTGTAGGTAGATTTTTAAACACAAAACTGACACTACATCAAAAACCTTTACATCATAGACTAAGCTCAATAGAAAAACGGATTTTCCTTAACATTTCCTTTAAGTAGGCATTTTATTATTTCGT
This sequence comes from Athetis lepigone, assembly GCA_033675125.1. Classification (NCBI taxonomy): domain Eukaryota; kingdom Metazoa; phylum Arthropoda; class Insecta; order Lepidoptera; family Noctuidae; genus Athetis; species Athetis lepigone. The sequence goes on along the minus strand of CM066234.1, from coordinate 5,820,535 downwards.
TCCGGTCAACACAGTACCGACTTAGGAAGCCGCTTAAAATTAGGTTAAGGCTTCCTTCCCGAATTCCGGAACAAATTCTTCATCAGAGTGCTTCGTTAGCTGAAGGAATGGCGAATAATTATGAAAATTTCGAAATACCCTTACGTAATTACGTTTAAATTGTCTGGTATATCGATACTGGTAAGTGCTGTATTGGGTTTTTCAGTCTTAATAATAATATTTAAAAATAATATCAGGCTGTTAATGCCCCAGAAGTAGAATAATACTATGTTACTGTTAAAGAACAAATATACAAAGAGAGCTTTCGCCCTTTTTCTTTTCTTTTCGCACTTATTCACCGTTTAAGGCTGAAATTTCCAAAAATCCTTTCATAGTGGTTACTTACTCTTAACAAAGAACATCCATACTATATACTATCCATACTTCCATACTAATATCACAGTTTTACGATCCGATCAAATGGGGAAGTGTGTCTGTCTGTCTGTATGTTTGTCTTTCTTTCACGGCAAAACGGAGCGACGAATTGACGTGATTTTTTAAGTGGAGATAGTTGAAGGGATGGAGACTTACATAGGCTACTTTTTGTCTCTTTCTAACGCGAACGAAGCCGCGGGCAAAAGCTAGTAGTGTATATTTCTAGGATCAGCGAAGTTATATCAACAGCCAGTGCTCGTGCCATCTCTGTATGAGAAGATTTCTTTGTAACAAATGGGAGAACCAGTCTAGTAACATAAGTTTAACTGAAGAAATATCCATTTACGTTTCAACCTCATAACAAATCACCGATAAAAATAGCATTAAAAAAAACAAACTTACTTTGTATTATGAAGTTATCGTTAAAAAAATAAAGGTGGGTTTACGTGAGATAGGGTAACACCGTAACAGGTAAACGCTGAGTGGAGAGCAAACAACGGTGTTTACCCTCGCGATTGGGGGATTATGGCGCTCCTACTCGAGCCACGTGAATGGCGCTGGGAAAAGTGGCGCTGCGGGAAAGTTGCGTTGGCGCCCACGCGTTGTGGGGGCAGGGAATATTTGTTCTGTTGAACTGTAATTAGATTCTAGGTCGAGATAAATAGGTGAATAAATAAATATTATCCTGGACGGTTATTTCATACCAAACTGCTTGCTTGTACGATTGACCAGACAACTGATAAACATAATTAAATATTTTTTTTAAATACACACATATTATAGGCAAATTCCACCCAGACACAGAACAATCATGATCATCACACAAAGTCTGACTTGGGTAGAAATTCTAGAAATCGTACCTACGACCTCCGGCTTAGCAGCCAGGGTCACTGAACTGTACCACAGGCCCTTCAAACGTTACTTAGCACGGAGTTTAGCCAAGCTATGTTTTACTTATCCTGTATTCATGGTTAGACAGTTGTACTGTTGTTTTGCCGGGTTAGGGGAAAACTGGTCTCTGGCCCGAGTTCCAAAAAACAGTAGTAGAAAAGTCGGCCGAATAGGCAAAGCACCGCACGCATTGTGTGTCATTCGGGCGTCTCGCATGCGGGCACAACAAACATGGCCGTCTGATGGATGGATGTCCGCACTCGAAAGCACACCCGCAAGACAAAAGGCCCCAAGTAAAATTTTATCTTAGACTTGGAGTAAGAAAAAAAAAATTGTTGTTATTAATAGCTGATTTCATTGATAATTTTCACTTAAAGATTATCTACAAATTATTATAAGGTTTTATAAGTTACATTATTGGTATTTCCTTTTTAGTACTAAACATCTAATAAAAAGTTACAAAATAATACGTTATTGATTTATTAAATTTAGTTATTACTTACTTAAGTGTATTTGAATGTTTATAAATGTTTTCTTATGGCACAGACATAAAATTATTTCATTCAATTTTATTTTGTATGAAGTTGAATAAATAAAATAAAATTGAATAACATAATAAATGTTCTTTACACAGTTACATTGTCATCAAGTCGTATTTTCCCAAGTAGGATAAAATCAGAAAATCTCACTAGAAATTTAATATAATATCATCCAATCCGCAAAACTATCTTCCTGTTTCTTTACTAAGAACAATACCACTAAATATGGTGTCAAGTTACGATCGATTTTATACTCTCTCTGTAATAGAATATAACTCTTATTCAATCATTGCCATAATATTACATTACTTCTTCGAATTGCAGTTTATCGTGTGATAGCCTAGGCTAACATTGCACTTAAAATTATTTGTATCCTAATAAAAACATGTTTTTGCTAGTACTTAACTAAGCCCCGTATTAATAGACGTCACTCCATTCTGAGACGCTCTCAAATCTCTTGCTGTCCTTGTCATTCTAAAGGGAAAAAATAAGGACAGCAATAAACTTGAGAGCGTCTCAGAATTAAGTGACGTCTATTAATACGGGCCTTAGTCTAACACAATGGTACTGATTCTCTTGTTCACAAACTTAACTAAATTTAAGTTCAATGCATTTTTTCTCTTTCCATTTCTTAAAGAAAAGGACAGAATTAATCCTGTCAAATTAGACAGCGCCTGAAGAAAATGGCGTATATTTAGACGCCATGTTGTTAATCGCGTCTAAATTATCTATGGAGTGCCTAAATTGGACAGGACTTAACTAATATTATCTTCTGTCCTTTTCTTAATGAAATGGAAAGAGAAAGATGCATTTAACTTAAATTTAGTTTAGTTTGTGGTTAAGAGAATGCGCACCAATATCTTGTGTGTGACTCATCTATAGATCCCTTAAAAGGGTCAAGTAAAGGTTGCTTCTCACATATTTTGAACAATGTCCATTAAGGGGAACGGTGTGACGCGTCCGTCGATATTAAGGTGAAAGAATCATGTCCAATAATGACCTGTCAAACATTTTGACAGAAGATTGTGTGTATAGTGATGTTATATAGCGTAATAAATATGTAATTTTTTGCTATGCACGTAGTACTAACTTACAGCAGAATTGATAATGTGGAAAAAAAGAAAAGTTAATTTTAAAATAGCCACCGAATAAAGTGTTGTTTTTAATACAGAACGCAGCCATTTCAAATGCATTGAAGTACCGTTCCGTTATACGGTGAGTTTGACAATTGGACGCAGTTTTAGTACTGTTTATTATTTATTGATTTTGTATTTCGTTCATACTTTTTTGTACAGATCATTTTATTTAAATTCTTTTTATAATTTTATGGCTATTTAGTAGTAAGTGTACGTTTCCATGGTGGATACAGAATTGAAGTGTGCAGAGAAATGTTAAATATGGACGAGTTCGAGAGAGAGAAGAGGTAGTGGGGAAAATTCATTGATTTAGGAAAAATTAAATCAAGACATAAGTATTGACAGTCGGCAATACTGGCAATACTATGTATGTGTACATTTTAAATGAAAATAATTTAAATAGAAGACAAGGCATAACCGAGTATTGCTGCAGCTGCCTTGTAGGACGTCGCACTGTTGGTTGTTGCAAAGAGTACAGTATATATACTATGGTTGTTGTGCATATGTGATGATGACGATGACATTGGTGTGGTAAAGAAATATACAACCTCCAGCAGCATTTTTGGATGATGTAGTAGTAAGAGAAGATTTAGAATAAAATAATAAAACTAATAGATGTGCTGTTGTATTTTTATTTAATTTCCCAACTAAGTATTTTCCTATGGTGACTGCTCCCGTCCTGGGTGTAGCGGGAGGGCGTGTCAGACTTTTACTGACTAAAACCCACTCATGTTCCTTCGGTTGCCCGGTTGCCATTTATGTTCCGGGGTCACGGTAACTATTATAAACATTCCGCACCGCAACTACCTACATAACCTCAAATATTGTTTTCATTGTAACATTTTTACCTCATTGTCAAATCAAACCAAGTTTTTACGGTGGCTTAGTTATGACATAATCTATAATTTGATATAATTCACATCACTATACATCATGTAATAAAAAATTTGATTGACAGGTCATCGCATGTATGGAGCGTGGTCATTGTTCTTTGTCCCACCAAATTAATTTTTAGAGTGGAACATTTTTCGAAGAGACCCGTAACATTTTCGTCGTTTTAAATCCTAAGTGATTACCGTTATACAACCACCCCTTAATAAAAGTTGCGGCTGTGCATGAATATATGGTAAATTAAAAGAACCTAAACTAAGACCTATGAGCCCTACAGTCCCTACGACCCTAAGTCCTATAAGCCCTACAGCCCTAACCTACCATATAATTTGTAATAAATAAATATATAAATAAGTACAGGATGTCTGCACCAAGAGACTTAAGGTAACAGACGAATAGTGGTTAGGAATTTCAGGTGAGGGTGAAGAGTAAACTCACTGCCAGTCCAGCAAACTCACAGGACTGATCAGAGATGGCTAAAGGTGTCTTGGCCACAGTGAGGGGTAATGAGAACCGTTTTTTTTGGATGGGAAATCATCAAATGACTTCTTCCGCCCCAGTGTCAGACTTATACTGAATAAAACCCACCCTTGTTTTTTCAGTTGCTCTTTGTGTTCCGGGGCCGCGATAATTATTAGATCTATTCCGCAACCCTGGCTGTGATTACCATTTGGTTTTGTATTAAGATGAAATTTTTTGACTCTATTATAAAGAAATCTTAATCTTCTGCTAGACAAAGGTCTCGTTCAAAAGTCAAACAAAGACTGGTCCAAAAATTGGTCTCTCAGTCCAAACTGAGACCAATAAATCAACATCTTCAGAATGCTTGCCTTGTCAGCGTAGAGGCGTCTATAAACCATTTGATATCGCTGTGTGTGGGCATATAATCCTGTAGTGTCATGATATCTTATCTCTGTTCAGAAGACTTCCTAAGGTCTTGGGGAATGGGCAAAGGTTCCAAATGTGTTAAAATATCTTTAAGATTGTGTTTGTTGTGAGTTATAGATTTGATTTTCGTGTTAACTGTTGTTGTATTTTTGAGGTTCGATTTTGTGTTTCTGTTATGTTTTTCTTTTGAAAGAACTAAAACTATTTCAAAAGTGTGAGTCTTGGACTCACACTTACTATAAGGAGCTTAAAGGAGTATAAGGAGGACTATAAGGATAACGGACTATAAGCTTAAGTCACTTTTTAGTGATCACGACTTGCACTAGTCAAGGTCATCTTTTAACCCATTTCTCTTTTATTCTCTACCCAGGGTTATGGCCAGTAATAATAAATAATAATAAATAAAATGTAATAAATATAATAAGATTAAATATCTTAGGACGAGCTAAGCAGAGCTTGTGTTATGGTAACCACTGTAACCAGACAACGAGTACGGTGGGCTTGACTTTTGTTTTTTACCCCTATTCAGCAACTAATTTAATCTTTACTAAAACACTCCAAAGCCACTCATAATTGCGATACCCTCAATTTTTCCCATCATATTACAACACTAACAAATATAATCGTACAAAACTCAGCTACTCGATTCTCACGTCGATTCGAGTAGCGAGTATCGATTTAATATCAAGTTGTCGATGGTGTGAAACTAACCCGTTTAGTCTGAGACCACTCAGATGATTGTCACTGCATTGTGACGCTGACTCTGCTATTAACTGATTGGTTCGATTGAGACGTGTGATTGGTGACATACAGGCTTAAAGTTAGGTGCGCATGCCTGATTTACGAGATCTAGATTTTTTTGTGTGTTGTGCCAAAGCTGTATAAGTTATGTTTGAGAAGAGAGGATTTCTCTTAATGTGTTCGCTGTTCGGTAAATGTTCTCATCCGGGCAAATGTTCTTTATAAAGCCAACGTTAAGGATAAATTAGAATTTGGATCAATCTCGATCGTGAATGGTATATTGGGCGTCTAGGATACTGTTGTTTGCTGGTTGTGTTGGTTTTAAATGCAAAAATCGAAGATAGTTATTTTTAAACAAAATTGTTATTACTAGGTCAGCATCCTTCCTTCCATTTAATCCTTCGAACACACGTGATTCGAGACACAATATAAAGACAATAGCAGCGCGACAGCTGGCTGTCGCTTGGTCGTCGAAAGGTTAATGCCATCTTTAGAAATGTGACCCCAATTATTCAGCTTGCTTCTACATTTAGTTCTGCGCCTACCATATCGCACATATCTGTGGTCTGGGACCCTATCCTAGGTTGTTTTCTGCCAATTCATTTTAATAAACAAACTGTGAAAACATGAATATATTAATATTAGTCAAAACATCAGATAAATAGTCATCGTTAATACCCAAAAGACTTATCTAGTCTACGACTCAATAGACACTGTTCGCCAGATATATTTAGAAAAGGAATAAAATATGTATGAAATGTTCCAAGGAAAGAAATCGAAACTTATTAACACGTGTCGACCTAAATAATTAAAAACACAAATAAACACCAGAAGATCCATGATCACATATTGATTGAGTTCGACGTTAAAATAAGCCGTTTTAATTTAAAAGAAATGGTTTTATATCTTCAAAACTGGGTCAACTGCTAATCATAGTGTTTGAGTGGGTAGACGTTGAAAGAATATTTATTCCTCTACGGAAAACGGATTTGTATAGGAGTTCCGAAGAGGTACGGAGGATACGTAGGGTTATGGAGTTTTATTAATCAGTCGCTTAGAAAATGTTTCCTTTGTCGAGTTAGATATTGAAGTAATCTAGCTCTGAGTGGTTTTTTTTGTAGTTAAGTGGCGGCAAAGTTATTTGTTGGGGAGTGTTTTATTTTGATTTGTTTCGCTTTCGTGTCGTTATTGTTATCACCCTGTGGCAGTTCTCTAGCTACATAATTAAGCTTTTTGGTCTTAAGACTTACATCTTCGGCTACATGAATCCAATTGTTGCCAACCGTCATTCATGAGCACATTTACCATTACTTCTCTATCAGACTTTTATTAGCTATAAAAGTTTGAAACATAAAATAAATAATTAGGGTTATTTACTCGCACAATAACAAGTTTTTGACGTTGATAGTGGCAGATATAATATTGCGACTTAGTTATTCTGCTATTTTATATTTTCTGTATCACCATGACATGTACCTATATTTGCAAAATAGTAGTCTTATCTCATGAGTGTCAGAAGATGTATGATAGTCCTTCGATGAGGCAGTATACCTATGTTATATGTCTAAAAAATCGTATCTTAGATTATTTGACTTCAACGAAAGAGGAAGAGAAATGCACCTTTAGTTTATTTCTTTAGAGTATTAGTTGGTCTATCAAAATTGTCTTACAATTTGGTTGTCCCAAATGGCGACCGTATGTCTCAGAAATGGTGACGTTTAGAGACACTTGGATGGGAATCATCCTTGATTTTAGTCGTGCCTACGTCCAGACTCGAACTTGCACTTACGTAGTAACTATTTAGTAATCTGTGCTTGCACCTGGGTGCAAGCACAGATTACTGGGTGGGCTGGGGGTTTGCTGGGTGGGGTGGTTACTGGTAAATCGACTTGTCCAATGCTTTGTTAAGTTATTTATGAGATAAAATGCCCATTTGTTTTCGTGAGTTTAAAAGTGTTTTTATTTACATTTTTAGCGTAAAGAACTGGGTTAAGTCGATTGAAAGCTGTTTTCGTTAAAACCGTACTTATTTGTTTATTTTTTGTTTTCAGGTAAATTCTTCAACATTTTGGAAATACTTGGTGAACAAAAAAACTCCATTAAGGTACCACAATTACGAAAATTTATTTATTTAGACTTAAAAAAAGATGAGTTTGCATTCTCCTATACCATGGATGCATTTACCAAAGTACATATCTTTATGAATAATTTAAAGCTGAACGTTTGCTTGAACATGCTAATCTCAGGAACAACAAGTCCAATTAAAAAAAAACTTTTTATTCTGAATAGCCTATTTATCGGAGAAGGTTATAGGCTATGTAACATCACAGTACCACACGAAATAGTTACCAAATTCAAATATATAGCAAACTTTTGGCAAAGACGAAGACAGAAAAAACAGATGACTATCTGACTAAAAGCAGTAGGCAAGTAAGACATAATGACCACTAATCTAAACCAACTTGTGCACTCAAGAACACAATTAAACGTTTAACAATAGCAACTCATAATTAGCAGGTGACAACAACTAAAACAGCTATTCATACAATCACTGTTATGTGTCTATTTGTGCGCAAGAGTTCACACGAAAGCCGAATTAAAAACACATCAGAAACGTATTATAGATGTTTACCACCCGCGCGGTATTTCTTTGTACCTTAAGCTGGACCATATTAGACCCTATGTACCTGATAATACGCACTAAGAATCTCTAGGACTAAGATTTAAATTTTCTGTCAAACAATTTTGAACTTATTCACCGAAGAACAAAGTTCAAATTCTAAGTGCGAGAGTTCCCGGAAACCGTAGGGATGGGAAGGTATAGAAACTGGTATAGCGGTTGTTTTTTTTTCTGGAGTTCAAAAGTGGAATTAAGGTTGTAAAGTAAGCGAGCGATTCCGGGAAGGTTTCAAATACAGTGTTTGTGTGATAAAAGTTCGGTTTTTTGGGTGGCGTGATAAGGATTTTTAAAACAGGTTCTTTTTTTAAATACTTTTTTAATTTTTTCCAGGTTTCATGTGTGATACAATAAAGTTAAAGGAATTAGACAAATTTCATTAGGGCAATAAAAGTAGAATGATTTAGAAATCGCTGATTTTTTACACACATTCGTATGAGTACAACTTAGTTATCGATCTAAAATGTTTGTAGAATAATTTGTACCCCATTTTTCTGTTCGTTTAGATTTGTTTGTTATTTTTTTTAGCACAAGCTGGCTCTCGCGGTTTCACTGTTTTGGTTACTGTTTCGCTCCTATAGGGCTATAGGAGTATATATTATGTAACCTATACCCCAATAATCTGGATATCAAAACATTTTCCCTATCAGTCCGATAGTCTCAGATAAATAAATAAATCAACTTTTCTACTTTATAACATTAACTGATGATCCGCCCTATCTTCGCACGGGTCACAAATCTTTAAAAATCCTTCTATAATATGCGTATACATACAAATCTTCCTCGTGAATCTGTTTAAAAAAAACTACATCAAATTCCGTTGAGTTGATTTTAAAGATTTAAACATGTACCTACATCGGAAAGCGACTTAATTTTATACTATGTAGTGTTTCAGACATGTCTATCAAATAGCACACTAGTATGCCCAACCCTACCCATCTCAAACACCCTAGGTACAATCACTAAGTGCCATCCATGCTGTAAGCACTTGATGCTAACCTAACCATGTTACGGCAGTGACAAGTGATTTAACCAATCGGCAGACGTTATGGAGCTTAGAAGAGCCCTAATTGGTTAGAATCTGTTAAATGATTGTAGAGGGTGTCTGATTGGTGATTTAAAGAAGTGTGAAGATCTTAGTCAGGTTTTTAACTGTCTATCTACTTGTGTAACCCAAGTCATTAATAGTGGTAAAAATGTAGTGTTTTTGGCCAATAAAGCTTTGTTATTTTATTATTATTAGCTTTTGCCCGCGTGGATGTGAAATTTCTTTCCACTATTTTAACTTTGGGGGTCGGATTTCTAAATAATCTTTCGAAGTTGACATCTACTCCTCAAAAAGAATACGCCCTAAAAGTCTAAACTTCCTTTCCCTATCTTATTCTATAATTACTCTTAACAAAGAAAATACCCTCCAAGTTCCATGTGTATAGAATCAGCGGTTTGGGCTGTGCGTTGATATATCAGCCAGTCAATCAGTTTAGCCCGAATTCTCTCCAGAACTACTAATGTCTTAAATAAGAGATTTAAGAAATATTTATTTTGTCTTTCTGGAAAAAAAAAACTACAAGTTTCACTAATCTCTACTAAAAATGTTCTATTCAACATGTAAGTAACTACGTACTTACATGTTGAATAGACATTTTTGATGTAAGCTCTCTAAACCTCAATCCATCTAAAGTTTAAAGGCTGGTTGACACGAGCAATTCACCGTAAACTGACATACAACTAGAAAGATGAAGTGTTGGGAACTGTTTGTTTTAACACGATCTACTTTAGTGTAAGGGATGTTTCGGCCACGCCGGTCGATACTTTTTTAAAGCTAATTTTGGTAGTATTCCCATTTCAGCACATATGCATTGAGCATCGAATTTCAACCTTACATTAATTGCTGAACATTGGTGCTCATACGGAAATAAGTAACCTAAAGGAGACAATTTTTTTTGTTCGGGGATTAGGCCCACCACAAATTGTGGCATTTATTAATGAAATGCACGTTAGTTTATTCCTTATAATCTCTAGATTACAGTGGCAATATTAGCAAAACTCTACGTAACCGGAATACTGGGAAATACGACAGTCAAAACATGACTCTCATAATGACCTAAAATCTCACAAGAGCGATTATTTAATGAGTGAATAGGTTTCCTAGGTATTTTATGTTAGAATAGTGCACTTTTCAATAATAATATAGGTGTAAATGACATAAAAACCTGGCTTTGGTGTGATTTTTTTTCGATTATTCTTTTAATGTGGACGCCAATGCTTTTATAAGTAAAGTTGTTGCACATTTCGTTGAAATCGAGCTGTACAGTTGTTACAACAGCTTTATATATTATGCACTGTATCTCCAGAAGCCATTTTTCTAACATCTATTGAATAAAAATACGAAAAGAACAGAAGAAGCACTTATCTGACTATCTAGAAAACTGTTGGAAACTATTAGGCTAAGTTTACATGACCGTGAGAAGCCGCGCGTCGTCGCGTGGTTGAGGCGTTCGCATGATGATGTGCACATCAGTCCGGATGTCAATGTTGCTTGAGGAGGGGGCAATTTGCTTATGGATTTTATACCGAAGGCTGAGTCGTCGCAGAAAATGACAAAGACAATAAAAAAGCTTTCTTGCATCCTATTTTAAATGAAAGTCTTTCACTTAAAATAGGATGCAAGAATGCTTTTCAACGAACGTAGAACGCGCGGTAATGTCTACGATAATTGCTGCTTACTTTGGTCTTGTACCGCGCGGTTAGTGGTACATAGCGGTTTCGCGCGGTCGTATGAACTTAGCTTAATAATGTAGTCTGTCAGTGTCAAACTGATTGAAACTGTACCACAGAGCATCTACAACGGAATGTTAATTAGGTACGTTTCGTTTCACATAATATATTTAAATTCACGTTGAAATAAATGTAAAAACGCTCCTCAACATGCATTTTTCCGTAATAGTTTTTTACTATTATTTCATTATTCCCGTTAGATTTCTATATAATTTTTAGTGGGTTAGTTATAATAAGGTGATGACTTGTTTCATGCGTAAAATTATTAATAAACGTAACCGTTTAATAGTGGGACCAAAAAAAATTGTCTCCTTTGTCAGAACGAAAAATATTTAATTTAACATTATTTTGTACGTTTGAGTATGTTTAGATTTTTCATTCTAACCGTACAAAATGAGCTTAAAAATGGACCGTCTGAAACAACCCTTATATTATATTAATTATATTTCACCTGCTTCGGTCCGGTTTTATTATATTAATAATAAAATTTCTGTTTCGACCGGAGCGGGTGAATCTCGGCGGCCGAAACGCATACTAAGCCAAACGGCGGCACACCGGCGAGTTTGCTTATGGGGGCTTTCTTGCACTTCCTTATGTTATTGTGGCCATTATTTCCAGAAATTTGTGGACAATATCGAGACTTGATGTTCAGAGAAGATGGTTACGATTTTGAAAATGTATCGCTGATTTTTCACTCCTGATTTGACGTGCAGTCAAACTAGAAAATTTTCATCTCAGAAGACTACTCGTCTATCAACATGCCTTAAATTTTTAGTATTTCGTGTCGTGTCCAATATAAGTAAATATTTGGAGTCCGTTATTATAATAGCCAATGCTAATTTACATTTAGTTCTCAAAAGCCAATCCCATTTAATTTAGTTTCGAATAAAAAAGACGAATACAACACTCAAGTTATAAAAAGCCAAATATTTTTTGAAAAAAGTTTGATTATAAAAGTGGTCCAGAATATATTGATTTATTAGAAATTGCATGCACGCTTCTAGTGAATTTTAGTTTTAGGTTTGCAGAACTAAATTCGGTGATTGGTTTGCGATAAAATGGAATATTTTAATTCAAAAAACTAGACGATTTAGCGTTGATCAGAGGCATAAAGAAACGGAAACAATTAAGAATCAACTATGTAATAAAAAACGTTACTCTCAAGCCCAAAAAACTCCAATTTATATTAGAAACCACTCATATTTATAAGCATAAAGGCATGTTTTTATTTAAATGATATTGTAACACAATACTTTTAACCTCGATGTGAATTTAGTGGTACGATTTAAATCTAAATATTATGGTCGCTAGCCTTGTATAGCGTGTCTTATATTTAATATGAATCCTTTTATAAGGGGTCGTCTCTAATAATAAAAAAATGACAGGTGTGGTGCCGCTTGGGACATGATATACCTACTGACCGTAAATACGGCATTGTATCATGTTTCCTTGAATCTCATCGTTATTCACGGTTTCTAAATATTTTTTGCATATTTTTTAAACCTTTGCTAAGAATGTAATAATAATAATATCTTTGGACAATTCACACACGGCCATCTGATCCCAAGCTAAGCAGGGCTTGTGTAATGGTAACCAGACGACTGATATACATACCCATATAATTTATAAATACATATTATAGATAAACAACACCCAGACACAGAACAAACAATCATGCTCATTACACAAAGTTTGTCCTGGGTGGAATTTCTCTTGTATAGGTGGAATTTCTCTTGTATAGGTGCATTATCAAACACAATTTATATACATCTAGATTCAGATGCTATTGATGAAGGCCTTATAAATTCTCTTACTGAATTATTCCGGTTAAGTATCCAACAATCAATAGTTTGATCTGAGAGGTCCCAAAAAAAAATTGCTGCAAATACGGAGATTTGCTTCATAATTAACCTAGCTGTGTTGTTGGTTATCACACATGCGCAGTTCGATACTTAGACAGTAGTACAACAACGACTGCAATATCACAAGAGTAGCATTAAAGTAGCATTATGCAACAGTGACATCAATACCAAAATAGTACCTAGCTAACCCAAACCACTTGTTAAGTAAGATTTATTTAAGTAAAACTTTAGTGCCGTAACGCCGTAACTCCACAACTGATTGTCACCCTACACATCCACGCATACATGCAAGTAACACTACGAATTTATACGGCCATCTTACATCAGGACTTTACTTTGTAGTCGCCGATGTCTTCTGAATTCCATAGAGTTATGCTCATCATTATTTTGTGTTTTATGTACAGTGTTATAGATTGTGAAGCGTGTGAAACAATGTTGTTTTAGATTTAGTGCCCACTAGCGTTAGATGAATCTGGGACGTGGTTTGAATGCGTTAGGACTGGACTGTTTCGAGTATTTATGTCTTGACGTTTATTGTTGGTTTAAATTACTGGTTAGTATAGAGATGTCTAGAGAGGCGCCCTTAATGGAGCTATGAATTAAGCCGTCAGAGTGTGTCATGTCCGCCATTTTGGATTCTTTTCAACTACCAAGCGACAGCCGGCTGTCGGGCTGCTATTGTGTCTCGAATCACGTGTGTTCAAAGGCTTAAAAAGCAAGCAAGCTTAAATTCGAGAACCAATAATTTCTTATACTCAAAAGAAAAGCCTTTACTGGGATATTTCAGTTGTATTTGTAAATACAAATTTTAAGGTTTGCTACTAATTGTAATAATTACACTTTTAACGAACCGTGCCATTGACCTAGACAGGTACGTGCCTAACAACTTAGAAGTCGTAATTAACAGGTAGAACAATAAACAATATCAATTTGGAATTGCTGTGATTAAAATTACAAATATTTCTTGCCTTCCAGGCAAGGGCTTTTAACCATACTGAGAAGCAACTGGCATTCACCAGACTTGCTAGATTGGTGATCAGACTTCTATTGAGTTTTTTTTTTTTTGGGGAGTGGGAAATCATCAAATGACTTTCCCGCCTTGGGGCGGGCGTGTTAGACTTTTACTGACTAAAACCCACTCATGTTTCTTCGGTTGCCCGTTATGTTCCGGGGTCACGGTAACTATTATAAACATTCCGCAACCAAAACGCAAAGTTCAGGTTTCCTCGTGATATTTTCCGTTACTTACGTCAATCAGTCAATATCCAGCGATCCATAAAATAGAAAAATAGATGGATATACGAAAAAAAAGGGTGCCTTTGGGTCACGTCTGTTGTGGATCCGGCTATCGACGACCAAGCGACAGCCGGCTGACGCGCTGCTATTGTCTTCCTATTGTGTCTCGAATCACGTGCCATCTCTGTAAGAGAAAAGGCCTTTGCCCCGGTGGAGCAATAATTGGGCTGGTAATATTATCTAGGTAGAGAGTGAATCATTTTACACAATCGTTATTAACTTAAATGATTGTTTTAAAAGAACCATCATCATTTAACGAAATAACTTATTCAAAGATTCCAAACATCACTTTTGTGCATAAAGCAATGTAAATTTGGTTCTAACATATATAACATTTATATACAAATTAGTGAGCAGAGACGCTAGAATTTACATATTTCTGTCATTCTTTATTCGCGACCATTGATGCGATATTCACTTGCCTATAAATAAGACAGCAACCCGGCCTATAAAACGGTTTTTTATGCAAAGTCTTGAGGAACTAATTCTGAACGCGCGCTCTGTTGTATATTTTAACAATGTCTTATTTTGTAACGTTAGCAAACAGATTTGAGGCAGATACGAACAATGTTTTGGTTTATTCGAAGCGTGTAATGATACCAGCCTAATATTGTTTTCCACTACAGGGCTAAGGCTTTTTCTTATACTCACAGTGCTCAATAATAAAAATTAATTAAAATTCATTTATTTAGGAAACCAGCCCATATAAAGAGATTATTATAAACTATACCAAAAATAAAATAACAATGCAGGACTGCGATTCTAACTATCCGTTCAAATAAACCGTGCACCTCGCACTGTTACGTAATATGTATAATGGGGTAAAAAAAAAATGATGGTTTAGTTCCGTGTCCTTCTTTTCCATCTAAAAGCCTGATTCTCGAAGTAAAAATAATAGTGTAAGTAATTGGAATACCTTTGGAATACTATTTTAGTAGTTGCTTTACAACTACTAAAATAGTATTCCAAAGGTATTCCAAAAAAAAGTTTTTGCACAACAAAAATAAGATTATTTATGCAGTAATCTTATTGAAGCTTAATGAAATAAAACCCATTATAGCGAGCATATAATTTATATGACTATCTAAATTATGCAAAATATAAGAATCCCGCATACAACGTAGGCACATTAGCATATAACTAAATATATGTTATTAGAAGATACTTCAATAGCTAATTGTGTTATTTATGTTAAAGGGGAAAGTGCACTTAATATTATATATTATTATAAAGCAATAACGTGATATTTATAATCGCGTTGTGATATTAATATTAAAAAAAATGGTTGCCTGTAAAGTCGGTTTTACGGGCGAAGATTTTACGTGACAACGTCTTTTACCGATCATAGTTGAGTGGGAGAGAGACGCAAGGCATTCGGCGGGCCTCTCTCTCGTTCGGTGACTCATCGTAACGTTACCGAGCGTTACACTTTTTCATAAGTGACTCCCAGCCGCAACCTAATTTAAGACGTTGTCACGTCAAAAAATTGCACAAAAATGGATGTTAAATGTTTGTTATGGCAGCAATTCCTAATAAATATATGTGACGGACTAAATAGCAATAATAAAAAATAAACATTTACTACTAAATGAGCAATTAGAAAACTTTAATCCTACTTACATAATATTATTTGTGAGGATAAATAAATTCAACACGCAAAAATGGCTGATAAAGTTAAATGGCTGATGATGTTATATATAATGCAATGTAAATTATAATACCACTAAATTGTAGTTAAAATAAATCCTAATATCGTATGTTATTTGGCCGTATTTTATTAAACAAAACGATCACAGAAATCTGCAACAAAATTGCCTTCCTCTATCACAAACACACAAAAAACATACTTAATCCCAAAAAAAAAACGGTGACTAACAAACTGAATGATTATTTCGATCACATTAGGTAACATTTTGATGTGTGACCTTCTTATCTCAAGTTATCTCCAAAACAAACCGGTTTTTAATGTTTTTACTATACAAAGTAGCTTTTTGTCAAACAAGAAAGCGCTTGTTTGGATTTTAAATATTTTGCAACTGTGTATGTTAAGTGCTTCTTGATAAGCTTTTTGATTGATTTATGATTAAAGTTTTTTTTAGTGGCCAAGTGCGAGTCGCCCTCGTGCATAAAGGTTTTGTAGACTCAACTGAGGTGTTTAGGTGCAAAGAAGGGTTTGTAAACTTTTCTCTGATGCTAGTTCAAACTTTTAGGTATGTTACTAGCTCGTTAATCACGGGAATCGATTGAGACAATCCAAATTTTGCCGTCAAAAAACTATTGTTACCATTTTCGACTTAAAATAGGTCGCGGTTAGTTTACGAATTGCAAAATAAGTATTCCGAAAACGGCTTGTATACTCTACTAGTACTGAAATGACTTTGCTTTTTGCCAGTGTGATAATTCTATGACAACCCTATAGTTTTTATTCCCTTCCAAATGATTAACAGCGCACTTTACTGATGTTTTAATCCAAATGGTGATAAAGTGCGTTCCAGGACCCATTTAGGTATTAACGATGGGAAACACACTTCCTATTTTCACTAACTCCTATAAAGGTACCTTACCTACTACAATGCAAAACAAAAAAATCGCAAGAAGTAACAAAGGTAACACAAGATGGGGAAGAAATGCAAAACAAATACAAAGTCACCTTTTCCGATTTAAATTAATTAAACACCAAGGCTTTTTGCGCACTTGGATTTCAGCATTCTTTTGAAAACTCCCTGTATATACAAAAGTGGGCACTTGCAAGTGAGAACTTCTGTGCTATTTCTGTGATTTAAATGCTACAAAGTTGGATGGTATGGCGAAAAATCTGGCTATAATTCTTTTGCGTAGTTCCAGTTTTGTTACTCTAAAATGGTGTAAAACTTTATGGCTGAATTTGAATTTCAAATGCTTATGAAGACCTAGTGGGGTGGCCAGGTTTTTGGAGTAGCACTAAAGAAATGAGTTAAAATTTTATATGATGTTTAGAAGACATATGGTGGTAGCAAAACGTATTTAGCCGCAAAGCAGAGCATTGCTGTGTTTCGGTTTGATGGGTATGGGTGCCAGTGCAATTATTTATTTTATTTATTTATTTATTTATCTTTATTATATGCACATAAGACATCATCTTTGTCTCTAGTATCGAAGATGCTTTTAGCCATGTCGTAGGTACGATGAGGTTTCCGGCGACTCGGACCGCAATTAACTCGGACCACGAAAATGACAAGGAGAAAATTAAATATTTTTTACGGATCCGGTGACTTTGGCCGCGGTCCGAGTTAATTGCGGTCCGAGTCGCCGGAAACCTCGGTACGATGTGGTAACTCAACCTTAAGTAGGCCGTCAGCTTGCTTATCATCCAATAAAAGAAATATCTTATGTTATAATACCTTATTGCTTTCTGAAATAGCATAGATATTTTTTGTACAACTGACGTATATTCAGCCCATTCGGTAAACATACTGTTTATCTAAATGCAGTAGTTGCATTTCCTAGACGTCTGGGTATCATGGCAACTTAGTAACGTTTTTAAGTTCGCACACAAGTGCACATAAAAGTATTATATGTTCCACTTTTGTTACGTTTTTATTGCGTTACCGTAACAGAGATGTGCGACGTTGATGGAGCGAATGCGTGTAAAAAATATGTGGCAGATATTTTCCGTAAAATTTATGTCAGATATTTAAAATGGAAAACTGAGGCTGATTGTGAGATTTTGTCATCTAGACCAAAAATTGTTACTGAATGACAACGGTGGATTGTCTTCCTGTCCGTTCGTGAGTCTGTCCATCTGTTTGTACGCAATAAGGTAGCCGGAACCTTTTCTAAGTTCATCGTGACACAAAAATCAATGATGGCTCCCGTGATTTGGAAAGCACACAAAGCCATTGATCTCGGTAGTCGTTCGTAAATCTTTGACAATAGTTACGTTTGACATACATAGTCAGAAGCCAGAAATCGCTGTATTTCGTACAAGCAAAGGGTATCGTGTTACCCAGAAACTGAGTTGTGGAGGTCTGACAGACTATCGTTAAACACTGATATTCAACTGGATCCGATTAGAATGAAAGCCGACTCTATCATTTTTGGAAAATAGCCACAAAGATGATAAATTACACTAACAAACATATTAATCCTTCGAACACACGTGATTTGAGACACAATAGACAATAGCATCACGACAGCCGGCTGTTGGTTGGTCGTTGAAAGGTTAAAACAAAATCCCACAACCAAAATACATGGTATCAAAGAATTTTTTGGTAACATAACGGAAAATACTTAAAGCTTGCTTTCAACTAATGCTTTCTTTGGAAGTGTTAAAAACAACTTTTTGTTTACACCAGTGCTAGCAAAGGGAAAGATTTTTAAGTGTGAGCAAGAAATACAGGCTTGCCGTAAGTGGGGCAATAAATTGTTAAAGTAGAAAAACATAGTTGGCTAGTGTTACGGGTTTAATTTTAGTTTCTTTGGCCTGTTTTGGTAACGGTATGGAGTGTTGTTTTTATGGATTAGTGTAATTTTTTAGTTTCTGTGTAGTGACAGGTTGAGATATGATGGCGGTATTTATGTTGTTGTTCTTGTGTGCTGGTAGCTAAATTAATTAAAATCTATTTTAAATAATTATCAAACTAGTTCTTTTTTGTTTTTGTTAATGGCGTTCTAAAGTGCCTTTATAATGGTCTAATAGAACTGAAAGATTTTATTTTGGCTTAAATCTATGAATTCTTATCTCAAGAACTGTATATAAATAAAAGATAAAGAATATAAACTGGATGAGAATCCACTTATACTTCATATTGTATCTAATGAATGAAGTTAAAACGATTTTAATTGTTAGGCGGTCTACACCATACTTACATTTTTTTTAAATTAAATATCTTGCTCTATAAGCAACATATTATATTTATAAAAAAAACTCTAGGTAATAAAAGTGAATTATAAGTACAGTTACACACACAAAGTTTATGCTTAATATATAATTGATATATTAAAATTGATGGCCCGCTCAACGCTATTAAATGGTCCCCACACTATAAAATCGGTACATAAATCTCCTCGTAACTCTGGTAGTCTATAAGAATCGTTATTAAGGTCATACCGGACCCTTACCATAATTGAATTTCAATTTACGACTTATTCCCACATTTTAAATAATGCAGTAAAGTGTTATCTACATTTATTTTAATATAAGTACTAGCTTTTGCACGTGGCTTGGTTCGTGTGAATTTTGGTTATCGTGGATGCATTATGCAATCATGCGTATGAAATAATTGTATATTATTTTAACTTTACACTATCTTTCAGACAGCTGTCTGTCCCTATGTATGCTAAGATCTTTAAAACTTCGCTACGGAATCTTTTGTTTTTAATAGAAAATATAATAGGGTTTAAAAAAGAATATTAATATGTTTAAAGCATATAGATAAGAATTATAGTAAAGAAATGCCTTGTTTAAAAGATTCTTAAAATCCGTGCGAAACTGTGGCCCATCGCTGGTTATAAATATATGCCACAAAAATGACAATGCCTAAATGGCTTGATTCGTATTATGCTGTAATTTTGATGGAATTTTCATTGTGGCCACCATTTATTTTCGGAATTCTGTAAATCAGTATAAATGGCACTAGTGGTCAATAAATCTTTGGATCGTAAATTCGATAATTCGGTTGTAGCTCTAACCGAGGTAGTTACAAGAACTAATGATTGTCAATAATACATATATATAATACTGAAATTGAGTAAGGAATCAATAAATTAGTCTTTGTAAAATATCCGCCTTATTATTAGTAGGTATACTGATTAAATTATTATTGCAATAAACCTTAATAACTTAGGACATAGGTAGGGTAATCTTAAATTATTTTAGTAAACAATTGTAACATTAGTTAATTTAACTTAGTGTCAGTAGGAGGTTACAATTTGTTGTTTAACTGGTTCTGAAGCTAGGCGATTGTTTCCTGAGAGTACCCACTTGTTAATTTTTAGGGTTCTGTATCAAAATAGTAGAAAAAGAACTCTTATAGTTTTGTCATGTCCATCCGTCTGTCCGTCTTCGCCTTTCTATCCGTACGGCTAGAAACTTTGCATAAATATGCATATTAACTAATGGTCCCAAAAGTGGTTGTTAAACTATAATACGAAAGGGTTAATAAGGAACCTTGTTCTATGCGCGGCTTGACACGCACTTGGCCATTTTGTCAATGTAGCTTAGAATTTGGCCTTTCTCTTTGGTCATAG
The DNA here is from genome assembly GCA_033675125.1 of Athetis lepigone. Taxonomy (NCBI): domain Eukaryota; kingdom Metazoa; phylum Arthropoda; class Insecta; order Lepidoptera; family Noctuidae; genus Athetis; species Athetis lepigone. Next base: position 5,800,194 of record CM066234.1, on the reverse strand, counting down.
ATGCGTTTACAAACATTAAGTCAGCAATACCCGCGACGCAGCTGTATGTTTCGAGACTACATCGTTCCACAAAGGTTGAGGAGATTGTGGAATATGTACGAGTGAAGACCACCTGGACTTTGAGAGTTGTGCAGTTGGAGTCGCGCCATAACACAAATATGAAGTCGTTCGTGGTGCGGGTGCCGACTAATCATTTGGAGACCTTCCTCAATGGAGAGTTTGGCCACTTTTGGCCGAAGGGTGTCGTGTATCGACGTTTTCGTGGAAGCATACCGACATCGCAGCGAAACACGACGCCGTCACTTTGTGTGCAATAATTAAAAATATGTTTATAGTTTCTTTTATTATGTTATCAACATTATTTGTGTATTTTTTTTTTCTATGGGCCTCAGTTGCCTGATAATGAAGGATTATTATTAATACTCAAATATACAGACAGGCAGACATACAAATACCTGTAGGTCAAATAAATGTTTGCCGCGCGGGAATCAAAACAATTGATGGCAACCTAAAGCCAATCATTCAATAACTGCAAAACCAAATTAATATAACATAATATTATAGATTAAAAATGTTTATTATCCTAAAGAACACCAACAAATTCAGATTTTAAAAGATAGATCATGTAGTTATAAAATAACATTATGACATTTTGGGTTGTTAAAACATAAACAAAAAAACATAAAATCAGGCTCTAAAAATGTTTAAGTATTACTATAATGCAGGTTTATGCATTAGCTTTTAATATTTTTTTGATGTTTCATAAAACTAAAGCCGAGCTTCTCTCTAAGTATAATAGGTTAAATGAACTTTAATAAAACATAGGTTTCGTTATTTGTGTAATTTTATATTGGAAAAGTTCAAAATAATGATAATATTATCTAGTTGTCTATTTAAACCTTCGAACACACGTGATTGGAGACACAATAGAACGACAATAGCAGACCGACAGCCGGCTGTCGCTTGGTCGTTAAGAGGTTGAATATATAACCAATGGGCATAGCCTAGAATATGTGACAAGCTATTATAATACGAAAAAAAAAAATTATAATAAGAAAATAAAATGAAATGGAACAGATCAGGAGTTGATTCACGGAATGAGCAAAAAAGTGTTTTTTCACACGAGAATAGCAGCGGAGTAGAACTAGTACTTTAATAAAAGTTTTTCCGTGGCGATAACGTGACTATTTCCAGCTGTGGCCAGTCTAGCTAGCCACTCAATCTTCTTTTATTTTCTTCTCTTTTATTCTATATTTTTACGGTTCCTTTTCAATGAAAATCGGAACGTTTAGGGCTAATCTCATTAGTACATTAATGTCCGATGGTCACACACATTTGTCTCCAAAACTCCTAAATATATACATTTAAAAAAATACTGAACTTCAAAGTTTAAAATATACTTGTAAAGCATGATTGATATTTTTTTCATTATTTGTTTAGTTTAGTATATATTTTTTGCTAAGTTTACCAGAAAACGATGACACCGTACAAAACACCAACAATAAAAATACTGCTCCCAAAAGACCTACATACAAACAGATATATTAACATTTTTATGAGTTTAATTTATCAAATTCAATATGAATTATGAATCAGATTTGTCGTGTATCGATTAAATTGGTATTTAATATCGATACGACCTCATGGGAAATCATTCGTTATCATAATAAATGGAATATATTACCGGAAAAATATTTTATTATAGACGATTTCGTTCGTCATCGTAGCTTTGTTTTGTTTTATTAAAATGTTCGTGTTATTTCTATATTTACGTTTAATTGCTAAGTGTTTTGTTTTCAAATTTCAATAATGCATGATTGAACGAGAGTGAAATATATATTTTTTTAAATTTTAGGTCTCCATCACAATTTTTAATTATGAGTCCACGATTGACGATGAAGCCACGTGATCTAAGTAGCACTGCTAGAGTGTGCAATACACTGTTAAATGTAGATAAGGGATTGACGTAATAAGCAAGAATAAGCGAAGTAATTTGACATCTCATATCGAATTTTATTCTACAATGAGAATTACAACACTTCTTTAGGCATACTGATGTGATGTAAAAATATTATACAAAAAATATCATGTGGTTAACCAAACCTGAGACTTCATTCGGTAGAAAATCAAGGAAAAAACAAGTTTCTCTATCTACTTACTATATTTTATCAAAACATTGCAAAATTTAGACGTATAAATTACTTAAACTTACGAGTGGATATGTGTTTCCGAATGAAAACTCTTTGCATAAGAACCATTGTCCAAATTTACTTCTGTGAATAAACACAAGAAAAAACTAAGCTATTGCTGCAAGAATTTGGATTTCCACACAAAAAAGTCGTTTATTGGAAAACTTTTTAGTAAGGAATAATAGTTGCCAGCGCAGTGTCGGGCTTTGAAACCAGCGGGATTGAAACCGCTCTCGCCTATGAGTTAAGTGGCGAGAGCGCCAGAATATAATCCGTACTAATATTATAAATGCGAAAGTAACTCTGTCTGTCTGTCTCTTTTTCACGCCTAAACCACTGAATTTGAATGAAATTTGGTACAGATATAGTTTGGGACCCAAAAAAGGACATATGATAGTTTTTATCCCGAAAATCCCCCGGGAACGGAAACTATTAATCACGCGGACGAAGTCGCGGGCAAAAGCTAGTAGAATATATTTGTAATTTAGTCTGTTATTTTTTTTGTATTGGGCTGACATACAAATATTATAAGATTGTGTAACTGTGATTGACAAGGCTATTATAATTAAGCATGGAGAACTCTGTTACTTATACAAAAATAAAACATCAATGTATATTTTTACCCGTGTTTGCATCAACAGATTTAAGAGCGTCTTTTTTATTTGGGGAGTGGGAAATCATCAAGTAAAGAGCGTCTTAAAATTCAGTAACGTTTGTGTGTTCGGCCAGAACTTTGGTACGTTGCATGTTACGTTATAGCAGCCTGTAGGTTCTATATATCAAACAATCTTCGTTCGAACGAAATTTCGGAACGAAACTTCGTTTTTCGTTGAATAAGCCTAGACCCCCTGGAGTCGACAAGTCGTCGGTTTTCGTGGCCCGAAATGTAGCGAGAAAACATTCAAGCGAGCTAACATCGTTGGCCAAGTTTTACGGCGACCATTCCCTGAAGACGTTTTCGGCCTACCCCATATCCGTTTCCGGGCATTTGGCTAATCGTTTATTGTCAATGGAATCTTTTTTGTGATATATTGCGTGGTGGTAAATCGGTGAAGGTGGTGATTTTAAATGGTATATTATAGGGTATCTTATCTTTCTTGAACGGTTTATGTGTTAAAAAGATTTCGCAAACATTACATCTCAATTTTTTTTAAAACAATCCTGTTACGTTATCCGTAAAATAAATGCATTATTAGCATATGATTAACTTTACAAAACATTTGTTCAAAAACCGAACACTCAGCGGAACAGGCCACACTAGTTGAAAAGCTGTTTACCATCGGCTTCTATCCAACTCGGCACGAATCTACGAACTAATTCCCAGCCAAACTTTCCAAATTCCCCTCGTGTGTAACGAGGCGCTCCTATTTAACTAAAATCACTATTTGGTATTGATTTCGGAGTTCTGTTGTATGGTTGTTATGCGGTACAATCGCGCGGCTACTGTGTGTTGGTATTATTAGTTACGTATTTTCATGAATTTCTACCTATTAAGAAATATCTAGATTGTCATTCTAGAAACAACTACAGCCATTTGCGTAAGTACTTAAGTTTCAATTGAAGCTACATGACGGGGTTGCGGAATGTTTATCATAGTTACCGTGACCCTGAAACATAAAGGGCAATCGAAGGAACATGAGTGGGTTTTAGTCAGTAAGAGTCTGACACGCCCTCCCGCCGCACACAGGACGGGAGCACTCATTGGATGATTTCCCACGCCCCAAAAAAAAAAAAGTACTTAAGTTTCAATTGAAGCTACATGAAATCTAAAAATAATATTACGTCTGTCTGCAATACCCATTGTGTAATATGTGTTGACAAAAATTCATAAACAGTGCAAAGTATTACATTTCAGACAGGAAGAACCATAAATTCTTCTCTAGATTAAAAGGACTATAAATCCTTCTTTAGACTAGGCTACGTAAGCTGCGTTTCTCCTAAAACAAATTCTTCAAAACATTTAAGAAATAAACCTTAGCTTTAGAGAGGAAAAACAAAGCTGAACGTAGCAATATTTTTCACCAACGGCTCTTTGTCTATTCACACGTACCACAACCACACCACGTCGCAGCGACAAAATGTGGTCAAGCTGTGGTTATTTGTGAATAGTGTCGCAGCGGCTTTTTGCAGTTGCGTTGTGGTACCGACAAAATGTCGATGTGGTTGCGTTGTCGCTGTCGTTGCGATGTGGTAACCACGTGGTCATGTGCAGTTATACTCCGGCTTTCGTAGCGCGCTGTTGATGACGCCATGTCGTGGCAATGTGGCCGCGCTGCCGCCGCCGGTGGTGGCGTTGCCGTCGCGATGTGGTTGCGATGTAGTCGTATTACACAGGTGGTCGATAAGGACGGCAAAATGTGGTACGTGTGAATTGTAATATTCATTTTCAATACAAAATTTACGCCCGACCACGTGGCGTCGTTGTGGTGTGGTTGTCGCTGTGGTGTGGTTGTGGTACGTGTGAGTTGAGCCTTACTAAAACCTTCGAACACACGTGATTCAAGACACAATAAGAAGACAATAGCAGCCCGACAGCCGGCTGTCGCCTGGTCGTTGAAAGGTTAATAGAAAAAAAAACAGTAACAATTTGTCTGTCTTGAAAATCATCGGTCACAGGAATAACAAGGCAGTAATGTAAGTCAAATCACCGTGTTGACCAGTAACTGAGTTGTTAAGGTGTGATAGGAAGTCGTTCATACAATATTGATATTCTGTTGGATCCAGTAAACTAAAAGCCTACCTTACCATAGTTTAAAAAGGGTTATAATGAACTATACTTACCTACAAAGGATTTGTGATGACTGTGACAATATTGGCTATCTTGATGATAGACGGTCCCGTTGGATGCAGGTGGCACAGGGCCAATGTTAGTGGAGATCTTTGGGGAGGCCTTTGTCCAGCAGTGGACTTCTATCGGCTGATGATGATGGTGATGTTGACATAACCAATCTTGACCATTGGGTGCCTACGATAATAACAAATCTAGAATATACTTACGTCATACATTTTATGATCCAAATGACTGTCTTCACTATTCAGAAGAAAAAGCTAAAACAAAACAAACTAGAATTAGATCGATATTAATGTGATGCAAAGATATTATTCTTAACTAAATCGTAGTTGAATAACTATATTTAAACAGGAGTTTCTCAATAGAAACTCCTGTCTAAATGTTTACATGATAATCATTACTTTCTTTACGTTATCGTACATTTTAGAAGTCCAAATGCCAAAACAACGATTTTTATTCATTCGAAATTAAGTATCAAGATATTTATAGACTGTTACAGTGAATCTAAATGATTTAAAAGCAAGTTTACTGTTAATTCTGGGAATCCGAACGTAACTCGCTCGTAAACCTGAAAAGTTCATTCATTATTCAATTTCTGAAAACCTTTACAAAAATTCAAAGAACAGTTTTAGTTTTTGTCGACTTCACCTATCGAATTGTAAGGATTTCGAAGTTTTTATAAGGAGTTTACTTTTCGACGACCAAGCGACAGCCGGCTGTCTCGATGCTAGTTTTTATATTGTGTTAATGTTTATACCTATGATTCTAATTCTTGCGAGAGTAAAATCAAGAGTTTTTGTCGAGATCGACCGAGGACCACCTCATGGCGAATTTGCTCTTTACTTAATTGCCAGCACCGCGCTACGAAATCAAAATGAAATTAATTTACGCAAGGTATTTTAATATTGTTAAATGTGGAAGAAACTTTGTTTGGTGTAACTCAAAATTGTCCTAGATAAAATCCGCGTGGTTCACATACATAAATCAATATCTAATAGAAACCAACTTAATTCATATTATCATCATTGAGAGGCTATAGCAGACCCGAACTGGATATATCCATCTAAAATCACACACCATTCTTCCTGATATTCGGCAAATATACATTTGCTATCTTGATACTTGCAACAGTAAAAATAACACTTTATATAACAAATAACAACGATCGAATGCAGCGGAAAATCGCTCTAAGCGAAAAGTTTGTGGTCCCGGTACAAAATTTAACCGATCAATACACACAGCTCAAACCAAATGAAAGGCGAAGTCAAAACTTGACGAGCAAATGTTTAGCAGCTTAGCCGTAGCACAGTGAAATGGCAAAAGAGGACGAATATTTAAACCGACTTTAACGACTCTTTAATGTTGTACTGGCAACTTAAGGTCTGTGATGCGGAATAGATTAGACCTTTATGAGATCTAAACTCGTTCTGGAAAAGGAAGGGACGGGGAGACAATGTGTTTTGTCTGTGGAATTGTCAGTGTTATGTTTATCGCGGTTTTAATTGTGCTGTTAAATTTTCGCTTTTATGTTCACATTGATTGCTTTTTAAAAACATCTGCCTATTCTTTTCATATCGCTATTGACGCATTGTGTTAATTGTCGTCTGTGGTTCAGGCATCTGCTTCTTAAGATCAAGATTATGACTATTTCTATTTCATCTGCACCGATCAAGTTTATCTTGGACATCACTAGCATCGGTAAAATCGGTGAATAAATTTAATATGAGTATAAAATTGTCAATTCGCCTTGAACGTGGTAATCAGTGCTCGTGTCTTCATGAAAAGAGGCCTTTCCTATTCAAAGGGACAATAATAGGCTGGGATTATATTTTTATACGTCTGACGTCTGTAGACTGGAACGAATGTGACGATGGTTATAGACGACGAACATAAATCTAGAAACCTAAACGTTATGTTTTGACGCTAAATAAGAACTGAACAGCCTAAGAGTTATAACCTTCTTTTTATAAAAAAAAAAACAAGTGAAAAAGTTCTGTATTAAGACGTTTAATAACTTCTAGTTGGATAAGAAGGATGTCGTAAATTTGAGTTATGTCTGTCTGTTGGTAGTTTAGCAATGAGGCTGGTTATCTGACCTTGTGATAAAGCTAAGGTCTGGATAATTTGGTGTCTGTGTTGTGAGATTAACCTTGGATTGTTTTCATATTTTGAGGGTTGAATTTTAGACGGAATACGTCAGATGTGTGGTTGATACTTGATAGATTTAGGTTATAGTTTTTCATCAATGCTTTTTTCTAGTTTATCAGTAATTTATTCCTATTCTAAAATTTTATTGGTGCTTACGCAATAAACATGAGCTCACATTCACGCACAATCAGACATGGATTAACAACAACAGATTATATTACCGTTAATTTATTATTGTCTGTTACTCGTTCTACCCCGTTGATTTTTTCTTTGATCATGAGATCCTTCATTGATTTTGATGATTTATAGACAATCCTTGTCAATACTTTGGTCGAATTCGATAAAACTTTTAGTGTTACTCGCTTGGGTAGTTTTTTAACGTCAATATACATATTCTTCTTCAGATTTAGCTCAATAACAGTCAAAAATGAGTTTACAAACATTATTAACTACTTGGAAGCCAGTTAACAAGGAAATGCACAAAGCTACAAGATCCGTTGTGCGTTTCTGCGAAAAATCCCGGTGTTAGTCAGGCCTTAGTCATTCGTAATAGGATTGGTTTAAGCTCATTAAAACACAGGAAAACGTACTTGTTTGAAGAGCATTAGGCAGGAATTACTTCATTTGATACCAATAGATGTATCTATCTCTGAAATGTCGGTTCAAATTGTTTTTAGTACAGAGAGCATACTATAATGTTAAAGAGTTCTTAAATGAAAAAGTATTTGATTTTAAGTAAATGTTATTGTGTCCATTTTCTATTAAGTAGACTCTAGATTATCTACAATTTATCTTCCGTTTAGAATCTTACGAAAGTTTATAAACTTCCTAGTAGATTGATAAACTTACGGATCTTGTTATTTTCCGGTGACATATACACATGTTTATGGCAAATAAATGATTCTATTCTATTCTATTCTACCTATACTAGGTGTATTTTTGGTCTTGCAAAACCAATTGCATTGTCCTGGCTGGGAATCGGGCCCACGACCTTTGGCTTAACAGTCAGAGCCACTAACCAACAGGCCAGTCAAATTAAAAACATTTAATAATTGCTAACTCTTAGTTAAATATTCCTTTTTAGACCCAATCGATCATTCTAGTGGTATTTCGTAAGTCATGACTGAAGGCACTTGAAAAAATTCGAAAGGAAAATTTACAATTCCTGAAGTCCCGGTCTTGGACTTCCATTACTGTTAATATGCGGAGCGGAATTTGAAGTCCACTTGAAGTCCCTCAAATTTTCAAGAGATGTAATTTAATTATTCTCTTCGTTTCGCGTTATTATGGGAGTGATTTCCTAAAAGGATTTTTTCTAAGATTTTTTTTAATGATGTTTCATGTTTATTGTTTCTTGTTGAAGAAAAAGTCTTTTGTTAGAAAAAAAGTGTTGTTGTTATTTTGAAAAGTACCGCAGGTAAAAATAGTCAGCGATGGATTGACTGGGTTGACTAAAGTGACATTTAGTTTATCCTTACTAATATTATAAATGCGAAAGTAACTGTCTGTCTGTCTGTCTCTTCTTCACGCCTAAACCACTGAACCGATTTGAATGAAATTTGGTACAGATAATTATAGTCTGGGACCCGAGAAAGGACATAGGATAGTTTTCATCCCGGACATCCCCCTGGAAAGGGAACTATTAATCCACGCGGACGATGTCGCGGGCAAAAGCTAGTAAAAAATAAATCTTACAATTTACACTCTATTTAAAAGCTCAGTTCACTTCACTGACATTTAAAGCTCTGCTTACCCTATAAGGAGATAGACTGCTAAGATAAATCTGTTTGGCATACAGGATGTCAATTTGTTTCTTTCAATGCAAATCAAGTTCTATTCAAAACGTAATGCTTTAATAGTCAAGCATCATTATGGAACCGCCAATTCCATTATTTATGGCCTGTCTTCGATGTTTAAAAATGCTGTATTCGATATTCGAAAAATGGAATTTGTTGTCGTTTTTTTTTAGATTTAAATGGCTTTTTTAAGATTCGAATTAGATTAAAATGTCACGTTTAATTTACGAGGTCGATCCAATCCAATCTGTTCTCATTATGAAATCGTAACGTTTTTTGTCTACGGTTTGCAAATTATCGTGTTATTGTACATTTTTGACGTAAATTTCAAATGTTAAGTTATCAAAAATGACCTTTTTTTTGTTGTTTCTCTGATAATTTACTTCAATTATCTGGACAAACACGTGTAAGATATTCAAGTATCTGAAATGGTCATTTGGTATTTTTCGTGGCGTAAAATGACACTTATTTCAACATTTTTGGTACATAATGTAGCTATTTACCAACACGCCATATTATCACGGTGCCAAGCGTAGTAAGAAATCTGAGCGCCATTTTTACTAAACTTTGTCATTCATAATTATCATAATTATTGTTTTGTTATTTCTAGTTGACAGTTGACACGGGTAGTCAGTAGCTTCAAAACTGATAATCACTCAAATGTCATACAGAGGAGGTACAAAATTAATTTCATTAACTCTTTTTTTTAAACGGTGTGAATGAAAAGAGTTTTTATTCTGACCGCACAAAGTCCACTATAATAAACTGTCGTCCGAAACACCCCTCAAAAATATTAACGGAATTCCTGTTTCGGTCGAAGCGGGCGAAACACCGGTCAAAACGCCTTCATTGCCTGAAAACCGTCTATGATTCGGTTTTTTACCAAACCATTACACTTGTCTTAATATTTCGTTTTAAATCGTTAATTCCACCTAATATTTCTTTCGCACACCGCCTATCTTATCCGGGATTAGACGATCTAAATAAATCAGCTGTTTATCGCCCAAGCAAATTGGGATAAGTAAGATTTAAGGAAGGCAGCCTCCATGATTACATTCTTTTTTTTTAAGTTAGTTATTTTTAAAAGGTACGTGAGATAAATTGGCCATTGTTTTCGTGAATATGGCGTGGTTGGGGATTATGGGGTGATAAAAGGGAACTAAAAGAAATAATCTTTTTTACACTAATGATATACCTAAAGAGTTTAAGTTTGATTTTTGGTTTGTAGAAGGACCTCTGAAACGAAGGGTTTAATTAAAAAAAAATCCTTAATTGGTTGCTACATTATTCCTCAGTAGCACAGGCTATAAATTTACGAGCGGATGAAGTTGGGGGCAAAAGCTAGTATGAAAATATTGTTGTTACTTACTAACACGCACAGGAGGAAAGAGACGGAGAGTATTAATTCAATGTTTACCTTTTTTTAAAAACTAGCAATACACTGGCATGCATGACACTATAAATGCGAAAGTATCTGTTACGTTTTACTGCTAAACTGCTGAGCTGATTTCGATGAAATTTGCTATGGATTAAGCTTGAACTCCAAGGCAGTAGCCGACATTTATTTATTTATTTAAACTTCATGCACAGGTATACAAGGGCGGACTTAATGCCTTAAGCATTCTCTACAAGTCAACCCAGAATAGAGGAGATTTAAGGTCATAGCTCATTAGAGCCACCCGGCACCCACTCCGCACCGACTCGCCTTATAACCGAGGCGATCCGGTGACGCTACGGAGTTGATATAGTGAGCGCATGCTCATACAAGTCCATATAAAGAATACTAGCCGCAGGAGGCGAGTCGGTGCGGAGTGGCTGCCGGGAGGCTCTAATGAGCTATGACCTATAACATGGTAGGTGCATTTACGGAGACATAGTCCAAATGTTAGTATAAAATAAATATACTTCAGTTTCAAAGTAAATTAATTCTGCCACATTACCCAATACTTGAAACAGCACTCAAAACATCCATTGAATGTAAAGTCAAACAGTAAGTAGAAGAGAAAATGGCCTCCAACTTAGACTGATAGGCTTTCTTTTAAGTCTAAGAGGACCGCATCAATAGTTTAGACTTGATGAGAGTCTTAATGGAAGTTACACTCAAACTTTTTAATGAATAGTTTTCGGCGAAAAGTCAACGAACCTCTTTCGTCTTTTGAGAATTCTCTTTGTAGTATTTAAGAGGGGTTTTGAAAATGGTATGTTTAAATAATCTGTGCAAAGATGCAGTTTACTTAGTATACAACAAAGTAGGTTTTCACTGTCTCTGTGGCTCTATCTATATATGCCGTTTTTTATATAAATAGTGTGATTCAAGTAGAAGGTTTATAATTATGTACAATGTGTGCATATTGAATAGTGATGTGCCGGATCGTCAAAAATGTATATCCGCGACACGGATACGGATATTTAGTGTCAAGATCCGCGGATAGGGATACGGATCCGGATCTTTACTTTCTTAGTCAATTGTTGTCGGCGCGTGACCTTAGAAGGATAGTTGACGACACGCTCGCCGCCGCAGCGACGAGCAGGACGAGTTTCGACTTGCCAAATATTTGATTTTAAGAAATAAAGAATTCTCTGAAGTGATTATTTTTAAATTATGCTACTTAATCACAAAATCTCAGTTATTATGCAGCATTTTATCCTGCCAATTGAATATAAAATACCCGTGAAAGATCCGCGAGTAAAGTGACGGATACGGACACGGACCTTATTTCTCACGTGGATATCCGCGGATACGGATACGGATCTCCGGAACATCACTAATATTGAAGCAGAGAAATGCCGAAATTTTTAAAGATTTGTAATACCAGTGCGAAGCTGGTCGGGTCGCTAGTATAAGTATAGATGATGTGTTTGTTTTGAAAGAATTTAATGCCTTGGGCATTATCTACCAGTCTACCTAAGGGTGATGTAGAGACAAAACATGTTATGTTTACTTATGCTTGTGACTTTACACTATCATTTAGTTGCACAATTTCTATTTGACGTTTTGACGCTCGTTAATTCCAAAACGCTAATACCAAAGTTTACCCATTAAATTCAGCTAACAATCAAAACTATCAACGAAAACAATTTAAGACCAAACAGTGCATTGAATAAAGCAATCACAATTACAATTTAAACAACAACATCGTCTCGAAGCATTTCAAAGCTGCGGTTAACCGTAACAATTTTCTCTAATTTCGTTTTAATTTCAATAAAAATATGGCGCGCTTTTTTTAAAATGGCTTCCACCTGTTACAAGCAAATTATATGCTCGGGTCGCAACGAAAACAGACGAAAAAACGTTGGGTTTGAACATAGTGTGCTAATGACTCTGTTTTTTAAATGTCTAGTAGCCATTTTGGTTTCGTTTTGAATTCTAGTTTTAAAATATTATTTGTAAATCTACACTGTTTCCTGTAGCTTTGCCCGGGGATTTTCATACAACTAAGGGGCTGTATTTAATTTGCCAAAATTGCTTCAGTAGTTTCTGATGCAAGTTGAGTATCACTAATAACCGTTTGAGTTTTCTGCACCTCTTCTCCATAAACTTTGACCGTGGCAAATATCATACTTTTCCGTTCGCCCAATACGTTTTATGAGGTACAAAGAGATACAGCTCTTCACATATTTATAAGTGAAGAGTTAGTTTTTCTGCTATCACAAAGTATGAAAGTTAGTAATACACGCATAAAAATAGTTACAGCTGAGTAAAACAAAACAACCACTACTAATTACATACTTTAAACAGGATTTTTTTACTACATGTAGATCAGTCTGCAATCATTTGATTACTCGTCGCGCGAGCGATTAAAAAAACTATATTCTTCAATAACTTGTTTGCACTTGTTATAAGGGGAAACGTGACCAGTGGTGCAATTTGTTTACATGTTTGCGTCCAAATTCGGTTTGGTCTTTTGGCCGCTTTTTCGCCAGTGTGCAGGATCGTCGGATGCAGGGGTTTTTTGTCCCCGTTTTAAGTGCAAGACAAACATTGGGCGACTGTGTTTTCACAGCCACTACCTTTTTTTACACCAATTTCGTTATTTCAAGGTAATTCTGCAGTCACATTTTTGCCCATATGTTTGGATAAACGCACGTAATGACCGTCAATTTGGTTGTGGGAATTTCAGTAAATATTGTTTGAAAAAATATTACCAGCTTTTGGCCGAATGAACTACGTCCACGATAAATATTAACTCGCGTATCCTTTTAAATAATTATTCATTAAACGTTGCCGTTTTTCTCAAGAAAGTTTAATCTTTTTTTCTAAGCAAACCTATCAGAATTCTTGGCAAAGAAAACAAAACCTTACAATGTCATGAAACATTCAAATTCGCCACAGATGATGTAAAAACTAAAAACCGTAAAAAAAACTGCGAAAAGTAATCCCGAATGAGCAGAGTAGCGGCTATCGTGGACAAAAACTAACTAACGTTTTTATGAAAACCTCTAATGGCAGAAATCGTGTAGCCATTCCATTTCGCCTCAATGGATGTTCTCTGTTGCTAAATTGAGGGTTTCCACGACCTTGTGACATTAAAAAAACGCTTAAAGACTTAAAGTAGATTACTTTCCCTTTCAAGTTTTAAGTGTCTGTTTCGTAACTTGAAGCTATTTGGATTTGTAATTAAAATTAGAAACTTTTTTCACGGTGTCCGTTTAAACTTTTCTTTTCAGCGAGCGTTTTCCTTTTGAGATGTACTTTTAAAGTCGGACAAGAATTGATTTGTTTTGCAATTTAATGAAAGAACAAAACAGTCATTATTGCCATCGATTACTGCGCTACTGTACCGAGGTAACCGCAATCTGTCTTGTATAACAAAAATAAATAATTAACTCTCAACCAAAACCTTGAAGCACACTGATCCAAATCGAGCCACAATCAATACAAAACTCAAGCTAAATGCTTCATTATCCCCGAACTAAATACCAAGAGAATAACGGAAAATAATGTTAGTCACGTTTTTTTATCTCATTAATGGCTGAGAGCTATTTATCTCTTCATGTCGTCTGTGTAGCCACCATTAATACATGTCAAAACGGACTTTACTGTCGTCGCTCTCAAGGGACTTTTGTGTTTCGTTTTGTCTACTGACGTTTCGATTTCGGCACACTGTGTGTTGTATGTTTGTAAGGGTTCGCGTCTGTACTCTTTTGAGTGGATTGTGGGATTATGAATCTGTTTTGTTTTCAGTATTAATGGATATTTCTATTGTTTGGAATAACTATTACTTTTTATTATTTTCACACTTAATCTTAACCATGTACAAAATAATATAAAAAAAAATGTTAGGCACAACAATACCCAACAACATTTTTTTTAGAGCATAGAGTTTTTCTTGCCCATTCTTCACCAGAGAAACATAATTTTGGAATGGGCAACTATATTCATTTATATTCTAAAGTGCCTTTGATTTATTTTTTCTTCTATTAGAAATAAATGCTTTGACTTAAAACTTTATTTATTTGTGTTGTTACAGGTATGTTTGGGTGGTGGAAGTTTTTTGTTCAGAGATGAGCAAGTAAGGCCGAGTTTTAATAATTTTGACCAATGTTCCTGTCTTTGTCACACTACTGGTAAACTACGACTGTAAGATAAGGACGGAACATGGGTAAGCGAAAGTAATCATTAAGTGAAGTTTATTTATTTCAGTTTAAGTGATTTGCAATCGTTTTCAAACCGTTGCGTGGACTAGATTTTTTGCTTACTTTTTATAAGTGTATTATTTTACCATTAATTTTAATGAAAATTTAACGATACGCACTCTTCAAAGAGTGATGAGAATTTAACTCTTCACATGACTAATATAATTACATTGATTATCCGACTGCCAAAAGAGGGATATGTTGTTGTTGTTGCGACAGCCGGCTGTCACTTGGTCGTTGAAAGGTCATCAAAAAACCCAACTACAATTTCGGAAGTCAATGGGTTTGTTTCTATTTTATGTAATTGCCACCATTTTCTTTTTATTTTTATTATTTTGATACCGATCAAAAGACCATTCAAGTTTTCTAAGCATGACAACTAAATTTAATAGCGTGGGCAATATTTACAACAAACGACATCGGAATTGCCCGAAACTGGTTACATCGCCTAGGGGTAGTAATTAAAGCAATGAAGACTTTATAACGCAGGTACGTGGGTTTAGCGCCGTGCCGGCAGTAACGGTCAATTCTTATCAACATTAGAGATCATTTAAGCCCACTACAACCGGATTTGAGCGGTTATCTCGTATGGTATATGATCATGCGCATTTTTTGAAGTGAATATATGTCTTTTTGTAGTTGATTCGAACCGTTTAGCTTTGTTTTCCTAAATGGTTGTTATCCGTAGTTATTATATTGAAAAGAAATTGTGGGAAAATTGTGCTTGATTGATTTGTGAAAGAAATTAAAACAGTGCGATCTGTGCGATTGTGTAAAAATCTTTTTTAACCCTGATGAAAAAGGAGGGGTGTTTTTTTTTTCGTGAGTGGGAAATCATCCAGCGACTGCTCCCGTCTTGAGTGGGCGGGAGGGCGTGTCAGACTCTTACTGACTAAAACCCACTCATGTTCCTTCGATTGCCCTTTATGTTCTAGGGTCACGGATCTGTGGTCACGGTAAATATTATTATAAACATTCCGCAACAAAGGAGGGGTGTAATAAGTTTGATAGTCTGTCTACTGTGTGTTTGTGTGTATGTCTGTTTCTGTAACCGGAGCTTTAACTGATGATCCAATTTGGATGCCGTTTTTTTATTAATAAGGAGATTATCTAGCGAAATTGCGATCTAAATAAAATCGTGGGCGAAAGCTTTTCATTTTTTAATTTACGCTTGTAAATTAATATTCTTCCCTTGTTTAAAAACAATGGAGCAATATAAAATAGTAAGTCTAATATAAAATTAAAACCCTATTTACTGAGATAATTTTGTATTATATTCTCCATTATATCTAAATGCAAAATAGCGTTTGATATTCAAAAACAGTCTAAACTTTTATGAATATTCAATTTAATAAACTAAAGGGCTTTTTGTAATTTACCTCGGGAATCAATTAACGATAAAGGTATAAGTACCTAAGACATGAATAAATTCATTTATTTTATTGGCAACTTTTTAAGTTTATTTTCCTGAAAATTGGGTTAAGACAAGACTTATGAGGTGACTTACATTTTAGTTTGATTCTCGGCTTGCATTATTTTTGCAATTTGTGGAGGAATTGAAATTAAGTTAGTAATCCGAAGGTAATCGTATGACATCACACCCAACTAATTGTTACTAACTATAATGTCTGCAGCGGTTTTTTTTGGGGAGTGGGAAATCATCAAATGACTTCTCCCGTCCTGAGCGCGGCGGGAGGGCGTGTCAGACTTTTACTGACTAAAACCCACTTATGTTCCTTCGGTTGCCCTTTATGTTTCGGGGTCACGGTAACTATTATAAATATTCTGCGACCCAGGCATGCGTTGGCCCTGTCGGGCTCCTTCCTGTGCTGACTTCTCTTTAGGCGCGCGTGGAACACTAACGCGCCGTCGACGCGGCCCTGGTCCTAGCCGGGCGGCGAGCTACCCATCGCTCGCCGTTCGCAGACCCGCGCCTACGGTGGCCGGTAGTCGTCTTGCAACTCTCGACGTTTACGCCTGGGTCCCTGTCCGGGGCGAGAGGCGCGGTTGCACCTATATCTATGGTTACTACTCCGCTTCTGTAGGTCATAGCGTGAAGTTATATAGGCTAGCTGTAGCCTACCTAGATAAACAGGTTATCCACCACAAATATATTTTTTACATTCATAACATTTTGTGGGAGGTCTAAAAAAAAAAATACAAACGAAAACCCATCACCAGGCAGCTTATTCTACAAGACAATAGTTAAACAATAAGCTATAAATAAAACAATAATTAAAACATCAAAATCGTTTCTGAGATGAGCACATGCAAATTGACAGACAAGTAAGCATGCACACGAACGAACGTGGTGACGAATTTAAAATAAATTGTCGTCTGCATACCTTAGCTCTTGGACCACACCGTAGCATTTTATTATCTCGTCATTAATGTATTCAATGGTCCAAGAGCCCGGTGCTTAGATCCACGTTAAGTCATAGCTATATCGCATAAAATCAAAATGAAAAAAAAAAAAACATTTTTTTTTAATGTAACACTTTATACGCTTATTTTTGACAGTAATAAACATGAAAGTGAAAAAAAATGTATGTGTTTGATTTGATACTGCCGCGCCGAAACTAAAAGGATTGTGTTTGTGATAAAATGTTGAAATATCACACTTACCTCAGAATAACAACTAGAGATCGACAGTAACCAATGATATAACTTAATGTTCACACAATTAGGAAAAAAAACCGGCCAAGTGCGAGTCGGACACGCGCACGAAGGGTTCCGTACTATCATCTCAAACAAATACGATAAAAACACGTTTATTGTATGGGGACCCCCTATTTTATTTTTGTAAATTTTTAGTATTTGCTGTTATAGCGAGCGGCACCGGAATTACATCATTTGTGAAAATTTCAGATTTCTAGCTATCATGGTTTATGAGATACAGCCTGGAGACAGACATACAGCGGAGGCTTAGTAATAAGGTCATAGCTCATTAGAGCCACCCGGCAGCCACTCCGCACCGCCTCGCCTCCTGCGGCTAGTATTCTTTATATGGAGTTGTATGGGCATGCGCTCACTATATCAACTCCGTAGCGGCACCGGATCGCCTCGGTTATAAGGCGAGTCGGTGCGGAGTGGCTGCCGGGTGGCTGTAATGAGCTAATAGGTCATAGCTCCCGTTTTACCCTTTGGGTACGGAACCCTAAAAATATGTTTTTTTTACATATTTGTATTGAGAACCAAATACTGAAAATCCTTTATCAAAATGTCCCTCGTCTTACCTAACACGTTGTGGAGATACCTACCTACATAGACAGACAAACTCGCTATCTTCAATCAAGCCTTTGTATCGCGACGTGGCTTATCATGCTTATCAGTGTGTAGGGTGGCTGGCCAGTCGTGGGCCATCTGCTTGATAACACTACAGTAACCCTAAGTTGCTTATCAGATTATCATATCTTTATCTAAATTTAATAAAACTGTTAACGGTCATCGACTTTTTCAGGAAAATAAACAAACTAAGTTTTTTAACTGCCGTATTTTAAATAAGGTTTTCTAAAACTTTTACCGAATTGTTTAGAGATAAGTCATAAGTGCAATTAAAAAAAAAAAAAAAAAAAAACTTATTTTGGGATTCACTGTTTACTCTGTTTCATGTATACGTTGGCTTACAGAGGCATATTATAATATTTTCACTGTCCCACTAAGGGCGAAACCTCTTCTCAATCAGAGAAGGCACGAGAATTGATCAAAACGCTTGCTAAAGGTGATTCTAGACTTACTATACGGCCTAGGTTTGCCCACGATGTTTTCTCTTCACTGAGGTCACTATTGTCAAAGTTAAACTTTAAAAAGTACAAAATTAAATGATTTGCAAAAGTCACTGTATTTGCCTTACTAATCTTATATAAACGTTGGCATCCCCTGTACCTTTAAAATTTAAGGATAAAATGTCATTTACCAACGTTTTACACAAAAATACAGCCAAAATACGCCACATAAATCACACTAAGTTAAACACTAAAGTTTTTCAACCACTGCAAGCTACGAGCGACGTGAAGAAGCGATAAAATATAGCATCATTAAACACAGAAGTCGTCTATCTATGCACAATGGTTCGCCAGGTGTCACCGCCACCCTTACTGAATCTATCATAACGCTATCAAAGTGCTTCCATTGGTTGTGTAAAAAATTAAGCATGTGCTCCTGTGCTAGAGAGTTGGTTCCGTACAGATTAATTTTCTTGTGTGTGTTTTAATGTCGTGATGGCGTGGTAGTTAGGGTACGCCTCTTGTATAAAATGACTTTTTTAATTCATATGTGTTTTTTTAAGTTAATCTGGCTGGGACATCATAGACATTGGTGAAGGAAAATATCGTGACGAAACCTGGACTTGTAATGAATTTAAGTCCGAAATCACCAAACCGCCTTGAGCTAGCGTTTTGATTGATGCTAATGCCTTCTCTGTAATATATAGGCGTTTGCCCTGCAGTGGGACAGTTACAGACCAGTAATATTTTAATGGTGTTCTTAAAATTTACACCATGTTATGTGGTCACATTTCGCGTTAAATGTTTTTAAATTTGAATACAAAAATATTCTTTATGTATTGTATGTTAATATTATAAAGAATACTTGAATAGACTAACAGTAAACAATGCAGTGATGAAGATTTTTCGAGACCAAAATAATAACCTTGTCTGCCTTTTTATAAAAATGCAAATAAAAATGATACGCCAACTGAATTCGTTATAAAACTGTAAAGTACATTCAACATTTTAACTTGGTACTAAAAAAAATCCACATTTTTTCTCATTTAAAATTTAGTAGTCCATGAATTACGACGACCGCAGGGCAAAGGCTCCCCTTTTAAAACCACCAATAAAAACCATAAAGTTTTAAACTGGGAGAAAGTCTTGCACAATACCATGAAGGGAATTAAAGGTCCTCGTCTGCGGAACTCTAAAAAAAACCCTCCTGCGCTATTACAGATAAGAAGATGTAAATTACTCCTGGAGGGTGTTAAAACGAATTTACTGAAGAGTACCTCTTGAACAAAATTGATGTTTTAGAAGCTTGATCGAAGATCCGTTCAGGTGCAACGTACCGATTTCCTTATCAACGCTTAGCCCACTGAGGACCCAATAAACTTGGACGAAATTACTTATTTTTTTAGCTACAACCTGATGATAGACAAAGATTTTAGATGAATTTCCGTTCTATTTTTAAGGTTTAGTCAACCTTTCGATGTCGCTTGAATAACCCAAAAATTAAAATAGATGACTCGTTTCTGTATCTTATTATTTATTTTTTCCAAGCCTTTGTTGTCTCTTGTTTAAAAACCATCAATGTTTTCCCTCGACTCCTCGAGAACTGTAGTATATGATCAATATATTGTCACATTCAAAAAGTTAGGTTTCATGTCTGTCTATTTGCATGATTCAGATTAGTTAGTATGCAATCGGTGGTAATCGACTATAGACAGGTGAAATCTAAATTTTAGTAACATCGTCACTTTAACAAACTTATGCTGAAATAGAAATACACGATACCGAATCACTTCGCTAGACAAACATCAGATGTAGCAAAACCCTGAGCAAGCAGTAGTATTAACACAGAGTAGATACATGCATACAGAAGGCTGACTCTTCACACATACAATAATGTGGTTACTTAATATTTAGTTTTCTAGCATAAATAATTATTTAATATAGATGAGTGTGCTTATTTGCTAACCCATAAATCCACTATGGATATAACTATACCATAAAAGATTATTGGAAAGGAATTCCCAAAAAACTCTTCACAAAGAAGTATTCTCAAAGTTTCATGCCTCTAGGACAAGCGGTTTGGGCTTCGCATTGATGTATCACCCAGTCAATCAGTCTACCACTTTACGAGTATTATAGATGTAAAAATCAGAATAGTTAACTGTGGATATATATAGTTATTTCTTTGGAAATAGGTGACAATAATGATGCGTGTATTTTTCTACGTAACACAAAGTTACTTTAAACCTAAGCAAAAAAAAAAGGCAACAATAACTTTTGGTACGACAAAATTGCATAACAAATGAGCCATTATGAAAGACAGACGTCCATGCACCCTGAGTGACTAACCCTCAGGCTGAACCCCCAATAAATACTCGTATTGTTAATAAAGCAATTTTTTGCCTCGACTTCCCTCTTCCAAAAACGCAAGCTTCGCAGCAGTTCATTGCAAGACCAGCCGTTAGCGGTTTCACCTGCATTGTTGGTTACTACTCCGCTCCGGTAGGTTGTAGCGTGATGTTATATAGCCTTCCTCGATAAATAAGCTATCCAGCACTAGAAGAATTTTTCAATTCGATCCAGTACTTCCTGAGATTAGCGCGTTCAAACAAACTCTTCAGCTTAATATTATTCCAAGGTTGCGAAATAGTTCTAATAGTTACCGTGGTCCCGCAACGTAAAGGGGAACCGAAGAAACATGAGTGGGTGAGTCAGTAAACGTCTGACACGTCCGCCCCGCCTAGGACGGGAGAAGTCATTTGATGATTTCACACTCACCAACAAAAAAAAGCTTTATTAGTATGAATTTCGCTAATTACATGAAGCTGGTCTTTTTGGCTTTGTATTTACTCTGTGGTGCAAACTAATCTAGATATAGCAGATATACTACAAGCCCCACACTTCGATATATCAACAATGGGCGCTTTGTTCGTTTATCGATTCAACACAGTGGGACACATTGCGCTGGGGTGGACAAAATTGCTGTCTGTGAAGGATGAGATTCCTTTTATATAGATGTGTTGCTTGTCATGTAGGGTTTTATAGTTTTTGATTTGTTGTCGATGAGAGAGTGAGCCTTGATTTTTTTGGTGATGAGCTTATAGTATAGAGGAAGTTAGAATCAGAAATATATTATTGAAGGTGGTATTATTATGAACAAAAATAATATCAGCCAGGGACAGAAGCCTCCACAAATCGTAAAAAAATAGTTACCTTCTCTTCTTTGAGCCTGCTGGTAAATATCATGGAAATTTTGTTTTCATCGTATTTTATGTTAAAATAATAAAAGTAAAAAAAAAAAACTATAGCATCTTTTGCTTTCTAATTGTATTAATTTTAGGCTAAAAACCTATTCAAATTGTCGAGTTTTTCGGTTTTACCATAGTTTTTTTTAATATCATTGCAATATGTAATCAATTTTGAGTATTGTACAATTCTGATATCTATCAACAAAAAATTAATAAATATTTTTTGAAGCAAAATTTTTTGTTACATAGATTAGCTTAAAGCTTTGGAAGCTCGTGCTCACAATATTAATACTACCTTTCATTCTTCATTGATACATGTACATAACTATTAAAGTAAATTATGAAGTTATTATGTACTGAAATTGCTAACACACCGAACAGCAACCAGAATATACCTACTAATTTGTATAAATTACATGCTCTCTAATTTGGCCCGAACGTCTCTGATATCATTATTGACTCAGGTTTCTATAATTCAATTGCACAGTGGTCCAACCCATTAGCTATTGTAGACAAAATAATTTTGCGTGTGGTGTAGTTAATTTAGCAGTCGAACTTGCTAAGCAGACACAGGTTGGATTCGTAAGGCACTCTAACTAAATTACTTCGGCTACTCTCTGCCAAATTTATTTAGAAACTTCTACACGTTATACGGTGAATGATTAAACAAGTGAACAACTTGCGTTAATAAAACTGCTTGTTCTGAATTGTTTGGAGTTCGCTAAAGAAAGTTTCTTAAGAATTTTCAGCTTAGTAGATAAAATAAACGTTACACGCAAACGTTAACCGTTAATGTACGTCGAATTGTAATTATATTTGAAAAATGTCACTTTGTGAAGAAGTTGCAGGCGTCCGATAAAATAACAAAGGGACGCTGTTCGAGATACCTGATTATTTAAAAAAGAGTCTATGGAACTAATTGTATTCATGGCGTGATTTTAATGAACGAGAAATGAATGGATACTAAAGAAACTTACATTAAACTTACAGCCAGAGATGAAAAAAAAAACTGAAATATTTATTCCAAAAAATTCAAGTCAATAAACGACAAGTTGGACTGTAAACGTCTAAATATATGTCTCTGTGCTACCGGCGCACTGTGGGTGCAAACAGCCGATAGCGCGGACAAAAAGATTCCACCGCATTGTGGCCGAGACACAATGGCACGCTGCGAGAAAGGAGAACTTGTAATTACTATTTTCCTACGGGCGCCTTTTCAGGGGGTTTATATTTCAGAAAAATGGAATATACGTGAGGCGCGCCACTTCTTTGTTAAACCATCTCATATCTTCGAAATACATCACTGCCAGACGCGAAGTTGAGATCCAACTAAAGGCTAATCTTATTTGTCTACCCTGTTACATTTATATTTTGTGACCCAAATAACTGTTTGTTCAAATCGCCACAATATTTAACTCTGAAATTGCTACAATTTAAAGCGGAAATTCAGAATATAGATGTGACATTAACTGCCTAATTAAGTAAACATAACGACCTGGCTGACAAATAACTTTAATATGTTGTCAACTCATAACGTTTTGTTAAACAAATAATTCTTGATTTCTGGATATGTTAATCGTTATTTATTAACGGATAAAACTAGATTGCTATGATAAAGACATTAAATTATGTAACCCCACTTCGTAATATCTAAGGCAATCGAAATGTTCTCCAAAGATGCCGTATTATTACAGAAATTGCTAGGTATAAGCTATTAGCATTGAACATAATGGTCATTGGTTGGTGTAATCTCATAAAAGGATCTACCACAAATGTAGCCGGCGAGCCCCTCAATATTTACTGGAATAAAGTGTTCTTCAAAGAGCAAATGACAGGAATGAGCCGATGTTAGGAGCGAGTGAGAGGCAACTCAGGCTATTTACCTCGATGGCACATCTGTAATTACTGTATAGCGTATACGAGAGTTAAAATATCCCGTCGCTTTACTTGGAATTTTGTCCGCGCAACTCGGCCGTAAGTGCCACTGGGCGACGAGCGATTATCAACTGTATTCTCTTTAATGAACCGCGTCCGTGCACAGTTCGCTCTTGTTAAGAAACTTTTCATAGTTCCATACTTGCACTAACTAGTTTGAAGAGATAATTAAATACGAAGCATTGGAACGAAACCTCTGAGATACGGCGACCTTTTGTTTCTATGAATGAGAGAGGTCAACAGACATTGTGTCGGGCCTACTGGCCCCGAACAAAAAACGTTGGCCAGGCTACTTATTACCAATAAAATTTTGAGAGAGAACTCCTAAGTGGCATTTAAGTGTCAGTCAACTGGTGTTTAGGCTGTTTCGCGTCTGGAGGTGTGCGACCGGCCCGAGGCGGACTGGTTTGAACCGAAGCCGGTTGGACAAAGTGTAGCGACTTAGTAAGTCGGTATGGATACTCCTTTGTGGGCGCATTCCGATAGATACGGGCCCCGCCAGACTGAAATGCGGATAATGAAGAGCGCTTATTGTGATTTGTGTGGCATCCGAGTTGGGAACTAGATATGCAGTTGGTCCTGTTTAGTATCATGAGATCGGTAGATTTATGCTCTCATACACGTCTTTAGCATCGCTGATGCGAATACATATTGCTTTGAAGCCTTTAAATTGCAGTTTGTTTCTTAAAAAAACGTAACAAGAGTTTTGAAGGGAAAACATTGCGAAAGTAAATTGAGAAGGTTTCTTTTTGGTGTCTCTTTGAGATCGTGGTGTTGCATGAATCTCAAGTTATTGCGGCTTTAAAAAGCTACGAACACGCGAGGTTACGGCCAAATTCGGCAGTTTTACGACCGCCAGATAGGGTTATTTATACCAGGAGTCTTATTTAATAACGTTATCGGAATCGGTGTGTCGTTAAATCCATTAATGCTTGTCTTACCTGTATATTTCGGATGTTTTAAAAGATATATGCCTTGGATTTTGTTTTATATTTCTCTTTTAATTCTTTAATGGTTTAATAATAACAACGTTGTTTTATACGTTAAAAGAATCTGGTTTTAATACCACGTTAATCGCTTAATATAACTCTGTGGGATTGTTAAAACAAAGCCGATTAAATACGAGATGTGTAGAAGAGAACGAATGCTATATAATTTCAGATGATTGTATTCTTGATATTAAAATGAGTACATTTATTTTCTCTTCAAATGTAGTAACTATGAGGACCTATAAAATCTCAATCTCTGAAGAATTATCCATTTATATTGCTGTCCATAAAAAGGAGCGTTATGATTTCATCAATCTATCCATGTGTGTATGTAAGTTTTATATAATACTGATTTTAATGTATCGATAAAACCCTTACATCGTCTCGCGAAAGTCTAGGGCCGTAATTTTTGCAATTACAGTCGATTTCACCAATTTTTTTTGACAATTAATATCGCTAAGACGTTCAGCAAAATTTTAAACGATCGAAAATTCTCTATCTGCAACTTTATACCCAATCGTTTTCTCACAAGACAACGAAGCATCGACACATTTATAACTCTGTCAGCTAGTACCCACATAACACATCATAATATCTCATATCCTGTTATTCCGACTTCCTTGTATGTCGTAATACAATTTACTGTAATCACATTAGTTAGTAATGACATCAACACACTGATCCATTTAGCCATACTTTTGTTTTGCTGCCCTAGTATTATTCTTGGACTATACATTTTTAGACGAAGATATTTTTGAACAGATTGACCTGTTTCTTAAATAAACTTTGTGTTGTATTTGTCAAAGAAATTGCTACCTTTTAGTGTTGAACAATTCGGGTCGCAAAGTTTTGAGAATCTACACTTGGAATTTGAGACCTAAATTGGAACACCTACTAGAAAGATAGGTGTTTGAAGAAGTTAATTTTAGGTACCGTATGCGGTATGCTCACCTTTTGTTAAAATATTTACATATTTGCATATTGTTGCTATAGGGGTTGTATTTCTTTATCTGGAATCAGTGTAGCATTCAATTTAAAACATATTTTTACCAAAAACATAACACATCAAAATCCGTTTTGTAGTTTTAAAGCTCTAAGCATACATAGAGACATAGAGCGCAAAGCGACGTTGTTAATACCATGTTGTGATATCTTCATTATTTTAAATCGGTTAAAAAACAACACGTATCATGCACAAAATCTTAGAAAACAAATTTGATATGCAACTCAACGTCGTCTTTATCATAAATCTATGAAAATATCCTTACAAAAACTTATCTTACATCTAAATACCGCCAGTTATCTCGAAAAAGCAGGCCAAATCTTACAAATAAGGTTCAATGACCTCCTTAACATACTCGGCGCGTAAGAGCGAAATTTTTTCACCAACTTTTTAACTGTGGCATCACATTGCAGAGTGTTTAAAACCAGTACACGTTGAACGAACAATTGTGTTATTATTTAAAATTCATGAGACGCAATATAATTTTGTCCATAAAATTTGGTGAAATGGCCCACTGTGTGTTCGATTTGGGTTGAGGGCCGTGGGCCGTACAGTTGCTATGTGTTAGATGTAATCTTATTTGAAAGAGATTCTGCGTTGACCTTTGTAGGATTAGGATACTTGAGTGTATCACTTTATTTAGTTCCACGATGTGATTGATTTACGCTAGCAAACAAACAAGGAAAATAGGTCATATTTTGGTATGAACCTACTTAAATAATTACTTTTTAGTTTTGCAAAAACAGACTAACCTACGTCTGAATTGATCTTGGTTAGTTTTTTTTGCTCTTTACCTTCCTGTAGTATAGTATGTGTTTATCTTTGATTAAAACATTAATAAGTTAAGATAAAATTAATGATTTTATTTAGTTTAAAGTAAATAAATAGGCACAATAATAGTAAACAAAAATTGACTTGTTTTAGCCAAAAATATGCTTTGTCACCGATATTATTGCATGAAAAGAAAAATCTATAAAACAGCTCATTTCATCCACAAGTCCTATTAACCCAAATTCGCCACTTACTATATAACTTCACCCATATAAGTACTAGGAGCACATAAATTAAACGAAGAGTTCAGTTTTACTGCACTAATAATAGTCAGATATTTTGTTTTAACACGGTCCCATTAAAATTATGAGCAGTGTTAACTATAAATAATCTAGTTCACAGCTAATGCCGAATAAATTCTGTGACAACGTTAGTTTAAATGTTACTATAAATTGTTTGGCTGTTTGTTGGTGTGTTTCAGAAGAGGTTTGGCTCTTTTTAACTTTGATGCGCAATTTTTGGCGGCTGTTTTGTTAAATCTTTATTTTTGACATGAATTTGTTCTTTACTATCCTTTTTTTTTGGTGAGTGGGAAATCATCAAATGACTGCTCCCGTCCTGGGTGCGGCGGGAGGGCGTGTCAGACTCTTACTGACTAAAACCCACTCATGTTCCTTCGATTGCCCTTTATGTTCCAGGGTCACGGTAACTATTATAAACATACCGCAACCCCTGGTTGTCTGGTAGAGAATTTATTATAAAAATAAATATTTTAGTTCTTTAACAATCGTCTCTTTTACAAACTAATGTTATTTTTTAACAAATTAGAGCCCAATACAAGCACAGTGTTCAAAAACCAAACCCGGCCAGAAAAAAAAGGTAAAGCAAACATTTTTTTTTGTCGAAGAGTAAATATTGTCGTATTACTAAGGCCGAAAACGAGCAACCTGATGATTTTGTTTGAAGGTTAATATATTTGCTGTTTATCTTGTAATGGTCGATTAGGGTACAATTTAGTGTTCCGATAATTTGGCTTTCATTGCTTTGAGTGGGTAAAAATTTATTACTTTTTGTATTTTTTTATATCGAATACGTGTTGATTCTATTGTTTACTTACAATGAATTGATATTTTGTGGTATTGAAAATGTTTTTTCATTTTTTTGGAGGGTACAATGATTGGATGCTTATATTTAGATTTTGCAACGCCGAAAACTTTTATATTGCTTCAAAATTACTCATACCAACGAACAACGCGTTACAAATTGATAACATTATCATTGCTCAATTAACCAACAAAAATAACTTTTAAAGCAAAAAACTTGATCTTCCAACTCCCAGTCTGCAATAGATAATTGCTACAACCTGAATTGTTAGTTAAAAAATTAACTGCGGTGAAAAAACCTGTTGTTTGTTCCCACGTATCTTAACTCCATCAGACAAGCGTATTAGAAGTTCTGATTCTGACATTGCTGTAAACCACAAACATACAAACACATTGTTTTCAACATCTGTATTTTATTACTCCTTCCTTTATTGAACACGCCGTAATACAAATCGACATAGGTATTAAAAGTGTAAGAAACAATCACAGTCACATACGCCTGTCTCTTTCACTCGCACGCAATAAAAAAGAGATTGCAATACTTTATAGCCCGGTGATCGCGAGACAAGATCGGTGCAGCCAAAAAACATTTATTACACGCCATCAATTTTTAAAAACCCGTGTAACGTGACACCAGAGGAACAAATGAATGTGTTCAAGACAACCGAAATGCGTGTCCGACCGCACAGTGGGCCGAATAGTGATGTTACATGGCCATAACATTTTTTTCCTCACTAACCACAGATTTATTCATTCGTTATAGTTTTTTTAATGTACAACATGAAATGATCGTTAAATAAATTACGAGATATTAATTGAGAATCTTTAATTTTCGTACTAAAAGCGTAAAAAAATAGTCTCGGCAGCCGGTCATGAACGTTGTTTTTTGCCATTTTAACCCTTTCTCGGCTATTAACGCGAAGAATTTAATGAGAAACTGTAATAAACTGATATTATAATAGTTCTCTTTAATAATAATGGCGGCGGGAAATAAAATGGTAGTAAGAGGGTTAAATGAAATGTGCTTTTACGTTATAAGAACATAATAGTTGAAGTTATTGCTGAACAAAATTCTAGTATAAGTTGCAAAATATCTGACCTAGATTTAAAGCAGGTACATAAAAACGTTTTACAGTAAGTTCTTGATTCTCATGTTAACATAACCTTTATCTGCAGCACTTAATAACACGTCACAATCGTAAACATTCACGATTAACCGCCGCAATAATTTAAAGCTCACTAAACCTTAGCGCGCCCTATTCAAAATTTCCCACAAACGCTTTAACATCCTTACATTTCGATGTTAGTAGGGCCGCGACTTGGTCAGTCATAAAACTTGAGCATAAAACCGTAATGGTGCAATTACCGGCTTAATTAGCAGAGCTGAGGCGTTTGTCAGCCAGAGTTTTACGGTTTACGTGACTGAATTCGATCGGGAACGCTATGTCAGGACGAGTTGGTCACGTGGTCTATTTATTTTTGGGGCGAGGGCACGGAATTAATTACGAAGGGATTAGGTAGATATTTTTCCGGAAAAACGGATAGAAAATAGAAAGGAACAGCTGTTGGGGTCAGTGGACTTTCGTTTCGGATATATCTGTCTTAATGAAAGTATTTATGAGATAGAGGCCAGATCAAATTGGTCAATTCCTGAAATGATCTATCCTAACTTAATCATTTTAGAAATAAACACATTTTTTTCACGAAATAGTCGTACACTGGTTAATAATGACATGAATTAATTATTGTTAAGATCTGACTGCAACAAGAACAAAATGAATTCTTTTTTCCTGTATAACTTATTCTTAACTTAGCTGTCAAAGTTCAAATCAAAACAACTCACGCTTCTGGAGCTAAGTCAGAATGTTCTTACTTCAGTAACATTCAGAATTACTTCTTAATTTAGTATAACTTAGGCAGATTTAGTTAAACTCTAATTACCATATAAAGCAGACAGAATGGCTTTAATTGACAAAGTTAACAATACAACACATTTAAAGTAATCATTAAGCACTGTCAAACTTAACTTAAAACTAACTTTGCGTGTGCGCAAACTTAAGCTTCAATCATATTTAATTACACAACTTACTTCAGGCATTATTTCAGAAAATTACACAAAATATAGTGCTTTTAACAACGACGTTTATTAATTTCTTTAAAACTGGAGGTTCTAAGACTTTTAATTAACTGAAGTAGGTAGGGTGGATGTGAGGAGTCATTTCTTCACGTTATGAGAAAAACGTGAACTCATGTGAAGGACTAGAAAACGCCTTTTTTCTTGTTTCACTCGCTGAAATGGAGTTTTAAACATGTCACCTTGAGTAAAGTGACTTAGGTTTTAAAAATGTTTTTGTCCTAAATTTTGCTGAAATGGAACACTGTGCGGAGTGTGATTAGAATTGTTTTGTCTGGATTTATATAATTGCTGATAACTTTGTTTTATTTAAGTAATTAGTGCTTGGTTTTAAAGTACAAAGATAATAATGTTTTACCAATACTTTTATGTGTAGTAGAACTGTAAAACAAAACAAATGTATAAAAAATCAGTGATAAGAGATAATAAATAAGTAAAGACTTCGTGTCTTTAGTCATTTTATTTAATGTTTCTTTAAAGAACCAAATAATACATTTATAACATTAAAAATGTTGTTTTAATGGTAAGTTTTATATGAAGAGAAAAGTGGAAATGATTTATGCTTTTGAGGTCAAAAAGTACTATCGGTATTTTGCGGCGTTTTGTATCGCGAGTTCAATTCCTGAACGAGACAAATATTTGTTCAATCCTTTGGTATTTGCTCCGTGTTTGTTTTTGTTTATTTTTTTAAACGCTGCCACGATACGAGAGGAATACCTACTGCTAAATATATTTTAAAAAAGATATTTGCTATAAAGTGGAAGATTTTTCTGTTATCTAGGTAACCTACTCGTGTCACTCTGCTATCAATGCGCAGTGATTTCCAAAATGTTTATAAAATGGATAACCTTAGTGCGACCGGAAAAGATAAAAATAAAGTATATTTATTTTTGGCTCATTTTAAAGCTATAAGTAAACCAGTCGTGATAAAAATTGAGTTTATTTTGATTTGTGAGGAAAACAGTTTTAACGCTGAGATAAATAAACGTTGTTTAAAAACTCTAGCTAAGTAATATTATAGGAATGTTGACTACATCAAAAGAATGACATTCTGTTTAGTCCGTCTGTTAGACAGTCCAAAAATACTGGACACATATTTTTTGCTTGATCAAATTAATAACAAAATACAAAGAGATAAAGAGCATCAAAGTTCCGGAGAGGGGGCTTGTGACGTCACTCCTCAGTAAAAAATATACAAAGGTGTGACGTTTCACGAAACTTCAACGCACTGTATTGTCGTCATTTTCTGTTTACGAAAAAAAGAAAAAATACGTGTCCCAAATTTTTTGATTATCTAACTGACGGACAAATTATTTTTTTTTTGTCATCTCGCCTATTGTCCCTGTCACACAACAGTAAAATTGCAATGGCAAGACAGAGACGGAGAATAGCTTAGCCAAAGTACGTTAGGATAGGAATAAGAATAATTTATATGTTTAACATAATATTATTATTATGTACGTATTAAAATAAAATAAAATCTTCAAAGATTTGTTACTGTGCTGTACTGCGCTAATTAAGGTATATTTATAGAAGTGGAGCGTCAAATAAAATGTCAGTATTCAAAAGTAATAATTACCAGACAGCTATAGCTAAGTTTTAGGCTGCCTGTCCATAGAAGCGGAGAGAGACAGCCGATCGGCGAGCAAGACAAAAATCCACCAATGAAATTGTATAAAATCTCCGCTCGCGAGATTCTATGTGTGAATTTTTGACTCGCTTATCGCTTCACTGTCTCACTGCGCTTCTTTGAACAGGCAGCCTAAATCTTACCTATCTGCCTGGTAATATACTCTTGAACGCTGATGGTTTAGTATTTATTTTTATCTCTATTAGCCGCCATCCGTCTGGTGTGGCGTCTAATCGGCCCACGATACCCTATTTAGACCCTCAACAAATACATAAAAATAAAAAAATAAACTTACACTAAACAAACTCGCAAACGCACAAAGCGCTATCGATTCGACTCGGCGATAAAACTTAGTATAATTTGCCGCAATCGATTCGCCTCGCTTTGGCTGCGGTGGGGCACTGGGCTGCACATTGTGCGAGAAAGCAGTTGATTGTGTCCTATTTTACGGGATGACTTAAAATTAAAAGGCGGCTAGCGAGTTGCGCATCAAACAAAGGAATTTTAGACCAGTCTCCTTAATTTTAATCGAGTAAAAATGCTGGATAATTAGGTTTTTTGTAATGATAGATCTTGACTCTTGATATTAAAAGTTATAACCCGCACTAATATTATAAATGCGAAAGTAACTCTGTCTGTCTGTCTCTTCTTCACGCCTAAACCACTGAACCGATTTGAATGAAATTTGGTACAGATATTGTCTGGGACCCGACAAAGGACATTGGATAGTTTTTATCTCGGAAATCCCCCGGAAACGGGAACTATTATTCCACGCGGACTAAGTCGCGGGCAAAAGCTAGTATATTATACATTTGATAAAACTTCTTGCATCTAGAGCACGTAAAACTGTTAGTCCCGACTGTCTTCGGTCGGTCAGAAGTCAGAAAATCTGACAGTCTATCCATTGGATATAGTGTTTATTTATTTATTCAGATGGAAAACCAACAGCTATACTTAAAATAATGAAAACTGCTGATTATGTAACATAAAACCAATTACAAGTTTTACCTAAAAACTGTATTGTAGAATGACTGACAGACAGTTACTCCTTGTAAAACACTGGTTTCGTTAAATCTGGTAGACTTGAAGTTGATTTTAACATAGTCAGAAAAGATCTTAGGAAATTATGATAATATAAATGTTTACTCAATACGGTTTCAAAACGCACCTGTGACAGACAGACAAAATTAGTGATAATTATGATCCCGTTCAGCTCCCTTTAGACCTTTGACCTCAAAAAAACTGTACCTAATTTAGCTTATTTGAAAAAGAATTACTTCAGAAATATGCTGAATTAAGACGTTTTTTATAGAATTACACGGATGTGAACATTCAGAAGCAAGCTCCGAGTTATCATTAAGATACAATCTAAATGTAGATTTGAATTTATCTTTTAATTTGCTGTAAATAGCAGTGGGTACAAAATGTTTTCATGTTTTACAACAATTGTTCGGTTAGATATGCTATTTACGTATTTTTGCATAATTTATTCATTTGTTCTTGTTTTCGTAAAAAAAGCTGACAGATTTTTAGGCACAGTGTTTCACATCATGAGTCGTCGTGGAAAAAAAACTATAAACGTTTTTTTAGGTTCTGTTATTCTTTGTTCATTACCATGTGCGAAGCCAAGAATTATATAAAAACATATATATACTTATTATTATGTGATCAGGCAACATAGCCTACATTATAAACATCTACACCTTTTTCTTAATTTAATAAAGCAGCGTACAGGTACAAATTAACACACAATTTAAATTCACAATACACAATACTAATATGACCATACACAAACCTCCCGAGCATTTACCTAAGCTTCAAGCTTTCTCCAAAATTGGACCATCTTGAGATAACGGCCCTCTATTGTACGTCGCATCCAAGCAGGCCTTTGGCCATCGTATTAATTACTCCTATCTCTGAGACGTGTATAGCCAATTGGAGCCAATTAGACGAGAACCACCACCAGTTTAGGAGTACAAGAGCTAGCAGGATTATGGATGAGTGAAGGAGCTTCTCGATTTCACAGGGTTATGGATGTCAGGACTTAATTTCTAGGTGTTGAGATTAAATTGATTGAGTGGCGAATGAGGGCTCATATTTGGAGCGATTGCAGCGTCTGATTGTGATGATGGTATGTTGTGGTTGGGTATTTTATTGCTTTTAAACTCAGAAGTATGTTGCTGCTTTTTCTCGCTGCTTAAATGAGAAAATAAACAGAAAATCTAGACATATAGATACTGTAAGTTTGCAATCGTGCCAGCGTAATGATCAAAGCTTAACCAATACCGAATACCTTTACCGTATTAAGATTACAAAATAGAAAACCATGCTCAGATAAATCAACTAAATACAATACATATTTATGAATGTCAAGCCCATATTATAATCCATTTAACATCAGCAAAATAGCCAGCCAAACGTGGTCAAAAACCAATCATGTGGTCTCAACAA
Organism: Athetis lepigone; assembly: GCA_033675125.1. NCBI lineage: Eukaryota > Metazoa > Arthropoda > Insecta > Lepidoptera > Noctuidae > Athetis > Athetis lepigone. Next base: position 5,766,644 of record CM066234.1, on the reverse strand, counting down.
ACGCACCGCAATACCAAACTTTATACTTCCAACAATTGAATTCGCAGAGAAATCCCACGAGATTTATAACTGATAGCTACTCTGCTTGTGGAGTTACGATGACAACCTGCTAACATGTTCGGACGGGGTCGTCCTGTGACATTAGTTTATTGTACAGGTAGAACAATGCCGCTATTTATTATTGTCCAACCGCACAGTGCGATGGACTGTGGACAAAAATTGTGAGTGGCTTAGATCTAGTTTTGTTGAAATTAGGTTGGTGTAGTTAGATGAAATTGTTTGAAGATTTGGCTAGATAGACTCGATTATTTGTATTTTATAGTAGACGTTAGCTGGCGTCTAATAATGTCAGAAATGTTTTATGACCCGTTGTTAATTATTCTGATTAAAATTTTGTTTTTTTTTGCAAAGCCATTTCAATTGAGCGGAAATAGAATATTTTTTATTTGATAAAAGAAATGAAATTTTCGTAAACAAACTTGAAATGGTAATTTTCAAATTCTAACATTAAAACTTCAGTTTCTAAATATAGAGACCAAACATCGTGACGATTTAAATCACTTGTCCGACAATAGCCACTCACCAATTGATTCTAAACCTTACGATCACAAAATAACAATTTAATTTATATTCAAAACTTCATCCGGAAACGTTTAGTGTTTTTGTTGAAGCAATTTTTCATTATAATTACTTGTAAAATATTTATGGGCCATTGTGAACAGTTTTTATACCGCTCCCGAGGCAAGGCACTGGTTTGAAGAAATAATTGTATAATTTATGTGTTGTAATTTTGTCCAGAGCACTTGGAGATTTATAACACTGTGCAGTGAACGTATGATTTGTAACTGTGTGTTTGAAGGCTATTTAACTTAACCGTTTGACGGAATCGTGTTCTTGTGTTGTTTAATTGATTTAGTGTTTAATTGTTTGTGTCTAGTTAATAGATTCCATCTCAAAACATTTAGCTGTGAGTTGGAAAGGCTATCCAACTTCAGTCTTTGTAACCCTATATTTTACTGGCTCGTTAGTCTAGAGGTCGCGAACACAATTACGGAGCCTAGGTTCGATCCTCGGGTCAAGCAGTCTATTTGGGTTTTTCTAATGGAATAATGAATTTCTGAGAATCGTGTGTCTATTTTTTCGCGCCGTTGAGGGTTGCAATATTATTATTTGGTAGATAATCTATTTTTTTTCTGTGTAAACGATACGTCTTTTTTTTGTTACATAATTATATTTTAACGTACCTACTTTTTTGATAGATTTGACATTGTATTCACAGTAGTTTACATATTGTATTAATGTATTTTAACGTAAATTTTTGGCAGCTTTGACATTGTATTCATACTTAATTTACACATTGTAATCATGTATACTAAATATTGTAACACATATATTTTTTAAAAGAGTACATATGGAGTTTCTTGCCCGTTCTTCTCCATATAAAACTACCTTTTGGAATGGGCGACTAGAATCAAAAATTTTTTTAAATGTAATTGACGTTCCAAAGTGCCTCCATGGTCTAATGGAAATAAACGTTTTGAATTTTGACTTTTTGACTTTTGTCTGATATAATTTTATGTAATTTGGGTCTAAGATCATTAAGTACTTTTCTATAAAAATAAAAATTAATGTAAATAGTACTTAGTATGGTTCGGAGTTTTTAAATTAATAAAAAAGAAAACTTTATTTTGGAAAGTTTTCATGAGTATAATCGTTTACGTATATTGGTGCTTAATTAGTCGTCCTACAAAATAACTATTGTTTGGTAATAGGCAAATAACTAAATATAACTAAGGAAAACACTGAATCGCGTGTCTCGCAATTTATATTTTATGTATGTATGTATGTCTGTGTGCTGTTTTTCACTCAACCTTGCACGTTCAGGATGTAAGCTCATTTGTTTAATAAACGTCAAAGAATACCATTAACTGTAATAAATAAATGAATTTCCTGTACATTTGTAAGAAAACACGCGAATTGAACACGCCACAATTATTAATTGTTAGTTTTCTTAGGCACTTCAAATCTGTGAAATTATTATCAAGATTAGAAAAACGGTTTACTGGAAATGTAAAACGTTCTGTAAATTATTATTTATTTTTTGCCGTGGATTTGTTATCTTTTTTTTTAATGAGTCTTTCATAACCCACGACGCAAATATATGTTTAAAGTTTGACCAAAATGTGTGTGTCTGTCTGTTTATTTGTCAGTCTGTAGTACTATAGCTATTAAAAGGCTCATCCTTTTATAAAATAGCGGGGGGGAGTAGGGGGGGGGGGGAACAGTAATAAAGGATTACTGAAAAATTAACCCTCTGAAAGGGTAATAAAGTACCGCGTCGACGGCGCGTTAGTGTTCCACGCGCGCCTCAAAGAGAAGTAGTCAGCACAGGAAGGGGCCCAACAGGGCCACGCCTGCCGGGGTTGCGGAATGTTTATAATAGTTACCGTGACCCTGGAACATAAATCGAAGGAACATGAGTGGGTTTTAGTCAGTAAGAGTCTGACACGCCCTCCCGCCGCACCCAGGACGGGAGCAGTCATTGGATGATTTCCCACTCACCAAAAAAAAAAGGGGTAATAAAGTGGATGGAAGATCAACATCCACGCGGACGAAGCCGCGGGCGAAAGCTAGTTTACAAATAAGTGCAGCATACGTCAATCTATGATGTCACTTGTATCTTCTAAATTATTTATAATCTTTTGTCATTAGATACAAATATTCGTTTCTGTACTACACAATGCAACCACTATTTTCAGCCAATGTCATTGTATTTATATCAGTGACTCCTTGTAGACCGAGAGCTAAATCCCCGGGGCCTACGTCATGTTAGTATTCAGCACCTCTTGACAAGTGGCATTGTAGAATAGATGGTAGAGTATAATAGATAGTAGAATGGAATAGGTTGTTAAATGTCTGACTTGACATTTTGTATCGAAATCTATTCTACCATATATTTTACAATGCCAATTGTCCAGAGATGCAGAAATCGATTAACACTTACTTTATTTAATTTTATTACTTAAATAATTAGATATGGAATAATATGATTGATATTATGATGCTTTGTTTTATACGTATTTTGTACTCATTTCGTGGTTCATCGTTTACAATTACTATTTATCAAAAATTCATAGTATTAAAATAATGTTAAGTTATTAAAAAATATAGATTGCGCATTTTTTTTAATATATTTGTTCAGGCCTTTTAAATATCGAAAAGGCTGCATGAAGTTATCTTTTAGAACTTATCTGGTTATAATATAAACCGTTCATGAGATTGCCCCATTTAACGTAATTGAGTAAGGTAATTCTCTCAAACCGCAATACGAGTACGCATAATTTCATAGACATATTATTATTTGTGCTATTTTGTAAGAATAGTAAATAATATTCTTTTGTAAAAATGATATATAAATAATTTTTTTTTTTTTTTTTTATAACTTATGGGCTTGCTCTTGGTCCCAGACTAGTCCGAGGGCATAGACGGGGCCTACGATGGAGCGAGCTCACCCAAAAGATGCCTATGCACTCTTCTCTTGAATACATCCGGGTTATATGCTTTTGGAAACACAGACGCCGGCAGAGAATTCCATTCCTTTGCGGTGCGCATAATAAAGGATTTCGAAAAACGCTGCGTGCGGATTCGAGGAATATCGACCAAGAAAGGGTGGTATCCTGCCGTACGTCTGGATGGTAATTTTTAAAAACTGAAATCTTTCACCTATTTTATTTTAAGATGACGTACGTCTTGTGACCCGAGGATCTTAAACCATTGTTAATTACGAATTCAGAAGCAGACGTATTTCTATCTATTGTCACACCTAAAGTCGTACAGCAAACAGTCTATTTTTTGTATACAGTCGACTGAATGTGTTAAAACAAGTTATAATTATTACGAATGACCTTTCTGCGTAAATTTCGGTTTCCGCAAAGGCAGACAAAGTCAAGGATCAAACAGGAGTGTAACTCAGAATTCAAGTTTAATGCGTAGTAAACTTTATCAAAATCGGTTCAGTGGTTTAGCCGTTAAAGCGTAACAAACAGATGGACGACATTTCTTTTGCTCACGTAAAATTTTAGCATAAAGTTTTATGTACTAAAGTTATATTTTCCGAAGTTTTGAACGAATTAAATCGTTTTACCCGATTACACTCAGTACATAAAGATTAAAAACATTTATTCAGATTTCTACTTTAGTAGTTGACAGGACTAATTAACCAAGTAACTCAAAGAACATTTCAAAGTGACACAATTCTCCGCAATTTCCTTTTTAACCTACCTAACCTAGACTCTTTATATTTTTATTTTTAAAACTAACCCTGTAACGCGAAAGTAATTTCATAATACGTTTATAACAATGTGCATTCGGCGTAAAGTGCGTGCAACGATGAACGACATCAAAGTGAACGAATGAACGAGCTGTGAACGAATGACCGGGTGAATGATTCCGCACGCTCCGTTGAAAGTGACCGGTTAAGTGCGGTCATTCGAACTTACGATGTTTAAACGTTCGATTAGTCGATCCTGGGTTAATCCTGAAGATGAATTATAACGGGATATCCTTGTGTATGGCGGGATTTATGTTTCCTTAGGAATAAAAGTCACAATTAAGGTTTACTGGGCTTTTGTTTAGTTTAAATGGCAGTGGCGGTAATTGACATGCAATTAGCTTTCCTTCATTTCTGTTGGAGTAAAGGTTGATTTATAGATTTGAAGCTGATTCGAGATACTGTTATTAAGAAGTGTTCAATGATGTTAAGTGACCAAGCTAAATATCGTAAAGGGAAAATAGTAAATAATTGAGTAGGTCTTACATTTAGGAAGATTCAGGTTTATCATAGTTTAAATGCATTATACCATGTGTTGATTTACCATTTTAGCTTGAAGATAGTATTAGGCAGGTATTCAGTTTCGCAATTCTAGAAGAACTACCTCCTATGAACGCTTGGGTTGTAGAATAATTTTGTTAGTAATGTTAGAGGTCCTAAGGACTTCAGCATGGAGTCCTTAGAAAATAAGCTAGGCAAGGAAAAAGGGCAATAGGCTTGAAAGATTTAAAATGTTGGCAAGGCATTGCAACCATTGCTAATAGGTGTTCATAGACTATGACTACCGCTGGCGATCAGGCGGGCTGTACGCTTCTTCACCGTATTAAATTAAAAAAAAAACAGCTGTATCAATTATCAACATCATTATAACACCTGGTTATCTTGTCTAACAAAATAGCATACTATGTGACTCCACATACGTAACTAAAATAATCCCAACCCCCAATAACCAATACTCAAACATAATTAAATTAAAAACAAACCTACTAAAAACCAGCAACAAATTAAAATTCTCTCTAATGCTAATTTTAAAATAAACCATGTAACAGGTCAGTGTCCACGGACTAAGCAATCCGTGAACGAATGAGTGAGTGAGCTAGTGAATGGCTGATTTATTTGCTCGAGCCGATCCCGGCGGAATGGCATCCAATTGAGGGTAGAACAAAGCTTTGAATGAGTACTTATTTGGAATGCTTAAATAGACGTAAAGGGCTCTAGTGTTAATTTTTTTGAATGTGATTTTTCGTGTTGGTTTTTTAGCGCTCGGTAGAAGAGGATTAGTTGACTTACAGTGTGCTAAAATAAACTTTATGGGTACACGCATGGTTGGATAATTGTAATAAGGTAGCATAGATAAAATCTATTTATACATTGCAAGAAAAAACTTAACATTGTATGTTAGACGTTGATTTTTCATTCATGGAAGTTTTTTATTTACTAAGATGATTATAGGAATATAAAGAAATTATGTACAAATCAGCTCTCACGCGAACAACGGGAAAAGGACCACACATGACGGCATAATTGCTATTAACAACTATCATTGTCCGTGTTTAAAAAAAAAACTTTTGACCATTGACCAATTATCTTCCACCTACTCTAAGAATAAAAAAACGTTTACGACCTCTGATAAAAGTAACGGTGTCAATTTTAAACTTACTCGTTAAAAAAAGTCGAGCGGTTGTATTACTATCACAGAATAGAATAATGTCAGAAGGTTAACTCCTTACAGGAGTGAAAACTCACTGACACATAGATGACCTTCAGGTACAGCGAGTTTTACAGCATTTATGACTGATGTTTGCTTGGAATAGACCTATATTGTAGTTGTAGTTGTTTTACTTTTAAATGAGTTTCAAAATGATGGTAATGGTGAAAATAAATACTTTGACTTGAACTCGGGTATATCAAAGGAAAGTTTTTTTTTTCAAATGTAATCATGTTATCACTTGAAGGACGATGAGCTCATAAGTTTCCTGGTTTCATATCACACAAAAGTTAACACAAAAAATTGCCATTCACGCGTAAGCTACATTGATTGGGTCACAACATGTCAAATTAATTTTTCGTCTAAGAATCCAGACAGCTACAAGACCTACAACAGACTCAGACAAAATAAATCAATGCCATTTCGACTCACCAGGATTTTCGCGGTCTAGTCTCTAGCGTCCAGTTGATGAATAACACATATATACACGCATATGTGTGAGTGTGCGTCTTCTCGCTCACAGAGTGAAGTGAACCTTCTGTCATTCTATGTTACCCTTGTAAGATTGTATAAGTACGGTGCACAAAAAAGGTATATTTACCCCGAGAACTCCCCGTCTCAATAGGTATTACACTCCAAATGTTCCTTACAAAAGAATCTTTTTCTCTTCCATGTTAAGCAGCGAGTTTTTAGATATGTACAGTCAGCAGAGAAGTTTAGATTGCGTTGTTTTATGTTTGTTTTATGGAATGTTTCTTACTTTTGTTTTGCTAATGATGTTTTTCTTTTGTTACAGGTAAGAATTGCCGTTGTATTGAACGTGAACAAGATTTATTTGGCTTCAGCTGTAAGTGTTGTTAATGAATTGTTTTCAATTTTTCTTGGTTGTAGTATTTTATTGTTGAGGCATTTTTGCAAATCGTGATCAAACGGAGTTTTTCAAAAGGTTTAATTACTTCATGACTAAGGTTTAGGTATACAAGGATAATTAGGATATTGTCTGTATTATATTATATTTTCGAAAAAATAACACGCAGAATGCGATTTTTACTGACGTATTCAACGCAAAACAACGCATTATTAGTCATTTTTTAAAAAAAAAAAACCTACTGCATCTTACAATCTTTAACCACTCTAAAATCTTCAACCACGCGAATGGAACTACAAGTAAAACCTAGTTTAAACACAGCTCACACACACAATCACACATCCACAAAATCCACATACCCAATTTATTTTGCTAACAGTACACCCATTCGTCTCACTAAGGGCTTGCTACTGAACAAAGGTAGTAGAAACCAATTTGTTACGTGATAATATGCCCCCTCTCCCCTCTCCCAAATGAGCCCAGCCTACTCTTTGACATTTAAACGAACGTTTACCTGGCTTGTTTTGATAATGTATGCGTGATTGTTGCATGCGGTGATAAATTTATAATAATAAAAAGATGATTTGTGACTACCAGGGCTAGTGGTCAAACTGCTGTTGAACTCGATAGGCAAAGACTTTCCTTTCTATTCGTATTCCTTCGAAAACAAACTTGTTAAGGCTCTGAGATATACACACACTTAACGGCATGTCACGGCAAAGCATGGCGCGACTCGGTACGGCACGGTACAGGATGGCGAAGTATCCAGTGGCAACTCGCGGCATGCTTCAGGATCCTATGCTATATTTAACTTTGTTTCAATTATTTGCATTCACTTTTCTTTAACGAGACGAAAGATCCTGTGTCTCATATAATAAATACTATGGGCATGCTGAGGCATCAAATATCATTCCGTAACGTGACGGTTCAGTATACCTACTCATGTCTAATTATAATTTAAGAATGTCATTAGTAGGTTCATTAAAATAATGTTGAGGTTTAGTCCTTTAAAACGTCCTAATAATGTTGAGAGTAAAAGTCCTTGAAAATACCCCGCCCCACGCCATGCCGTACCGTGCCGTGCGCAAGCCCTAATTCAATCTCACACGGTGATTTTAGGCAATGTTTCAAGATACCCGAACTCACCCTATGTATTATTCAATTTAAACCTTATGCCTACTGATCAATCTACTAGTATGCTAATAGCCGCTTTGACAAAGAAAATCTAAACCAAAATCAAAGTATTTTATGCAAAGTTTACGCATAATCCGACGGCGTAGTGTAGACGGTGGCGTACTGAAATTACACCTTTACGTCTTGTGGTACGCCGGAGTACGCCAGTACGCCTTTCAAGTCGACCCTCCGTACATGGCGTGGCGAGGTGATTTTGCCTTCGACAAATATTGGCAGAACGATTTATATTGGTAATATCGGCAGTAGGACGATTTTAGCGTCTTATTGGAATTCGGATAGGACTCGAGTTTTGATGTTTTTGTTATTTGTTAGGAGCTGGGTTTATGAAGAGGTTTCTTTACTGAAATTATATAGTACTAGCTTTTGCCCGCGGCTTCGCTCGCGTTAGAAAGAGACAAAAAGTAGCCTATGTTACTTCTCCATCCCTTCAACTATCTCTACTTAAAAAATCACGTCAATCCGTCGCTCCGTTTTGCCGTGAAAGAAAGACAAACAGACAGACAGACAGACAGACACACTTTCCCATTTATAATATTAGTATGGATAATGTAATATAGTCTCTTACTGTTCGATTCGTGAGCAAAGGCTTCTTCTCATACAGAAAAGACACGAGCTTTGTTTGTAGATCACCACGCTTGTTCAAATCGGATTGGCGACTTCGAACTTACATGCCGCAACCGCAAAACAGACAGTCAATAATAAAGAGACTATATACATATTACCTGGAATATCTAAATTATGTTATCAAGTAACAAAGCCAAAAGGAAATAGAATATTTTAAAAGTCCGCCATTTTTTGGCAGCCATTACCTACCGGACAATACAATAAAGTGCCTAATAACGCCACAAATCGTCACGATTTACACAACAACACAAATTACCATAAAAATGAGCCAATTATTGTTAAAAAGGTCCCAAAATTACACACTTTCAATAACGTTTACACAATAAAATATAAATAAACGTTCTACGGTAGGAATAAGTTAAATTAAAATGACGAGGGCCTGTCAATAAGTGCCATTTTAGTAGGACATTTATTTTTGAAAATATCTCGCTTGTCCCTACCCTGTAATCTTTTGAACGTTGATATTGTTAGACTGGAAATGACATTCATTTTATCATTTATTACTTACTGTTATTATATTTCGAAGAATTTAGAGGCCTGTGATTAAGCGGATGCTGTTAAAGTTTTACGATACTGCAAATCGACCTATTCACGAGGATAAATTCAATTCAATTTTCCGTAGTGGGTTTTGGTTTATTTATAACCATGTATGTACATCTTGTCTCATTGTTTTTCTGAACATTTAGTTAAAGAGGCAACGTAAATGGCATGATTGTCAACAAGCCATGACCGTAAACGAATAAATAAAAAATATATGCTTGCTGAATATAATTTATAACGGACTTGATAAGAGTTATTGAAGACCGTAAACATATGTTGGTAAATGACCCATAGGTACACAGGTTAGTAACTTAGTATTAGCACAGATTAATAAATAGTTACTACGTAACAGATACTTCACTCCAATACAAAAACGGAAATACCTACGCTATAATAGCCTACAAAATCATAATAATAATACCAGCTGTTTGCAGCGAGGAGAAATGTATCATAAGTACGCACAAAAAGAGTTGAGATTTTTTTGCCCGCCGCGCGACTTACGTGTGTGCGTGTCTTGCAGCAAAATGTGCTAGGGTTATACGTATGATGATAATGATAATAAAACGAATGTTTTAGAAAAACCTTAATTTTTTTTATTTGTTGATCAAATATTTTTTAGTTTAATAAAATGCCTGATGCATATTTTTCGTTCCTTGAATTCTTGATTATTATATTTTAGTGTCGAAAATATCCAAAACCGCGTGAATAATTTTAATAAATAATCAAAAGGGAAACAGGAGAATTGGGAAACAGGGGAATTGCACAATAATCACGCAATAATTACGTGGTTTCGGCATTTTGATAGTCAGCGCTGTACCCGTGACGCGCGGGCACTCAGCCGGGCGCGCGACTGCCCGGTGTTCGTTGTATCGTCGACGGTACGCGAAGCGGTAGGCATAAAACGCGTGGCCTTGAGCGAGTGACGGACGCCTGGTATTAGTGGCTTTCGATATTTTGTCTTCAACAATATCTACACAGGACAAAACATCATTGAATAACTAGGTAGGTATATAATAATATTCTTACATTTAGCGACCGATAGACTTTGAAAATGTAATTTATTTAGTTACTTATGATTTTTAGTATAAAGAAATACTTAGTAGAAATGATGTAAAATCGATGTGAAAAGTTATGTTAAGTTAATCTAAGATTTATGTCTTCTATTATTTACCACACCATATTAATATGATAATTAAGAAACTTAATTACACCTTTTAAGTAAAACACTAAGCTTTGAAGACGTTTTACCGTCTTTATAATTATGGTAAGAGTAATCTGAGTCTAACTCTAACGTCAAAAATTTTCAAAGTACGTACGTACTAAACACACAAATAAACAACTACGCACAGCCACTTCTAGTTACGTTAATATCATCTAGTTAGTATCGGAAAATATATTAAATTCGTCGTGAGTACCAGAGCACCCTTCCGTGTCGTAACGATGTCTGTCCGGTCCGGACCCGTCCGGGACCGTCCGGACTTACCTAAACTTGTTTGGATTACGTGTCCAATTTAGACGTATTTATACTTATTTTTTTATTTGTTTTGGGAGGTGAAAGCTGCTTATGGGAGAATTGGCGCATTTGATGCTTTTTTGTTTTTGTTTTAACTGTTTCACACCGATTCACGCATGAAATTCAATATACCTTTCAACGACCAAGCGACAGCCGGCTGTCGCGCTGCTGTTATCTTTCTATTGTGTCTCTAGACACGTGTGTTCGAAGGTTTAAGATCGAAAAAAAATATGATACCTACCTACTAAGAATGTACGTATACGTATTTCTTGTGTTAGTATTACTGTTGTGAGTTCAATTCTATCGTGATTTAATGACAAAATAATTTTTACTATAGTATCATTTACTTACCATTAAAAATTGTCTCTTTTAAACTCTTTTTATATGTTCGGCTCACACTTTGACCAGACGCGACCAACCACTCAAACTCATACAAAAAATTGATCTGATTTCGCGCTCCAAAAATGATACTACATCATTTTTCATGTCAATTTAGCTGGTGAAAAAATGGATCGTCAAAAAATTGGCATCGGTTGCATAATTACAAATGATCCTTATATGGAGCTATGACGATAAGCTATACATTTTCAGTTTAATCTGAGCTCCTAGTGTACTCAAAACCTGTATAGCTGAAGTTCAATTTATGCTGGATCATTTTACCTACATCGCTCTGGTACCAAAACTTTTGGGCCATTCAACTCTCACGCTACCAAAAGCTATGGACATTAAAGCTGCTTAAATGTGCATAACTTATTACAGCATTCATGTGCAAATAAGACCCATTTTCACAACGATAAAATACATATTTATCGATTTAACTGTGCCTACCTTTTATACGACTCAACGGAGAACTCAGAAAAATTAACATAAGCAACATTTTAATATTCATGTTGGTCCTTCTAACACATTACACAATCGTCTACGTAAAATATTTGGGTATTATTTTTATTTCTAAAAAATATTCTACTTACAACGTAAAAGAGTAAGTAAGTGTTGCCAAGTTACCACTTTACGACACGCCTCTTAATGAAAATGAAAGTCTCAACGAGTATTTTCATTCTACCCTTGAATTAACCGCTGGACGAACGAGTACGGGGAATCGTAGTAAAGCAAATACTAGCTATGTGTGTGCAAATATTGTGCCCTTTTGGCCAGTCCCTGCGGATGGTCTATTGTTTGGGCAAAGAACTTGGGGTCTTTTAGTTAAATACTACTTATTTTTGTATTGCGGTACCGTTGTTTTAGTTAGCTGTCTTTCTACCCTTTAGTCTATATCACCCTTGTGAAATGGAGTGTCTAGTTGGTCCTATGTATTTGCTCTGCTCGGAGCAAACTTAGATGTTGGTTTTAATAATTATACCGTTCAAGTTTCTGCTGTTTCTGACAGAAATTATTCTAATATTTCTAATATAGATCCCTCTAGCATTGTTGGTGGAGACAAAGAGGTTTTATCAGATGAATAGGTAGTCGCCCGTGTGGATAAAATCATGCTTTTAATTGCAAAAGGGAAAACGCTGTTCTAAATGACGCGATAGTGAATGTTTGCTGTATGGAAATTATAGATATGAGTAATAACTCCTTTGGGACTAACATGGCACGGTTTTACTCGTGTTGAAATAACCTACATAGACGACTTTATTTAATATTTCTGTATTGATATTTGCTGATAAGTCCTCGCTACTAGGATTTGTTTGTGTCTAAATATAGAGTCGTTTTCAATAGGTACGAGTGATTGTATTAGATTAGGATTACAATTTAGATTTTGGGATTCCACTCCGGTCAACTCAAGCCCAAAACCTAAAGGACTTAATTCTCCCTAAGATCCAGGATTCGGAATCCAATTCTAATTTAATCCAGGGATAAATAGTGATCGAAATATATTTTCGTAATAACTCTCCTTCTCTAATTGAAATATTACTAAAAGCCCCGGGAAGTCCTACCAACTCACAGATATTTAATATTGCTTTGCATTTCACTCTGAAAATGGATTCCCGTATTGTGATTCCATCCAAGTTCTAAAATTTAATCAAAACAATTGAATTTATTGTTTTCTTTAATATTAATACTGGAATTTTTGTGAACGTTCAATTTCCTGAGATCTTTTGTTCTAATTTTATCATGGCCTTTTATTACTGGATATTAGTTTTCATATTGGATTGTCATTATTTTCTGTATTCTTATAACAAATACCAGATGTTTATGAAGCTTATGCCTTGGAACTCTCGCAATGCTAGTTTCCACCCGCCAAACTGAAACGAGTCTTCTATCATTTCAAATAAGGTCCTCTTTTACTGTTTCTAGGTTTGATTATTCCTTTTCTCTTTGTGATATTCGAGTTACTTATAACAAAGTCCTGACTGTCTCTGAATTGAAGTTCTAGGGTCCATTTTATCAGGTACCTACATTAAATCAAAACTTAGATCCATAATTCAGCTGAAACCACAAAAAGCTTCCCTTCCTCACCTTCCTTGAATCCCCAACTTTAATCAAAACGGAACAATATCAGGGAAATGCTTTATTTCTTTCGCCAATTCTTGGATGTCGTCCCCAAATGGGATGGGTTTGGGGACGTAAAGCAAAATAAGTCCGATTTACAGTGAGCTACTGTCAAAGCAGTCGAGACACATGAGAATAGTTTATAGGGAATCTGCATGAGTGATTTAGATATCATCTTCGTTTGTAAGCCCCCTTCAAAAGATATTTGTCATGGGAGGGATATTTGGGGAGAAGGGATTTTGGTATCAATGTTCTTTCTTTGCGAGTGTTAAATCTTTAACAATACATATTTCAACAGTTTAAAGTTCAGGTTTTAAGTAGATGTGTATAGTTGGACTTGCTACTCTTCACGTATATGGTTTCATTACTAGGTGAATTATGTATTTTATGTAATTTATATTCTCTTGATCTGTCTTAGAAGTCAAAATATCGTGATGCTTAATCCATACTAATATTATAAATGGGAAAGTGTGTCTGTCTGTCTGTATGTTTGTCTTTCTTTCACGGCAAAACGGAGCGACTAATTGACGTGATTTTTTAAGTAGAGATAGCTGAAGGGATGGAGATTAACATAGGCTACTTTTTGTCTCTTTTTAACGCGAGCGAAGCCGCGGGCAAAAGCTAGTAATTCATAAAAGTCTGAAATTACGAAGGGTGGTACAAAAATATACTGGTTATATTCTAGTTGGACTGTTGGTCCTTTCGCTATTTTGGTCCTTTTGCGCATTTATATAAATAATATCAATTTAAAACAAGGACAACTGTAACAAGGGTAGACACCAACCAATGATTCCGAGATAGGATGCCATGAAAAGTTAAATTGTTTCGGAACCCAACCGCAAAAAACACGGGTAACGGAAATAATATGGAAAAAATATATAGTCAGGTGGGAGACACACAATTACGGAAATATCTGTACGTTTTATGGAGTACGCAGAACATTTTAGTTAAGCTTTAAATATTATATGAAGTATTTTGGGATCAATGATAGCTAATTTTGTTGTAACATTGATTACAACTAAAACTATTAGTTTTAGTTTGACGCAATCACTTTTCATTCCTACTGGTAGAATATGGAGGTTTCTAATTATAATTTTTATTATTTCAATAAATATATTTTTTTTATAATTATGTAACTTTATCAATTATTTTAATTATTGCGATATTGTGGCCTGGCTTGTTTTGGTCAAAATGATTTTAAGTAAGACAACATTTGCTTTTTACGTCACCGATCAAAAACTACAATATTGTCACAGAAAGCGTTGATTTCGGTGTACTGCTTCCCTCTCCACCATTATCTGCAATCAGTGTCACACACGTGGCCTACACGTGTTTACATTATTAGCCACAAGTTGACCAGACTACAAAGACCCCTCAGCTTCAACACCATAATGTTTATTTCTTTTGTTAATTAAACATCGGAGGGGATCGAAGGACCAGCGAAACTGGTCCTTTCGTACCCTATGCTTTTAGGTGTCATGTGGCAATGTCACACTTTTGCGTTGCGGTATTGTTAGGAACAATTTGTGATATTGTGACCTTTATAAGTTTTCCTGCCTTTAGGGTATTAGCCTAAGGTATATTCTAATAGGTTTTATCTCCATGGATTCCACAAAATAATTGGATGAAAAAATGTAACAGGGCATAACTAACCATGAAATGAGGGGAAGAACACAGTAACTAGTAATCGTGATGTCGTGAGTTCAAAACCGGGTGCGCCTCAGTTTTTTTCTAACACATTATTCAATACATCTTCTCCAAAGGGTGAAGTACAAAACAGTGTTAAAAACACTCCAACAGCATAAAGAAGTCTTTGTTACATAAACAGAAAAGATTTGTTTGATGGCCTAGAAAGATAAGAAGTTTTTACGCATGTCTTACAAAGGAATTTAGAAGCTACCGTAAAAACGAGTCATTCAAACGTATTGAAAAAACAAAACACAAAACAATAAAAATACTACGATGTTACGATACTAGCACGTTTACGTCACACAAACACGAAAAAAATGAAGAACAACTGGTATATTTACAACAAAACTTCAATAAAAGTAGTACACACTTTTTGTAAAAAAAATTTAGAAGCCGAGAGGAGCTCAAAGGACACCAAAAAACTCATCCACACCCTTGTCAACAGAAAGAACTGCCGACACGGCACACTAGATTTCTAAGACCAAAGTTCCAATTTCCAAATACTATTTCACATTCCTTATTTTCGTCGTCCAAAACAGTCAAAGCTTTGACCTGAAAACTGTAAAAGCTTATCACCAGTTAGGAGTCAGCTACAGTGGCTCATGGGCGTGTCCAATGTTGAAATTGCGTTTCACTCCCTTTGTCGGAGGGTTTTTTGTTTACCCACTCAGGTGTTGATTCGACTCTCAACTCGACTGTATTTGGCGCGTGTGAGGGTAATCCTAGTTGATTAATTTACTGTTGATTGTCGTCACTAATTAAGCCACTGATTCTAACTGAATAGGTAGAATCAATATCGTTTACAATTTTGACAATGACTTGCGTTTGGATCGAATTTAACGTTGTTTGATTTGTTTGTAGTTTCACACACATCCAGTAGACTAGATAGACAGGAGTTATCTTTCACGAAAATAGTAAAAACAAATCCTTCGTCAAAGTCAAAGGTATGACAAACCAAAAACGCACAAAGCCGTACTGAAAGACCAAACGGAAAACAAATACATATCGATATCAAAGAAACGCATCCTCTGTAAGATAAAATAAAAACAAAATCGTCTGCTCCTCTATACAGTTCAGAATGCAATGGAGCGTGGAACGTGGACGCCAATTATTGGCCGCTGGATTTACGTCGCGTCACTTTTCTGGCCGGTGATTGACTGACGGCGGCCATCTTTTTTTTTCCATTTTGTTAAACAACTAGCACTCTGCCTGTATAGAGCAGAACTAGCTATTATTAAATTGTTAAAAAGGGTCTGTTATACTTGTATTACTACAATGATTTCTGGTGCGATTAGTTAGTTTGTCTTAGAACTTCAGCATGCTTAGTAAAGTAATTAATGGATCAAGTACTGTAGGCCTTTGATCCTCAAATGGAACGAGTTTCTTTGCCACATTTGTGTCCTTACAAAATGGACCCTATCATCAAAAGAAAAAGGGACACTATTTTGCATAACCAAATCTTTCATCTCAATCGATTTATCTGCCCTTGACGAAAAGGCTTTAATAGGGTTTTTTCTAACCCTGAAATAATACCTATACACTTGACGTTCCCTCTGTAAAGTGGCGAGAATATATTCGATGGCACTATCCAGCAGACTCGTCTCAATTCTCGACGGTAAGACGGAAATCATTTACGCCAATAACACCCCACGCCCTCTCCGATCTTGGGTGATTTAAAGAGGGGCGAAGTACTTCAGTAAATATCGATTTTCTTAGGTAAATATTTACGTCGTTTATTCCCTTTTTTGTCGTCGTTATGAAATTGTTATTGAGGCATAAAAGTTGAGTTAAGATGAGGCGTTTAAATGCCTATAATGTCGAAATTGTGAATGAAGACATTTTCTGGTACAAAATTTAAGACTCTTTTTGCTTTTAATTTTATAGTTACGCGTGTGAGTTTTATTACAATGTGTATATATGCTACACAGTATAATAAGAGGAATTTTTAAAAACATCAAATCATTTGTACCACCTACCTAGTTAATAAGAAAGAAAGGGCCCAACATTTATTTCGTAAAATTTTCATGTCAGTTATTTACACTTGGGGATATTTTAGAAGAAAAAAAACTTCTCAAAGGCATGAAAACGGAAATAGAAGCACAAAGCGGCGATGTAACGAGTGGGCTAGCTCTCATTACTTGTAACAAAGATGTACAATTTCGCACGGAAATGACTCGGACGGTTATTGGGATTTTCACCCCTCGAAACTAAACTTGAAGGGTAGACAGAACTCAATTTATTTGGGAGATGAAGATAGTGTCAGTAGCATTGAGATTTTAATACGTTTTTGTCTAAATAACACGTTGTAACCTTTCAACCCAGACCATTTTATTAAAGCATTCATTTCAGTATCCAATATACGTATTTTATGAGTTGACATTAAAACTGCTTTTATGAACACGTACTAGGTTTAGATCTTGGTAATTTAAATCTAACAGCCAGTCAGTTTTTGTATAATCTATAATAGTAGGTATTATAAATAATGCTTTGAAAAAGTTTGTTTATCCTATTATTTTTTTTGTATAGAGTACTGGTTACATCGAAGAAGCTTATAACCTCACCTAGCTTTTGCTCGTGACTTTACCCGCGTGGATGTTAAACTTCATCCTCGATTTTTGGTATCAAATTTCCAAAAAAATCTCAATAGCTACCTACTCTTTACAAAGAACACTTTTTCCACGTGGCATGTCTCAGACTCAGGGTGTCAACAATCAGTCAGTTTACGTTAATAAATATAACCTAATAATGTAATATCACACAATAACCCAAGGGAAATAACAAGAGTCAAAAACTTAACGTCATAAACAAGAACCAAATTCCACTTCTAAAGGTTACGGTCTCGTGTCTCCCCTGACGGCTCCCCTCGGGGAGACATCAGGATTTTTTAAATCCTATTGTCTCCCCTGGGCGGGGGAGACATCAGAACTTGCTAATAAATTATAATTGGAGTACTCGTATATCCCCTGTCAAGCATTACATAATAACGTAAGTAGGTAGCCATATTCGTAAAAGCTCATTTCATCAATTAATCTTTTACGTAGCTTTTCCAAAAAATGTCCAACACTGATTTCTTCGTGAATTACTTAATTGTAATTGTGCGTTTAATATAAACTTGTCTCTTTCGATCTGAACTTTCTTCCTTTTACTGGAATGTACCTACTGCTAAGAAAAGCTATCTCACTTTGGTAGCTTCGTTTGAGGAGACAAAAGTGAATAGGTAGACATAGTAGTAGGTAAGTCATGCTTGACGGGTTATTTCATTTATGGTTATTATGTAATGCTTGACAGGGGATATACGAATACTCAAAATATAATTCATTAGCAAGTTCTGATGTCTCCCCCGCCTAGGGGAGACAATAGGATTTAAAAAGTCCTGATGTCTCCCCGAGGGGAGCCGTCAGGGGAGACACGAGACCGTAACCCTTCTAAAGTATAATAATTATCCTTTCTCATATGGTACACACGCGGACATAAACGGTGACACACATAAACTAGCTCTTAACATAGGTAGTGCCGGGTGTTTAAATATCTTATGATCTCGGTGAACGTATCCAAATGGGCTTGCCGGTACTGCCAGACGTGACACTGCACACCTGTCTCTTAAGCCATTTGCCTGTGAATGCCGATGTTGTAAGTAGGCATTCATGTATGATACTGATAGGATGCTTGAATCTTCGTAATTAACCTTTCGACGATTTTATTGACCGTCGAATGGTTAACTTCAAAAGTTGACATTCATACACACACGAGTATAATGCAGTACAATGCAAATACAGAGTGTTTTAATTAAACTATAATGTACTTTTGCTGTGCCCTAAATTTTATTTTTATTTTACCTTAGTCTTAAGTTCACTGAAGGATCACAGTGAAAATTATGGAACGCAAACAAAAAATAATTATGAGTATGATAATAATTTTTTTTTTGAAATTAATAATAGAAGAATACTAATAACTTCACAATTAATTGACTGCAGTTTGGTGCTTTGATCACATTGTTTGATCCGGATCGAAGGACCATAAACATTGGTTCTTAATGTGTAATGTAAATTTCCTTTGTCTGTGGTTCGAATGATGGAAAGTAATAATAAATAAGGCAAAACCTAAGGTGAGATTAGATGTTTTACATAATTTACCTGATTGCTAAACTTTTGTAAGCAACATAAAATTGTACACTATATTTTCGTAAACTACTTCATGTAACCTATCCAAATTACAATAGATCCAGGGTTTCTGTTTGAATAGAGACAACAAAATGTCAGCCAAAGACATTGTTTCCGAGGGTCGATGCAAATTGGGGCACAGTCCTCATATTGACTCGTTTTTATTGAGCACTCGTTTAAGGGAAAAAAGAACCAAATATAAACGTTGTAATTGACTGTACTTTTTAAATATTATTTTAGGTACCATTGGTGAATGATGACAGTAAACGCTCAAATCCATTCTAATATTATAAATGCGAAAGTAACTCTGTATGTCTGTCTCGCTTTAACGCCAAAACTATTAAACCGATTTATATGGGTACAGCAATAACCTGAGAAGGGCCATAGAATAGTTTTAATCCAAAAACATCCGCGGAAACGAAAACTCACTGGTAAAACCGTAGGACAGCTGGTCCGAAATATTTTATTAATATTTAAGCCAAATTGTTAATATTGTTTTTCGTAAGAGGTAAATTCTGATTACGTAATGACAGTTTTATAACAAAACTACTTACAGACCCTTTGATATTATAAAATAAGCAAGAAATACGGCTATTTATTTCTGTAAGAGGACAATTCAATTATGGTGGTCGTACAACCAGGAAATCTTATTTCAATGAGTCTTTTAATATTTAAGTATGTCAGAACGAAGGTAGAAATCATCAAAATTGAATAAGTAACTTATATCTTACTAGCTTTTGCCCGCGACTTCGTCCGCGTGGAATAGTTCCCGTTCCCGGGGGATTTCCGAGATGAAAACTATCCTATGTCCTTTCTCGGGACCCAGACTATATCTGTACCAAATTTCATTCAAATCGGTTCAGTGGTTTAGGCGCGAAGAAGAGACAGACAGACAGAGAGACAGAGTTACTTTCGCATTTATAATATTAGTACGGATAATAATTATAATTGCATATTACTTATCAGTACCTCGCCGTTTTACACGCGTTAAATTTTGGTTGGTAAGAAACATCCACACACACACACACACACACACACACACACACACACACACACACACATTTAAATATTAGTAGGATTACGATACAACCTCCAAGTTATCAATAAACTTATTTTTGGTAGCAAGGCCGGTGTAATTTCCAGTTTTTCTGAAGAAACATAACATCAATTCCAAACTACATGCGAAGGTACACCTTCGCAGTACCTCGAAAACTTTTCTAATGGAATCCGAGAAAGTAGTAAAGAAAACCCAAAAGTTTATCGAAAAAATTTGACGAACAAAAGTACTCGCGTGTCATAAAAAATGTATACATATATTATTTTATCTTATTACAGCTACTTATACATTTGTACATCTGGACGGCAAAAGTATGATAGGTTTTTCTTGTCAGCTTTTATTTCTAACTATCGAAAAAGAAATTTTTACAGTGGTTGAGAGAAAATGTGTTTTTATATTTTGTATTTTTGAGATTTTGTTAAAGAAGTTTTCGTTGAAATTGGATTAAGTTATTTCAGTCAGTGAGCCGACGTTGACATAATTGGGAAAGGACTAGGTAGATAATTTTCTGCAATGTATTTTAGAAAATTAAAAATACCAATAAATTATGTTTTTATTGTACTAAATGTTAAAGTCATAATTAGACAGCACCCATTTTATTATAAAAACCAAACAAACGAAGGTTTGTTTATTAGAGGTCAATAAAAACGCAAAACGTGTTTTATTGTATCCGAGCATTTTAGCAAAAGAGAAGATTATAACTGTAACTAATAGAATACTAACTTATTTCAGTCACACTACAGGGTAAAAGCAGGCGTCCGTCACTCGCTCAAGGCCACGCGTTTTATGCCTACCGCTTCGCGTATCGTCGACGATACAACGAACACCGGGCTGTCGCGCGCCCGGCTGAGTGCTCGCGCGTCACGGGTACAGCGCTGACTATCAAAATGCCGAAACCACGTAATTATTGCGTGATTATTGTCCAATTCCCCTGTTTCCCAATTCTCCTGTTTCCCTTTTGATTATTTATTAAAATTATTCACGCGGTTTTGGATATTTTCGACACTAAAATATGTTAGTCGGGAATTCAAGGAACGAAAAATATGCATCAGTCATTTTATCAAACTAAAAAATATTTGATCAATAAATAAAAAAATAATAGTTTTTCTAAAACATTCGTTTTATTACCATTATCATCATACGTATAACCCTAGCAGATTTGCTGGACGACACGCACACACGTAAGTCGCGCGGCGGGCAAAAGAATCTCAACTCTCTTTGTGCGTTCTTATGGTACATTTCTCCTTGCTGCAAACAACTTGTATTATTATTATGATTTTGTAGGCTATTATAGCGTAGGTATTTTGGTTTTTGTATTGGAGTGAAGTATCTGTTACGTAGTAACTATTTATTAATCTGTGGTAAAAGTCCTTTTTCATAAAGATAAATCAAGAGCAGCGATCACCACGTTTACCCAAGACGTATTCTCAAACTATTACATATTTAACTTCATCGAGGTGAAAAGTAGAATAAGGATTCCTAAATATTCGACTCAGGTACAGTCAGCAAAGTAGATAATACCTATTTACTTTGCTGACTGTACCTGAATATGGATGCAAGGCTGCTAGATACAATTAAAGCTTTCTCAAAAACCTGTGAATATTTCCTAACTCCGGCTGTCGGGCTGCTATTGTCATTCTATTGTGTCTTGAATCACGTGTGTTCGAAGGTTTAAATTATAGTAGAAAATAATTACTTTTAATTTATTTAAATTTCATTTGAATACGTCCATCGGTGTTTAAGATAACCTTATTTGGATTCAACGACCCTGCATACCCATCAATTTTGCTGAGTGTACACAGTAAAACATAAGCTTGAGCATATGTTGAGCTTACACAGCGTCTTGGGATGTGACTTGTCCTAGATTTTAATATAGGGTTGTCACGAGTTACATTTTTTTCCTTTTTTTTGTGATGAGTCCTTGCTCGTTTTTGGCATTGTTTTGATTGTTAGTGCTTTTTAGTCTGGTTGTCGCTTCTCCGCTGTTCTTTTCTAATTGATTAAGTTGCGGGATCCAAGACAGTTGAAACGTTTCTCTGGGACTCGTCGCGCTTTATTGCACGGCACTTTTCTGGTGGACTCCATTGTTGATTCTGGCTTTCAAGAATTGCATTTTTTTTTATTATAATGCAATGGTTGGGAATTGTGTGGCGGGATTGTCACTTCATATTGTTTTACTTATTATAATTATAAAATAACAGTCTATTATCGTCCCACTACAGCGCAAAGGCCTCTTTTCAGACAGAGAAGGCCCCATTTCGGACTTACATTAATTACTGGTGTAGGTTTCAAAATATTTTCCCCGTCGTCAAGTCAAGATATAATAAAAAATTACATATAAACTGTTAGGTACCATACAACATCCAGACTCAGCAATAATGCTAAGAGTGAAATCCTTTTTATATAAGCATTTCTTCCTACAAACAAACATTTCTCCTTATAATATTGGTAATATTACGTTATTCAAAATGTGAACCTAAGTAGATGGTAGTAAATATGAAATTTGAGTACATGTCGCGCGCTGAGCACGTCTCAGGATTCGAGTCGGTCTAGATTGCTACTTAGGGTTGTCAGTATCGATGTAATGAAAAAATAACTGGTTAAATGCAAAATGGAGTCGCATTGAAATGCAAGATGGAGTCGCATATAAAGGATTCCGGTAGATATTCGATATTCTTGTAATCTTTAGTCAAAATTACTTATGGCATTTGTTTAATGTTACATTAGTCGTTTTGGTGATAAAGAAAGGATCGGATAGATTGAGGGTCAAAAGAGTTATCCCGTTGGGTTCTGTTTTTTATTTGGTTGTACGCAACTCTAAAACAGTCGAGTGATGTGTGAAAAGTGGTGTGATGAAGCAGACTAAAATAAATTGGCGACTATTAGATTCTAATTACCGGATATATTGAAAACAAAACCGAACGTATGTGAAATAATCTGGCAGTCGTGTACTGCAGCTAGTTGACAAAAAACTAGATTTTTTAGTTTATTTCCGAATTTTCGAGTGAGAAATATAATTAGATTTGAGCTGATCTGACATCTGCTAAAACGGATGGGTATGATGAATCAAGCTAATTTCTTTCCAGAATTTGAATAGGTGTATGCCATATGTTATTAGTGGTATTTTAAATGATTGACGCATCTGTCGTCACTCAAAAAGGGGGGTTATGGCTTAGAACACGTGCTTACGACGATCCTCATTTGTTTCTGGTTAAGACCTCGATAGTTAGTTGAAGACAGTGCTTAGACAATCTTAACAAAATATCTCTTAATAATTTAAAAAGCCTCCGAGCAAACGATGGCTGAACAAATCAAGCTTTTATACTGAAAGGTTGTATTTATTTGTTACTATATTATTATCTACACATAACTGAATAAAGCAACAAAAAACCAAAACACGTTACATCACTCCTATACTGCGCATTTGTTATTTCTGTGGCCATGACGGATCCAATATTTATTTTTGCACGTAAATTTATTACACTCATATTTTTTTGTTAACGTTTGCTATAGAATGATTCAATTTTCAGCAGTTTTTTAGATATATTTTTTAGCTGAAGCACCGGAAATGTGTTATTTAAATTCTTTTTTTTTCGAAATAGTTTAGTTTTGGAACTCACGTTCGTATTTTAAAATGTGTCTAGTTTTTATTGACGATTTTGTTCATACGAATTCAGTACTTTACGCATCAGTTTATGACTAAATAAATTACAAATCACTGCTGCCAAAATAATATTAATAACTAGACTAAAAACGAAATAAAATACCACACTTCACTATTCAAATCTACAAAACGTGCGAAAAGGTTTTAACAACAAAAAAAAAAAAAGAATTGAAAAATGTTTTTTGTTCCGTGGCACCCCTGATTTCGTCTTATCTCGTCGACAGGTACGCTTGAAGGGACTGCGTCAATAGACAGGGGTCTATAGATCTCTATGGTATAGCCCTGGCTGTGCTTGAGTGTGTATGTACGTGTGTGTGTTTATCCGACTGTAGAGTGCATAGTCCGTATACATATAAACCTGGATTTTTAAGATAGAGGAATGATTTTATATAGTGACATTATATTTACGATGAGGACTGCCGAATCAATTAAACGAATTATTAGAATGTGAACTGCAGGTATTTTAACCTTTCAACGACCAAGCGACAGCCGGCTGTCGGGCTGCTATTGTCTTTCTATTGTGGTTAAGTGTGGTGGTTTAAGTGGTTTAAATACTTACAACATCAATTATAAACATTTTAAACCTTCGAACACAGGTGATTCGAGACACAATAGAAATACAGTAGCAGCGCAATAACAGCCGGCTGTCGCTTGGTCGTCGGAAGGTTAAATCCAAACTGTTCTTTTGAAACGGTGATAGTTTTGTTACGAAACAATGATGGTTTTTTGGCAGCACGTAGGCGTCAGGTCCAACTGCAGCATGTTTGGTGAATAGGCGAGACGACAAAAAAAAGTAATTAGTCCGTCAGATAGGTTGTCAAAAAATTTTAGACACGTATTTTTTCTTTTTTCTCGTAAACGAAGAATGACAACGATACAGCGCGTTGAAGTTGCGCATGACGTCACGATCTTATACAATTATTATATTTTATCTTATACAATTTTGACGGTGACGTCAAAAGCCCCCACTCCGAAACTTTGTTGCTCATTATCTTGGTATTTTTTTTATTTATTTGATCGAACAAAAAATACGTGTCCCTTATTTTTGGTTGATCTATCAGACGGACTAAACGGAATACCATTTTTTTAATGGTGTCGTCATCCCTATTTTGACATATCTGTCGATAAAACGGCATGACGTTGACAGATATGTCAAAAATTCACCAATCATGCTGCAGTTGGAACTGACGCCTACGTATTGCCATCTAGCGGATTTCTCATACGCAAAAACTCTCATTAGTGCTTCAGTGGCCATCCTTCGAAAATTGCTTCTTATCCACAAGTATATTAACAGAAGAATCTTAATCGAATTTAACCCATTATCATCTTCATCTAACTAACAACATAATACCGAAGCAGTTCTCACAAATCAATTCCACCAAACCTTTGACAAAATACCTCAAAGAAAACCCCTGAACATATGATTTATATTGATAATATTATACAGGGTGTCCCACGGCTATGCCACATGGAGGGAAAGTACCTTAAATCTTGTAGATAGAGCATTTTACTGAAAGAAGACATTATTTGAATTTTGAAAACATTTTAAACTGAATTCATAGATATTTAAATAATTACATAGTTGAACCGGGAATCGAACCTGTTACTCGATAAAATTAATCACCCTGTAGTTTTATCCTACCGATCGAAAGGCTTTATCACAAGAATTATTTTTTGCTAAATAACATAGTGTCAAAAATAAAAGAAAGACCACGAATTTTAACATTTTTAATAAAAAATTTGTCAATTTTTCAAACGCTCAAAGCTAGTCCCTTCTTCTTGAAATCTTGAATACAAAGTGATACCTCTTGATTATTTCGTTCCCTGACGATTTTTTGGTCTTGTTGTGGTGGATATTTATTTATTTAAATGATGCGTACTACTCAAGTGGGTAGATTAATTAGTAATAAGTAGTTATGATTGTCAATTGTATGTCCTTGCGGCAATGTAAGCTTTTAACTTTTAAGAATAAAATTTTACATCAAATGTTAAAATTCACGGTTTTCCTTTTATTTGTGACACTATGTTACTTAGCAAAAAATTATCCTTATGATGAAACCTTTCGATCAGTATGATAAAACTATAGGGTGATTATTTTTTCTCGTGGAACAAGTTCGATTCCCGGCCCAACCATTTAATTATTTAAAAATCTATGAATGCAATTTAAATTGTTTTCAAAATTCAAGTAATGTCTTCTTTCAGTAAAATGTTCTATCTACAAGATTTAAGGTACTTTCCCTCCATGTGGCATAGCCGTGGGACACCCTGTATACGTCCCTATACATAAGGAAAGGCTTTAACGTTCTACAGAAATTCATACCTTTTATGATAGTATTTCTTCAACTAAAATCGATTCCCGTTCGTGGTGTAATACATTATTCAGGCCAGATTTTCGAAGGCTTGCGAGCGACAAGGACCCGACTTCATTGTGCTACTTAGGCTGAGGCTACAGTCTGCGACGCGAGCTGCGACACATTAGCGATTGAAACAAATACATGGATGCTCACGTTTATGGCTACACCGTTCATCAAATATTACTAGCGATCTTTGATTTCTTTCTGCGACAGGAACTACATCACTGTAATCGCGGCACCGGCTACATCGACGTATCAGCGAAATTAAATCGAATATACTACAAACTTTCGCTTATAATGTAGCCATTCCATGTTTATCTAGTTTCGCTCTTCCATTCGCATCGCAAATCGCTGCCCACTGTAGCCTCAGCCTTAGACTACCTATTTACTTCTTTATGATGTCAGAAATACAATGTAGTTAGTTAAAACTTTGTGTTGTAAAACCAAGACAGGTAGTTTAAAATTTCGATTCCCATCTAGAGCTTTGTGTGATGAGCATGATTGTTTTTTCTGTAAATAAATAAAAAAATTAATAAATATCTTGGACAACTCACACACGGCCATCCGATCCCAAGCTAAGCAGAGCTTGTGTTATGGTTACCAGACAACTGTTAAACATACTTATATAATTTTTAAATACATACATATTATAGATAAAACACACCCAGACACAGAACAATTCATGCTCATCACACAAAGTTTGTTCTGGGTGGGAATCGAACCCACGACCTCCGGCTTAGCAGTCAGGGCTACTAACCAAAGACCAACAGGCCCGTCAGACCCCGTCTGTGTCTGTTATATTATGCTTGTAAAGGCATCCCCTCACTTTTTTACACGATATTTTTTCACTGTTGTTGCCAAACGAAAAACTTACTTTATACAAGGTGTATTTTTGGTCCTGCACCTAGTATTATACCTTTTTTTTTTTTTTTTGGTGAGTGGGAAATCATCCAATGACTGCTCTCTGCTGAATGAATGAAAACCCACTCATGTTCCTTCGATTGCCCTTTATGTTCCAGGGTTACGGTAACTATTATAAACATTCCGCAACCCCGGCAGGCGTTGGCCCTGTTGGGCCCCTTCCTGTGCTGACTCCTTCTCTTTGAGGCGACCGTGAAACACTAACGCGCCGTCGACGCGGTCCTGGTCATAGCCGGGCGGCGAGCAACCCATCGCTCGCCATCCGCAGAACCGCGCCTACGGTGGCCGGTAGTCGTCTTGCGACTCTCGACGTCTTCGCCTGGCTAGTATTATACCTGTAAAGGCATTTACGACCCAAGGGAAATCCCTAATATTTTGTGAAAACAACAATAAGCATTTTAATCTTTCAATAATCATCCAACGTTTTACTCACCATAACAAACCAATATATTTAAATAATATATTAATTTCTAAACACAACATACCAGAATCAATTTACATAAACACATACATCTGACACATCCGTCTCAGGATATTATGTGTGTATGTATTGTAGGTACAACGCCGGAAACCGGCAAACTGAGGTGATTAAGTTCCGTTTCTGCCAACGCGGAGATAAATGACAAATACCTAATCAGTTGGCTGTTGTGCAAGGTCGCTTGATGTTATGTTTTGGGGTAAGCAGAGTTTCTAGTCATGTACAGGTTGAAGACAGCTTGATATAGGTGCTGTAATGGCCTTATAAATGTAGGTAGATTAAATAACATCACACTAATAAACCAGGTATTTAGTCTAGATTATAATATCGTAAATACATAGTTTAACCCTGTGACTGCCGGAACCGCGTATATTCGCGACACACAATAACTTTTCTATTGTTTTATTAATTACTTTATACAAGAGGTTAAAACAAAGTCGCTCCCGGGGCTGTACTTGTGTATACTATCTTTAAAACCACGCAATGAACTTTGATGCGGTTTTTGATCAGAGAAGGAGTGTATCAAGAGGAAGAGTGAAGATTTTCTACACCCGTGCGAAGTTGGGGCAGGTCACTAGTTATTTATAAAAATATTATTACAACTAAAATGTTCAACAAAACCTCATCATCTCACCCCGTACAAAAGGACCAATAAATAAAAAACTAATCTAGCAAAACACCTAAAAATCTCGCGTAAACACAGACGAGACATCACAAAGATTATACTATCATTTAGCTATACACAAATGGTGGTAAACTGTTATGTAGCAAGACTTGATTATACTGAGATCTCCAGTAAAATTGCTCCTAGATTATCATGAATAAGAATAAAAAAAGGCTTTACAAAAAACCTACCGAAGCATGGCCCCCACTCCAGATTAAACGTACATTCAGCAATATTTTTCACAAAGGATACCTTAATCCCTAACAAGTGGGGTAGAGCCTTTAGACCCCGATTTTCATAACCGCTCGCTCCTGAATTGAAATTCTGGTTGTACGTACAAAATTGAGGCTGTGGGATTGGTTTTGTAAAATAAAACGGTGATTTGAAAAGTGTGATGTAGCACATACTTTTTATTTATAAGATTACTAGGTACAACCTAGTGAAGTCAAAAGTACATCTCCGACTTTACCCACGTGGCAGTCGACTAGACGTAGGCACTTGTCCCTGATAATATTATAAATGCGAAATTAACTCTGTCTGTCTCACTTTCACACCAAAACTACTTTTGAATGAAAAGTGCAGAGATATTTCATAGCCTAAGAAATGACGGATAGTTTTCATCCCAAAAATCTCACGAGAACGGAAACTACGCGGGTAAAACCGCAGGGACAGTTACTTGTTATTAAATCTAATAATACACACCCTACTGTCATTTAGTACTAAAACTTATTCTCCGTTATTATAGGAACAAAAGACCAAAATTCTCAGCTTACCCATTTAATCACATCCAATCGTTAATCGCTACAGTCAACCTACCCATTTCCGTGTTCAAACTTCGAATACCAACATCAAATATTTACCTTCAAACAGTGAAACAAAAACGAACCATCTGGCTACGATTTCGATACCGCTCGCTATATTTCGCGCGAGATAAGATTCCAGTGTGTTGACAATAGGCCGCATAAGCTTTCATTCCGATATTAATATTGCCGAGTTTTCAACTCGCCGATGGGTTGGCGTCACTTTTTTTTTATTGAAAACTTTTTCTGGCATCCGTGATGTCTGGTCAGTGAACCTCGATTACATTGTTACGGGGGAATTAAAGTGTGGATAGTCTAGTCTAGCCTATTGTTTTCATTCAGTTGGAGGTTTTGCTGTGGAGTCGAAAAATGATGAGAATAATGCTATATTGTTGTCTTCTAGATCATAAATGAAAATGGTCCTAGAATATCGTTTTTACCAAGGTACTACAAGGACCAATGTAGAAATAAAATATAAAAAAAAGAATTAATAAGAAAAACGTATTCATGTTCAAAGTATATTTAAAACAGCATTCCATTGATTTCTTTTAAGTCTTCAATCTACATTCATTAGCAGTTTTATTAGCAGTACAGAACGTGAATATAAAATCAGAAATTGTAACTTTGAACGTCATAAAATCGTAGTCAGGAATAATTATGAACCGCCTCAGAAACATTCAGCAAAAATCCATAAGTACCAGAAAGAGAAAGAATTCTTATTTTTGGACTTAAACAATGGGCAATTAAGTTTTCCTTGGAACATTTTGTAAAGTTTAACTATTGTGACGGGTAATTAGTGAGTTTTAAGTTGTTAAAATGATACGTTTATGGTTGAGTAATAAGGAAAACTAACGTCCCGTACAGGATACGGTAACTGGTACAATACTATACTTATTTTAACGTACTTTATACTTAGTCGAGGCTTAAACACCTATTGAAAAGGTATAAAATACAGGAAAAGGAAGACGATTTTATTATCAATCTATCATTCTCATTTCAGGGTAAATACATCTTCTCATAATTACAGAGATTTTACGAGCAGCTTAAATCAATTAGTGGATACACATGTTAAGTTATAGAATAAATTTCATCCTGTAATAATTTTCATCAATCACCCGTTTTTCAACAGATTCTAAAAGATATAAGTTCTAAGGACCCTGCCAAAGGTCAACACTCAGATGACGACCTTGTAAAAAAAAGTAATTAGCGTTTTTAAAACATTAGCCAACGACTATACAATGAAAAAAAATGACACAAAATAATTTGCCCTTTCACTAAGTGTCAGGGGTCGAAAGTGATTACGCCTGAACACCATAATTTAGGATGAAAGTTAGAAAAGATTCCGTCCAAAGAATTAAGGACAAAAGACCTTTTTCGGGCGGTTTACATAATAAAACAATGGGACCAACGGAAACCCGTTTGAAGCTAGGGCTGTCAAGACCAAACAAAATTTAGGACCAAGTTTTCAAAACAATTAAAGTACAAAAAGACCAGTACACATTAGCGTTTTTTTTTTAGCAAAGACAACAAACACAAGAACTTATTAATTTGGTCCTTTGAGCCATTAGGACTCAGGTAGCACATTTTACGACCATGGATGCGCATATTTTGTATCGGAAGATGATCTCAGCCAAATGCGGCCAGCATACATAATTATTATCAGATTAAATTAAAGTTTGTGAATGTGAGTCAGCGTGGAAATGAGCGAAACGATAAATTTATTTTACGACCTGTTTTTGTTGAATTCGCTATATCCGCCAATTGTTGCGGCGATAATAATTTCATCTTGACGTAATTTTAAGTCTTATTTCAACACCCTCGGAATGTAAATTTTTAATTTAGCTAAGCTACTCTTCTAAAACTGTAATTTATTTTCATTTTAATTGTATCTAAGGACAATGCTGGCAACCCTAACATGTATACAGAATAATAATGCGTTATTTGACATGAATTATGTGAATTATTCGCGTTAAAGCAACTCCAACCGCGAAATTTTAAATAATGAATTAAAACATCCTTTCAAAATGTAAATTTTTAATTAGTATTACGTTGGTATCCCTTCGGTGTTTCGTTGTTTCTGGCGCTTATTGTGTTTGTTCGTGACGCTCAATTTTGTTAACTAGGGGATAGTAATGTTACTTATATAGATAAGGTAAAAGTGGTTGGTTATCATGAGCACAATCACGTGTTTAAGTATACGTACACTAATCACCAGTCACGGCAGTCACCCTATATGTAAATTCGCAATCGCATTTGCGAAATTTATGCGAATATGAACTACTTGCGACAGAAATGCACTCAGAATCCACTTGTCTCTGTTTGCGATCTGTCAAACTAGAACTGTCGCAGTCTGCGCGGCAAATCAACTGTCAAATAAGAGCCATAGATAAATGGCGGCAAATTTGAAAATTGAGTTTTCGGATACACGCCAGATGTTTGCATTCGCTCTTACATTGCCTTAAAATTCGTCCGATTGTTAAATAAGGGGAGTTATCTGACATTTTTTATCTTTACATTAAAATATATTTGTGTAGGACAAGCCACGTTAAGTGGGGCCACTTAATAGTGCATATGTCATTGGTAAACAGGTTAAGTGCCAGGTTTTAATGCCATAGGGTTTAAAAGTTCGTCGACCTCTGTTAGTGATGAGACAAGCGAAGTAAATTATATTTTACTTGAAAGCCGAAAGCTAAATTGTGACTATTTTAATGTTTGAAAAAAAAAATCTGGTATTCATTCTTGAACTTCAGGTAAAATTAAAGCCAAACCATAATCTTGTCTGTAGTTAACGTGCCTTGTTAAACTAAAAGTCATTTTTCCCTAAACAGAACCAAGTTCCAAGCAGCAAGTTTATTCAGTTGAAAAATCCATAATTGCAATAGTACCGCTAAGTGACACTTCAAAACAACCCGTCCCCAGTCCCCCAAACCGGTGCCCCATGAAAACCTCTTTGATCATCTGCACTCCCAATATTAAGATTTTAATAATCGGCATCTAAACAACAGCATAATGTGTCAACAAACACAATCCTCAAACAAGTTAAAAGGGAATTTATTCTCCCCCTTTTCCCCCAATTGGTCCTTTGTCTGCACAGAATCGATCCCCGTCACTTAATATTATTTCTATAAGAAAATCACCCTTTTCAAATTTTCATTCACGCCACCATTTTAAGCTCATTGTCCTTTTAAGTACAGTCAGCAGAAATTTTCGTAATTAAATTTCAATATCCTTCTATAGAAATATTTTTAAATGCTTCTGAAGTATAAAGATGTCTTGTAAATAAATTAAATGGAACATTTATGGTAATGTAATTAGTCTATTAAGGTTTTGAATTGGTGGAATAATTTGGATCAAATCGATTTTTGATAATTTAATAGTAACCATATACATATATATAATTTGTATATAACACTTTGCTGAATGCTAATGTTGGTTGTAGAACGCCTTATAATATCCTAATGTTCATGTTTGAATAAATTTTCTTGTCTTTTGATATTTTAAGTCTGCATACATTATCCTGAGCCTGTTTTGTTCGTAAAATTATGCGTGTTTCGCTTTATTTTTGAGCAAAGACTTAAAATATAGTAATTCTTAATGGAGATTGAAACAAAACATGCATTTGTATGTGCTGTAACTTTGTGTGTTTATAAATTTATTCAAATTAGTTATAGTCTGCTTTGAGTATAATTAATGTTCGTTTTCTCATGAATTTTTGTTTTAAAACTTAATTTCTTTGCACTAGAAAACTGCTGTAACTTAAAAGGCATTTGTTTTTCAGATGAAAAACGAATACATTAAAAAAAACAGATACAAAATTATTTAGTAAGCACCATTGCGAATAACAATCTTTAAAAATGACGTCTTTTTTCGCAAACTCAATAAAAATCTTGTCAAAATTCCGACCGTCAATAAAGTCGTCCCCTACACAATTATTAGTATAATAATGAAACATTACGACACAGTCAAAGTTCTCAGATAAGGGGAGGAACACACCGTGCATAAATATATTATTTGAACGCTTTAAACTGTCCTCCCGATGGGCAACTTCTTTAAATATTGCAGAGTTATGCTAAACGTTAACGTGGACTCGGGTTTTTTATGACCGCATAAAAACTTAATTCGAATTATCTCCCGGTGTAACAAGACTTTTACTTTTTCTTTACCCTTCTGGGGAAGTCTTGAAAATATTTTAAGATTCATATCATTAATGTAAATCTTTAAAAACTAATTATAAACCGGAAAAAATCAGATGCAAAGGGGACCATTTATTCCCAAGATGTATGATTTTTTCAAAGGCTATCAAGATTGGAATGGAATAAAACGCCCTCTATTTCAATTACATTTATCTTCGGTCATTTTTCAATCTTGTTTCAACTCATAGAGAGAATGAATAGCCATCGTCTGCTCATTTTTCATAACAATTTAATAATTCCATTTTCTCCAGAACAATTGAGATTTAAAAATATTATTTTAAGATTAACGCAAATGTCTCATTTCTAAACGTATTTTCTAGTAGTAATATTTTAGTTTTAGCACTGAAAGTAATAGGTAAGCGCTTAAGTAATTCTTAAGAAGTTTTTCTTTGAGTAATACTAATACCTTTGCATTAACGAAAAGTAATTTAAGTAAAGAAAATAAAAGAATGTGAAGAATGAAATAATGGAATTTGCACTACCCTTACAATAACATTCTTAAGTAGTTTAAAATAACAAATACTTTTCGAAGACTGAGAATGGTTCTATAAATTGTATAATACTATGAAATGATCGAATTCGTGTGATATCTCTACTACCCTAAGTTGATTGGTAGAGTCTGTCTGTATGTCTAAGGCATTAAGCCCATATAAATTATTCTTGTGATTAAGTTTAAACACAGAATTATTATAAAAAAAATCTATGACAGAATGCTTTGACAAAGCCTACTACTGTAGAAAAAGGGCATACTCGACTTTTATGCTGATAATATAATCGTAAAAAGCATGTAGACATCTCAAAAAGGTAATTTAAAGTTAAAAAAATGCATTATTAATACTATTAAATGACCACACATAAAAATAATCAACAAAAAAAGAATTTAGTGATTTAGATTTTGTCTTATGGCAACACAAATGTACATTTAAATTACCAGTTACTTACTTAAACCAGAGACAACAAAAAGGTCTAATTTAGTTTTTTAGTCACTACTTATGTGGCTAGGGTATTTAATTGTCCAGTTGCCTAAAGCCTCACAACATTGAGGTTACAGACTAAAAAGATCAAAGGACGAAGAAACTATAGTTGACTAAATTCGCCCACAAAAACCAATAGTCCTCAGTTAAGACGCCCCGTCTCTATTTAAATGTTCTGATTGAAATCCGAAGATTGAACACTCGACGAAGTTACCATTCCAAATTGGACTTAATTTTCTACCCGTTAAAGTTGAAAGTTGCTGTTAAAAGTTAACTATTTTCGACTACCCTCTGCCAATGAATAATTCAAGTGGTTCGTAATAACTAGCTCAGTGGTGGTGAATGTATGAATTTTGTCCCTTTCGATTTTTTCTTAGGATTAGATGAGAAGGATGATCGATGGGAGAATGTATTTCTTTTGATGTGCTTGACTGTACTTATGTTTAGGGAAAATTTAATCTTGAAATAGAAATCAATTATTGGCTGAAAATTTAGATAACTGTGAAAGTGATTTTTCTTGGAAAAATATTTAAATGCAACTTAGTTTTTTTTTTACTTTTATTCTACCTGGTTTGTACAGTTTTGTTTTTGTGATAATTCTTAAGTATGTTTGCAATCTTATAAGATAATGTATTTTTTCTTGAAAAAATATGCAATTCCATAATCTACCTAGTTTTTAATCGTTTCTTAGTGATAATCCTTAAACCATTTTTGCTATCTTTTATTACTATTTACATTTCATTAGTACTTTTAAAATACATTACACATACTTAATTCTTAGATTTATCTATATGGGTCTGTGGCCTGGCATTATCTTACAGATAATCTGTCTGATTAAATTAGTGCCAAAGCGCTAATTGATATCCAGTTCGTCTTACTAATTGAATGTTTGTCTAGTATCAAAGTACGTTGACAAACTGTGCCCTATGGCTGCGCTTGTGATTATGTTACCTGTGATTTGAGTTTCAGGAGACATTATTGTATCAATTTGCCAGTATGGAGTTGATTTGTTGAAAAATCCTTACTTATTATAAATGTGAAAGTTTTGTGAGTGTGTGTGGGTGGATGTTTGTTACTCTTTCACACAAAACTTTTGAACGGAAATTACAATTATATAGCAAATGCATTCAATTATAACACGTAATAACTTACGGAAGCGGAGCAGCAAAGACATAAAATAACTCGGATAAAACCGCTGAAGGCAACTACTTGTTTGATATAATGAATAGAAACATATGTTAATGTTAGTCCCACTATTATTCATTTTTCCGACTCTGAGCAGCCTGAGTCTGGTATTGTTTTTAAGCAATTGTAATTCTACGTACGTCCTCAGTCCTAGGTATCTTTTAAGAATAGCCTTCATCATCTAGGTAATACATAAATTACATTATTGCATCCCTAAATCTCATGTTTATCAATCAAAATCCCCTGGGTCCTAAGTGTGCACTGCAAAGCTCACTACGCAAGCCACATTCAACTTTAATATAACCCTACATAAAGCACAAAACAAAACTAACCGCAAACTTTTTTTTTCAGGTACGTACTCTACCCAAGTGCAGTAATCAACAAAGTTCTACACTACGCTACAAATTTAACATTGGCAACTCCAGCAACAAAAGAAGTTTGCACCGCCATCTAGCGGCGTATTCTGTAAGTTTACAAATTAGCACCACGAATGGCGATTGTGAGTGAAGAAAGTTTTGAGAAACGTTTTTGTGTGTTTTTAAATTTAGATTATGAGGCCTGTAAAGTATCTCTGAGATTGTGGCGTGGATAAGATTGACCAGAACTGTAGGCTTAGGGCCGATTTTTCAATAGCTAGATAACTCTTATCTGAAGAGGAGTATGTTTCACATTTTGACAGCTTTTGTATAGAAAATATGTCAAACCGTCATATTTATTCCTCAGATATAAGTTAACTGATGATTGAAAAATCAGCCCTAAGACAAATAACGTAGCTTTCAATCTATTCCAAAAATCACGAATAGGCTTTCTATTTTATGCAACCATCTGTCACTATCAGATGGTCAATCATAATCCTGGATTGTGGTAAAACTGACAGCGATATCTACTGGGCGCCGAAGCATTCCCGATAATGACATTACCGATAGAAAAGTCCCGTGACCCTACTGAGAAATATGAATGCATGAACTTTGTCTAGACTTAGTAGCTCCGTTTCGCTATCTGATGGCGTAATTAGAAGAGTTAGAAGAAAACACCAACACACTGATACATCCATTGAAGTTACTTCAATAAATATGTTATTACTTTGCATGAAGATAGTATTACTTTGCAGAAAGAATCAAAATAAGCACATTTTATACGATATTAAACCGTTCCAATAGCTATCACGAAAATTGGCAACAAAAATTGCAAATATTAAACGCAAAAAAAATTAAACCCTATTTTCATAAATAAACAATACCGTAAACTCTAAAGCAAATTTTACGACTATTCCCTCAAAATTATTGCCCTATAAAACGTTACAGAAATAAATACATATTTTTTAATGGCAACACTGAGCTGTCAAAGGCATATTCAGTCATAAATCAATGAAAGTACTATGTGGAACATTGGCATTGTTTTATAAACATGCCGTATATACACGTTACGGAGTTAGCAACGTATAATACATATAAACAAAGTACGTGACCAATGTATTAGTTTCTGCTGGTGTAAGAGTAAACAATCTTGGTATTGGATGGTGGTTTGAGAGGTGAAACCAGTTTTCTTTCTTTTTTAGTGTCATTTTGCGTATTTTATGGCTTAATTCTAAATAATTTGTGGTGTATGAATGATGGCGAGTGCTTGAGTGAATATGTAGTTATGTGAATGAATGAATGATCTTCAAATAAGTAAGGCATTGGTGCTGATTCTCTTGTTCACAAACTTAACTAAATTTAAGTTAAATGCATCGTTCTCTTTCCATTTCTTAAAGAAAAGGACAGAAAATACATTTTTTTAGTTTAATCCTGTCAAATTAGACAGCGCCTGAAGAAAATTGACATATATTTAGTCGCCATGTTTTTAAATGGCGCTAAATTATCTATGGAGTGTCTAAATTTGACAGGACTTAACTAATATTTTATCTTCTGTCCTTTTCTTAATTACATGAAAAGAGAAAGATGCACTTAACCTAAATTTACGTTAGTTTGTGAATAAGAGATTCGGCACCATTATATTGCAAGACAAAACTACACATAATAGAGGTGACAATCCATACTAATATTGTAAATGCGAAAGTAACTCTGTCTATATGTCTCGCTTTCACGCTAAAACTCCTGAACCGATTTGAATAAAATTTAGTTCAGAAATAGTCCATAGCCTAAACAAGAACATATGGTAGTTTTTATCCTAAAAATCCTACGGGAGCGGGAACTACGCAGTTAAAACCGCGGGTTCACCGAGTCCATACTAATATTATCTATAAATGGGAAAGTGTGTGTGTGTATGTCTGTCTGTTTGTCTTTTTTTCACGGCAAAACAGAGCGAAGGATTAACTTAATTTTTTAAGTTTTAATTGGAGATAGTTGAAGGGATGGAGAGTACATACATAGGCTACTTTTTGGGTCTTACCAACGCGAAGCCACGGGCAAAAGCTAGTAATCTTATAAAATATGTTTTGTCTCTGCATCATCCTAAGGTAGATTGGTAGATAATGCATTAAGTCCGCCGTTGTGCATTGTTTTTTTACATATGTGCATAAAGTATTTAAATAAATAAAACTGAGGTCGCCGTACAAAATAGCGAACGCAAAATTATTAAAATCTCGTCATTATAGCTACAAATAGGTAGAGTTGCAATCGTCATAAAAAAGACTAAAATAAAGCATTGCAAATAAAAACTGCAGGATGCCATGCAACGCTTCCCACTTTAATAGCAGAAGTATTAAATCCACCATTATTTCTTCAACACACATTTATTTAGAAGAGCTAGGTAATAACACACAATTATTATATCCAGCAATTTATATTTCATATCTTCAAATAAGCCGGTGTTTCGCATATTATGCTAATTCTTGTTTACTGACGTCATATCCTTACGTTGCGAAATTCTAGAACATGTTATTATACGACTATTATAACACTAAAGTACTAATTAGGTCTTGTACGAAAAATAGAGTTTTTTCTTATCCTCTATTTTTTTTGCGTGAAGCTATTTTGCTATTAATTATTTCCATGAACCGCGTACCGTGACTTTTGCCCGAGTCTAAATAGAACCTAAAAGATTATTGCATGACTACCACGGTTTTTAAGACAAATCCTTGCATATTATAACCGTCTGTGTGTCTGTTAGCGATACATTCAGAAAGTTCTGATCGGATTTTAATGCGGTTTTATCAGAATATTTATAGAGTAATCCATGTTATCCATACAAATATTATAAATGCGAAAGTAACTCTGTCTGTCTGTCTCTTCTTTACGCCTAAACCGCAGAACCGATATGAATGACATTTGGTACAGATATGGTCTAGGATCCAAAAAAGGAAATAGGATAACTATTATTGCATGCGAACGAAGTCGCGGGCAAAACTTCAAAGTAAAGGAAAGTCGATATTTTCAATGTTTCGTGCGAGGTGGTAGCTAGTATAAATTAAACAAGCAAGCACAAACAAAAAAACCTCACTTACCACAAAAGGACACAGCCCAAAACACAGAAAACGAAAAATCTTAATTTTCACAAACAAAACTGGTAATAAAAACCTTAGTAATTAATACCATTGTTTTGCCTGGTTCACTTTCGCAAAATGGCGCCAGAATTGGGTCATAGTTTGCGCATAATGCATGTACCACGAAATTCAGTGCGAAATTAATGTTCCTAATTTACTTGAGTTAACTATTAGATAAATTACATTATAACGCTCTAGTTTAGTGTTTTGGTCCAGTTTTTAGAGGTAGAAAGGATAATGCGATAGTTTAATTTAGCTTTTTCACAATTATTATTCTGCAATAGTATTTCAATCAGACAGTATTCTAAATTGCAAGTACCTATATTTTTAAAGTAGCAACTGTCTGTTTAAGTCCCTAACAGGGTAACAAAGTACCCTTGGTAGGACTGTTTGTCAAACTTTCTGACTGCTGACTATCCAAAACGACTGTAAAATATCTGCAATTGACAGCCGGGATCCGGACAGTTGGGGTTTTGCGATCTTACTAACTTAAAGTTGTTACTGACAAATAATAAATAATATTAATATCCCTAAATAATAAATTATATAATCCCTATCTATTATTTCATTATTCTACTGCAAGGAAAAGCCCTAATTCTCATACAGAGAAGGCAGTATTGATCAACACTGGTCAAGGTGGATTGGAAATATCGGACTTACATAAATTATAAGTACAGATTGCTTAACGATGTCGTTCCTTCACCTAAGTCTGTGATGACCCAGTTAAACTTAGTATAAGTACCTATATTTTTCACTTCATTACACCTTTAAACCGAACACATATTGATAGTCGAACCCACAACTCACGTATTAGAGGCTGCTTTAATAACATCATGACATTCTACATTGGCACTCAATTTTAAAAAGCACACCCTTGCGCTCGCGCTTGTATCGGGTCACTCATCTATGATGAGAGGTAGGTATGATATGTTTTCCTATCGATGAATATCCAGCGCGGATATCGACAATTTATTAATTAAGTATTTTATGACACAAGTAGCCTTTTTAGGGTTCCGTAGTCAACTAGGAACCCTTATAGTTTCGCCATGTCTGTCCGTCCGTCCTCGCTTAATCTCTGTAACCGTTAGCACTAGAAAGCTGAAATTTGGTACCAATATGTATATCAATCACGCCGACAAAGTGCGAAAAAAAAAATTGGAAAAAAACGTTTTATTAGGGTAGCCCCCCTATATGTAAATAGGGAAGTGGTTTTTTTTTTAATTACAACCCTGACATGTGATATATTTTTGGATAGGTATTTAAAAATGAATAGGCGTTTACTAAAATCATTTTTTGATAATGTCAATAATTTCGGAAATAATCGCTCCAAAAGGAAAAATCAAAGCGTCCCCCCCCCTCTAACTTTTGACCCGTAGGTTTAAAAAATATGAAAAAAATTTGGGAAGTTGAACTTTATTAGGACTTTCTAGGAAAATTATTTTGAACTTGATAGAAAGAACAGTTTTTGTACAAAAAAGACAAAAATGTTGTACAAAATAATTTTTGCGTACTTAGTATGTCAACGTAACAAATAGCCTTTTTTTAAACTTATAAGTAGGTACACTTATTGTGACGGACGGAAAACTACGGAACCCTACATTGAGCGTGGCCCGACACGCACTTGGCCGGTTTTTTTTTTTGCTTATTTGGAATGAGAATCGACTGCTGAAAAGCCTCCTTCAATGAGTCCCTCGTCTTATTGCAACGGATTATATGCAACGGCAGTTGCTAAGCATAAAGGCGACTGTGCAATTGCCATTTGACCTGATTTTGTATCCATTTAACCTAACTCAAAAATACGACCGTAAGGATATGTTCCCTTGTCCTACTTATCGAACATTTTTGCGAAAACGGAAACCTTTCTCTGAAATCAAAGTAGGTGGTGTTATTCTGAAGTTCTATACAAACTTCACATATCGGCATTACACTTCTAAGGGTTAGCACAAAAAGTTTTCGATTAATTAAATGTAATAAGTATTTGTAAAAACCATTAAAAGAGCCTCAATATTAATTACTTCAGTGCTAATTGCTTTTTATTGTTGTAATAATCTTCAAAAATTATAAAACTATTTTATTTAAAAAATAAATATTAAGGCCGAAAGTATTATTGCTATTGAGTGTCATAGGCTTCAAAATTTTAGCTATAACTAGTTAATAACCAAATTCTACATTCACTTAACAAGGAGAATGACCACTTTCTAAATTCACATTATCTAAATTAAAAAAACAATAACATCATTTTTTATTTTTCCCGTATTCCCATTTGTTCATCATCACCGTTCTAATTTCGAAGTGATGCTTAGAGAATAACCAGTATGTACTTTAAAAAGACCATTGTGTGAAAAGAGTATGCAATGACATAGCCACTCCAGAAAATATGACTCCAGTGGTACAATGGCTGGCAGGAAACTGGGTCAGGAGCCAAAGCTACTCCGCACCATGAGAAGGTGCAACTTTGTTTTTATTCACGATTGTTGCAAACTGTTTTTGCCCGCCCCACTTATTTTTTTAGGTTAATTGGATCGTATGAGGTGTTCCAGTAAAATAGAGCTTTTCGAGGATTTTCATAGTAGATTTTTCGTCGTGTGATCGGTAAATGCATTATCCGATAGTTAAAAATTGACTGCCTTCTCTTTCGTTTGGTTTAAATTTTCGTGGCAGATTGTGATAAGTTTTAATTATTTTATTAAGAGCAAAAGTGAGCAATACTTTTCTTATTTCAGGGGTACTTAGAAAGTGTAAGTTATTTTAAGCAATATGAAAAGTAAGCTTAAGAAATAGAGGTGTGAAAATTATACAGAGTGCTTAAAAGTTCGTATTTGTCGTTAGTCACAATTAACAGTACTTTTCCTTTCGATTTTGTTTTAATCTGTATTAATTAATTAATTTTACAAAGCTGTAAGGGTTTTTTGTTACTTTATTAATTAATCATGAGTAATATTAAAAGGTAAATGTAAAAGAAACAGAAAAAGGCTTTAAAACATCCCGCTTCAATAACTTAAAAGAATCTTTTGCCCAGCAGTGGAGCAATATAGGCTAAAGAAAAAAAGATAATCTTCCCCTTATCCACGACTGAAGATACACTATCCTAAAGATAGTTTTATATAGTTTAGTAAGTTAACAAATCCTTCGTCCAATATGTTTACAACTACAAGAGGAGATATAACTTTTGCTTTGTTAGTTTCATTCGCAATGCAGTACGACTCTATTTATTTCCCCGTTTGTAGCTCACAGAAACGACACTGCTTTAAAATTGTGGAATACTTCTGATGTAAAATAACTTTATTAGATGGTATTGTTCTTTGTGGGAAATAGAAAGGTTTTTCTTGTGTATGTGTTTATTTGTGGTTTTATTTTAGTTTAGTTTTCTATGAGTAAAGAATGTGGTTTCATAAAGTTAAAGACCCCAGATATAGGCATAAATGAGATGAAAATTCTCAATATAATTTGACAAAAATTCCCATTTTCCCAAAATTTTTGATATGGATGTCGCAGTTATGAGCCTATGATAAGATTTTAAACACCTTTACTTACGGAAATGTGGCAAGGACCTTGCGCGTGCAAGGTCCTTTTTTATGTTTCCGAAATTGATGTTATCAAAATCGTGGCTCATATAAGAAAAACCAACTTATGATCATCTAAGAAGAATTGTCTGCATCAAAGAAATGGTTTTTAAAGCCCTAAAGACGAATAACGTTGCTTACTAGTGGTATATT
The DNA here is from genome assembly GCA_033675125.1 of Athetis lepigone. Classification (NCBI taxonomy): domain Eukaryota; kingdom Metazoa; phylum Arthropoda; class Insecta; order Lepidoptera; family Noctuidae; genus Athetis; species Athetis lepigone. The sequence goes on along the minus strand of CM066234.1, from coordinate 5,724,032 downwards.
TTAAATGTCTAATACATATTTTACGAAAATGAGTTTTTCAGTGCAATGCTTTATAGGTATAGACGGTAATAATACATAAATAGTAAATGGTTTTCTAAATAAAAAACAATATATCTGTCTGGTGTTAGTATGAGTCATGAAATAGAAGCCTAAAATCTTTCAAAACATGAAATTGATATGTGGTTAATACCCTAAGCAAGGTCGATGAGAACAAAAGTACACACACACCCTGTCAAAAAGCTTTCTAAAACTCACGCCTCAACCATATTTATTTAAGACACAAGAATAGAAAATAATATCAGCCAATTTTACCACACAAGTACAATAAAAATAATGATCACAATACATCATAAATCACTGTATAGATTTCTTTTGCACTCTTGTTATCAGCAAATACAATTATTTTTATTTTCTCGCGTATTACATATTTTTATTCGAATTAAAAAAAACTATACAAAGGAGATTCTCTGTATGACTTGTATGTATAATATTATGTATATTTGTTCGTGATTTTCTCGCGTTAGGCTGAACCGATTTTGATGCGGACTTTATAAAAGTGATTTTTACATAAGGAGAAGGTTTTAGTATATTAAACCGACTTCAAAAACGTAGGTTCTTAGAAAAAAATTGCACTAAATAGCAAAAAAATAAAAAAATTTTTTAAAGAATCAGCTTCAACGTAAAATATCAGAAAAATAGCTTAAATTTCGGAAGTCTGTGGCAATGTCAAACAACAAACAGAACGAAAACCACCGACTTCCAAAGTTTATGTTATTTTTCTGTTTTTGAAACGGTTTTAAAAAAAGTATATTTTTTTATTCAAAAGCACTTATTCTACCTCCCACTATGATATTAATGTTGTGATATACGTATTTTAATCACGTAATTGGAGCTTTTTACCCAAGGTCAGGCCTGTGGGCAATTAAATTATTTATTGCTTTTTTTGTAATTTGAGTATTGACATCTGGAGCGATTTTAATAGAGGTGAACTTTTTAATTATACTAGACTAGTCTAAAAATAAAAAAAACTAATATGCTTGTAGGTGTTTCGTTACATTTAAAGGATTTTTCATTTGAATTTCGTTGTAGAAAATTCTCACTATTTTATAAACCTTTTTTCACTACTCCGCTTTCATTTCTCACCGCATTGGAATATTTTCAGACCAACCTTTATTAATGTAATTTAATTAGAGTCTTGAACTCATTCTAAGAGGAATACCCTTAACTAAGCAATTAATATTATACTTTAAACTTTCGCGTTGCATATTTCACTACTTATGAGGATTTAACCCGCACGTACCTTTTTATTTGTTTTTTGCTTGAAGTTTCGGCAGGGTTACACCTGCCATGGTCGCAAGCAGACTGAACGTCAAGCAAAAAACAAATAAAAAGGTACGTGCGCGTTAAATCCTGATAAGCAGTAAAGTATAAGCAATAATAGGTATTATATTAATGTTATTTCACATTTTTTTACTATATCTGTATGTACTGCAGGAAATTCAACAATATTTTGAAGAGTTTCTCACATCATTTCCTATCAATTTCATTTCTATTCCCATTCCCATTCAAAAGTAGACTATCCAAACAATATTCGATCTACCCACAAAAAAAATCTGTTGCATCGAAAGTTGCCAGTAGCGTTAATGGCAGTGGCAGTAACTACACGCACGCGACACTCCTTATAATGCTCCCCTCGGATTTATAATAGAGAGAAATAAAATGTTCTATCGATCCAGTAGGGAGACGCAGTAGGGCTGTGCTGACAAGTTTTGTAATTTTTCCCTTTTTTATTTTTTCGCAGCATACAAATTAATATCATATTTCAACGTAATGAACTACGTTAATTATTTTATTTATTTCAAAGAAAGCTTACACAGTCTGTAAACAATGTTTAAGTTACATGCTTCAACATTAAATTTAACACTAAAAAAAACTAACACTGTAAATTTATGTACACTTATTAATTACTAGAATTTCCCTATTAGTAAAAATATATTTTAAATTAGGTAATTACCTCTAGAGATCACAAACAATAACAAAAATGACATACAAATATTTCAAAAATAAAGTAGGGTTCATTTTATATCTACTAGGCAATTAGTAAAACTGACATACTTTCTTCATTCGTAGAAAAAGGTAACCAAAGAGGATCATAAATAATTCTTTATTAAGATTCTCATAACTGAACACTCGATCAAGTTTTAGACTTGTTGAAATCGATACATAAAAATATTTTTATTACAAAATGGAAAATATGCAATATCCTCAGCTGTCATTAAAATATGTGATTATATTTAGAGGTCAAAAACAGAAAGAAATGCTATCGATAGCCATTTAATAAGCATAATTAATATTAAACTATTATGCATAATTAATTACCAATTATTTTAATACGCCTCATTAGTTTTGAGAAAGACATAACTATAATTTTGTTTTAATAGGTATTTTTATGAATTCATTGGAAATCAAAATATCATTTACAATATCAGATTATACTTAAGGTATTATTTATTCATCTTGATAAATAAAACAAAGTACACACAATTTTATACAGGCGGAAGTAACTTTGTCTGTTTTGCTTTCACGCCAAAACTACTGAACCGATTTAACGACGGGCATGTTGGATTGACGGGCCTGTTATTTTAGTGGTCAGTGACCCTGACTGCTAAGCCAGAGGTCGTGGGTTCGATTCCCACCCAGGACAAACTTTGTGTGATGAGCATAATGGTTTGTTCTGTGTCTGGGTGTTATTTATGTATATGTATGTAAGTATTTAAAATCATATAAGTATGTATATCAGTTATCTGATTACCTTAACACAAGCTCTGCTTAGCTTGAGATCAGATGGCCGTGTGTAAGATGTCCCAGGATATTTATTTATGTATTTATTATTTATTTATTTAAATGAAAAGACAATGAGCAGAAGTGGTCCAAATTTCCACCACTGTTGGGGGCTATGTAAGCTTAAAGTCAGCTAAATACCGTACAATTTTGACTACCAGGCGAAAAAAAAATATTCACTCAGAAAAAAGTTATGACTGTTTTAAAAATACGACTTTTTATTATTTAACTGCTTATTCTTTTCGCACATAGCTGTTCTGTAATGCGTTCAAATCGTCTGCAAAGTGTACAATGATAACGTTAGCGTGGCGTGTATCAGATTGGAGTAGCAAGAGATAGAATGCATTTAGTAAAATAGTTGATTTTTGCATTGAACCTAATAAATGCTATGTTACTACACGCAAGAATACAATCTCGACACACATGTGCAAGACTAGATTACTCTGGTATGTAATGATCCGTAGTCGCGAAATCATTTCGTACTACTACAGTTCTTGTCTTTCTAGAATGCGAACTGTGGGTTGCTGTGCCCACGTCATGGTAATTATTTGGTATTTTGGATGGGCGAGACACGAAACCACAATTCTACTTGCAGCTGCGAATCTGGATAATGTTATTTTCGATGAAAACATAATTATGAGATGTACTCTTTTAAGGACAGACCCCACACTGTGAGACACAAATAAATAAAACTATTGTGAAATATTTTATAGGTATAAGACGTTTCATTTGATCATGATAGAGTTAGATTTTCTTTCACATGATAGGGTTTGATTTTTTCGACGCAGCGAAGTGCCTACTAGGTTTTTATTTTGATGTCATATAGCTTATATCAATCAAAATAACGTGTGAATTACAACGAAATGTCATACACCTAAATCAATAGAGTAGTTTAATAGATATAGTGAAATAAAGAAGCGAAATAAGGTTTTAAATTGCAAGTTTTCACGGGGTCATAACTTTTTACTGAGTAAATATTTTTGGTTGCGGTCTTCATATAATGATTCAGTACGCAGTGTTCCATCATATGCCATAGTTCTTATTGGTGGTGGAAATTTGGACCAAGCTCCATACATTTTTGCCCAATCCCCTTTAGTACAGAAATAGTTTTGTAGATAGTTTTTACCCCAAAAATCTTACGTGAAAGGAAACAAGCGAGTAAAGCCGCGGGGGACAGCTAGTGATAAATATCAAACCGTCAATCCGCATTCAGGGAGAACGCTCTTGCCTTCTCTATATGAGAAGAGACTTCTTTTGGTTTGCAATGGTAGAATTGAATGTCAGGTTAATTCACGCATTTATCTTTAACTTATCTGGTTTTAAGAATATTATAATTCAAATATATTCAATCTTTTATCTAGATTAGATAATCTTTTCCTGTCCAATTTAAATCAGAATAAAATTAATTACTTTACAATCCGATAAGAGACTATAACAAAAACGATTTTTAAATACGGTGAGAAGATTCTAAAGCTTAAAATAAATTGCTATATTGTGATTATGCAACAGATCACAATAACTTATATATCTAACTTTGTTAATTTACTAAACATAAGATTTCAAGCTTAATTTTTGTAAGCATAAACTAGAATACATAATTATCATTTTATTTATTAACCTTTCAACGACCAAGCGACAGCCGGCTGTCGGGCTTGTATTGTCTTTCTATTGTGATTGTATTTCACGTGTGTTCGAAGGTTTAAAATGCAAATATTCCAATGGTCCACTATTCAACCCTATCACGAAAACTAAAAAAAAACACCTATAAAAATAAAATAAACTGCCTACATGACAGCCCTGGCACGCGACTTATGAACGCGTGGTTCGCACGGGCTGTTTATATAGCCAACAGCAATTGCCATTTTTTTGGCGTTAGAACCATTGAATCAGAACTTAGCTATAATGCGAGTATTCGTCTATATCCGTTTATTTTCTATTAGATTATATTTTTAGTGATGGCGCGAGTGAATTATGGGCATTGTCCTTTGAGTTCAAATGAGATTTTGATCTATGTGTGTATTGTTGATTATTGATATTTTTAACGTTATTGACTGTAGGTAAAGCTTGTTAAAAAAAATCATAGTTTTCCCTCAATTGTTTTTCAAGTATTGATATAATTATTTGTGTTTACTTCATGGGCTATGTCCTACTTCTCATAGTCTACAGACTGACAGTAAATTCAGTTGAACAGTAAATTCATTCGTGTAAAGTCCGTTCACAAAAATATGCTAGAGTATTGTATCTGTAATTTGCATTGATTACCCAAGCTTGCCACGCAAAATCAAAATAAGCGTTTATTTGCATATTACGAAAACCATACAAAGCTACCATAATAAACTAAAAAAAAGCGCAAGTTCATCATACCAAAATCGAATAACCCATGTAAAACAATAACCAGACAGATGCGACATACATTCAAGAACATCCACTAGGGGACGTTGTATGCGTCCCTTAATAAAGGCCCTATTGTCCTCCCCCGGTATTTATTTCAGAGATAGATAATCTTTTATTATACCTAGTCACAATTTATGGTCGGACGTCGATTTTCATTTGTCATTGACAAGCTTTGTGAACGATTCTTTTGTACTCGATTCCCGTAAGGTAATCGATATTAGACTATTTTGTCGAGAATCGATTTGCTAGTTTCGTAATTTTTGTAGAGCGTGCCGTTGGTTGGCGACGGTTTCTTGACGTTTTTTGTGTACAATTAATTTGTATAGTGTCAATCGTTTAAGAATTTTTTTTAGAGTGATCGGTTAGGTAATACTACTAGTGTACTTGTACCGGCTGAAACTGACGGCAGTCAAGACCAAAAATTAAATAAATATTTCTTGTTTTTTTACAAGTTTGTTTATCAACAAAATGCACATTATCTTTCTATTTCATCATTGAATGATTTTCGCTCTGTATGCGTTTTCTTGGCGGTGTAAATGAATACATAGTATAAAAGAAAGTTACTTTTTTTTACTTTGTTTGTCTCTTTGTATTGTATCTTTTAATCTATGGCCCGAAAATCCGAGATTTTTAAAGATTTGTAACCCGTGCGAGCAGCTGGTACTGTATAATAGTTACTAGGTTATATTCTGCTTCTTTTATAAACAAAAAGTACAGTTTTAACTTTTGGTATTCCAATAATATTAAAAAGCTATCTAACAATAATAAAAAATGGTTTACTTCAACAAATAAATCGCTACTTTTCCCCGAAAAATTATCAGTTTGTACAAAAATAAGAACCGTTCAAAACAAAAATAAAACAACAATGTATTTAAGCGAGAAATCACACTCAATTTTCTACATGAGTATTTAAAAATCGGCCAAGTGCGACTTGGGCTACGGTACGAGGGGTTCTGTACCAACGTATAATAAAGCGGTGGAAATAGGGATATCGGCTTTCCAAAATAATGGTGTTTTAGACTATCAAAATTCAAATTAGACCATTCAAAAAAACAAGACACATTTTTTTTTATATAGATCAAATAAAAAACCGGCCAAGCGCGTGTCGGGCCACGCTCAATGTAGGGTTCCGTAGATTCCCGTCCGTCACAATAAGTGTTCCCACTTATAAGTTAAAAAAAAGGCTATTTGTTACGTTGACATACTAAGTACGCAGAAATTATTTTGTACAACCTTTTTGTCTTTTTTGTACAAAACCTGTTCTTTCTATCAAGTTCAAAATAATTTTCCTAGAAAGTCTTTATAAAATTCTACTTTTCAGATTTTTTTCATATTTTTAAAACCTACGGGTCAAAAGTTAGAGGGGGGGGGGACGCTTTGATTTTTCCTTTTGGAGCGATTATTTCCGAAATTACTGACAATATCAAAAAATGATTTTAGTAAACCCCTATTCAATTTTTATTTTCGCACTATGTCGGCGTGATTGATATACATATTGGTACCAAATTTCAGCTTTCTAGTGCTAACGGTCACAGAGATTAAGCGAGGACGGACGGACAGACAGACAGACATGGCGAAACTATAAGGGTTCCTAGTTGACTTCGGAACCCTAAAAAAGGGATCAAAGTTCTAGAGTGGGTGGCTTTTGACGTCACTGTACAGTAAAAATTTCACCTAGCCAGTGATGTCACGCGAAACTTCAGCGAATCATTGCCAATTTTTTTTTAATAATGTAACTGACAGACTAATCGTAAATTTTTATTTTCGTCTCGCTTTCTGCTGTCGTGCTGTTAATTTGCCGTGTTGAACCCTAAAACCTACAGATAGTGGTTCTTCTTAATAGTAACCATCAGTTACCGTCGTTTACCGTCATTTACCGTCCATTACCGTTTACCGACTTTCACAGGTAGCTGTCAATGGTAATTTGACTTCGTTACCGAATCAACGAAACGTTTGTTAAGTACATTCGTTTAATTCTTAGTTTTTACGACTCAAAAACGTTTTTATCGGTAAACCTGTTGTTTTTGATGTGTTTGTATGGTAAAGGTGAGGAGAAAAGTGGTTTGATTGATTGGTTTATTTTTGTTGGAAATGGAATGGACTAAAAACTAAAGGAATGATGACTCCTGAGTCTGTTTGTCATTCTTTATTGCCGAAACTAGTGAATCTAATCGAAATTATTACTAAAAAAATAATTTTTTTTTTCATGAATCATATTTATTTTATTTGGACTTAGACATACATCCAGACAAAACAAATGCTTTATAAATATGAAACAACAAGTGCTAAATGAACATAATCCATACTAATATTATAAATGGGAAAGTGTGTCTGTCTGTCTGTCTGTCTGTCTGTTTGTCTTTCTTTCACGGCAAAACGGAGCGACGGATTGACGTGATTTTTTAGGTGGAGATAGTTGAAGGGATGGAGAGTAACATAGGGTACTTTTTGTCTCTTTCTAACGCGCGCGAAGCCGCGGGCGATAGCTAGTATTTTATAAACTGTGGGTCCGGCATACTAATAGTATGTGTATTACCCGCGACTTCACCTGCCCGAAAGTCAGTTATTGGTAATTATGATTTGAGGCTTCTTCTTCCAAATCCTTACCAATAATATTATTAATGCGAAAGTAACTCTGTCTGGCTCGCTTTCACACCAAAACTACCGATCCGTTTTAAATGCAATTTAGGACAGAGATATTCTATAGCCTGAGAAAGGACATAGGATAGTTTTTATCCAAAAAATCCCACGGATCGGGAACTACGCAGATAAAACTGTGGGGACAGCTAGTTTATAATATAAATATAAATTATTTGAAACCTCCATCGTACCCACCAGTACAGTTTTACGATTTAAAAGGCTATAATTGATTTTGCAATCAGTCCTGAGTTATGCGCTTATTGTGTTTTGCATAATCAATTTATTTATAACTGAGAGCATATAGCCAATAACCTACTTTTATAACTTCTCACTTCTCAAAGAAATGCTGATTTGAAAAACTTGTTTTTTAGAATTATATTTTACTGTTTCTTTAATAGTGTGAAATATGGATGTTAAATTGGATAGTGGTCGCCAATCGTGGTCGATTGCCTTGTTCATAAATCAAACGAAGTTTTAGATCAGTGCATCTTTTTCGTTCCATTTTATTTAGAAAAGGACAGAAAATAAAATATTAATTTAGTCCTGTCAAAGTAACCTATCGATGACCAAGCGACAGCCGGCTGTCGCGCTGCTATTGCCTTAGTATTTTGCCTCAAATCACGTGTGTTCAAAGGTTTAAGACACTTTATAGATAATTTAGACGCAAATAGAAACTTGGCTGTTTGAGTTTTTTAACTTGTGATAATGTTTTTTCTATCTGCTGTCCTTTTCTTAACATTTCAAAGACCAAGCGACAGCCGGTTGTCGCGCTGCTATTGTCTTTCTATTGTGTCTTGAATCACGTTTGTTCGAAGATTTAATGAAATAGAAAGAGAAAGATGCACTTAAATTTAGTTAGTTTGTGAACTAGAATATCAGCACCAGTGATATTTTAGTATTGTTTTGGCAGTGGTTTCGTTCAAATTGAAACCTGGGTTGGCGCGGAATACGTTATAAATTTGTTTGTTTATTCATAACTGTTTCTTTCAATTCTTCGCTTTTTGCATCTTACCTAGTCCCTTTGATATTGTATGCATTAGTTTTCAAACAAAAAATATTTTTAAAATATTTTAAGAGAAATTATTAAACACACGTAGACTACTCTGTATATTATTCTACTCTATATTATTTCTCGATAAATAGTCTTTCATGTCATTTCATTGTCTTTCCTGCTACTACAATATAATAGTAACTAGCTTTTGCCCGCGGCTTCGCTCGCGTTAGAAAGAGACAAAAAGTAGCCTATGTTACTCTCCATCCCTTCAACTATCTCCACTTAAAAAATCGCGTCAATTCATCGCTCCGTTTTGCCGTGAAAGAAAGACAAACATACAGACAGACAGACAGACACACTTTCCCATTTATAATATTAGTATCGATAACGTTAGTGAAAATGTTTAACACAGAATGTATAAATAATACAAAGATATATTTTGGTGCGCGATCAGAAACTCTAAGACTATATAAGTTACTGAAATCGGCCAACACATTTAGGAGAAAATACTGTGCTTATAAATAAGAAATAATAGTAGTGTGTGTAGGTTTTCTGCGAAAATATTGAAGTGTTATTGGACAGCCAATGAAATAAAAATATTAATACCAGCCTCTTCTCGTGCAGAGAAAGCATGAACATTGATCACCACGGTTGCTCAAAATGTATTGCTGATTTCCGACTTACTATTATTAAGTCTAGATTGCCTACAATTTTTTGCCTTTACTGATGTCGTTGATATCTATACTAATATTATAAAGAGGATGGATTTGTATGTATTTATGTTTGATGAAACTTTACAGTAATAATATAACATCAGGCTAAGACATAGGCTTCATTACATTACGCTATGACCCACAGGAGCAGAGCAGTAACCAAAAAGCTAACATAAGGCAGGTGAAACCGTGGGGACAGCTAGTCTTGTATAAAAATCCGTCCTTTCCAAAGCGAGCAAAGCAACAGGAAGAGCTAGTTTATTGAAAGTGGTTACAAACAACACTTTAATTCCCACGTCGTTCGAAACAATCTAAAATTTTTAAATCAATCCGAGTCAACAATAGGTCTTTAATCAACTATTGTTAATAGGTATTTATTGGTCATTAAGGGTCTTATGAAGTATGGTCTATGCGCGAGGCCCATAAATATGCTGCGATAGGCAATTAGACCGAATCGCTTTGCTATGGCCATATTGCCTATGTGTTGGTAAGAATTGTTTCCCAGAATAGGGTTACCTAACATTGTGAATTTAAAGTGACCTATGAATAATCTTCTTAGAGACAAAAACTTGTGTGTCAAATTAAGTCGAGTGATCAAAGTTTTATAGTTAGTATAGCTTTTGCCCGCGGCTTCGCTCGCGTTAGAAAGAGGCAAAAAGTAGCCTATGTTACTCTCCATCCCTTCAACTATCTTCACTTAAAAAATCACGTCAATTCGTCGCTCCGTTTCGCCGTGAAAGAAAAACAAACATACAGACAGACAGACACACTTTCCCATTATAATATTAATATGGATATTTGTTACTTGAATTCATTTTGAAGTTGGTTGGTATTTTTGTATAAGAAATGTCAGGACTGTTGGTGTTTGGGACAATTTTATTCCACAAATAAAGTGCATAAGGCATGTAGTTTGAGAGAAATGTACAGAATGACCTACTGATGTTGGACTGAGTAGCATGCAGTGGGCAAAGCAGATAAGTATCCAGGGCCGTCATATACAATTGAGGTTTTCTTGAATACCATGAATGTATTCAAATGAAATTTATCCTAATTGAAGAACTAGTCATTTTCTAATATAGTTTAAATTTTTATTAGAAAATATCCGTGGGTATTTGAGAAAACTTAAACTGTATCTGACGGCCCTGGTTACTTATCTGCTTTGCCCACCGTACCTAGTAGTCCTAAACAAAAAGCTTTGATACTCTATAAAGTTACTGATACTCGATAAAGCTTTCTAGAGCCAAATTGGGTATTTCAGACTTATGTTAATTATAAGTCCAGGTTATCTCTCTTTTATTTTCTTCACCAATGTCTGGTTCCAATTTTCATAAATTTTCTTCTTTATTAGTTTAACTTTTGATTTATCAATTATAAAAAAAATGTATCAAGCCCGTAAACCACTGTGATTGGCTGACTGAATCATAGACAAAACGACACAGCAACTTGTCAGTTTAACCTTTCGACGACCAAGTGACAGCCGGCTGTCGCGCTGCTATTGTCTTCCTATTGTGTCTCGCACGTGTGTTCAAAGGTTTATTTTTGGTTCGAAATACAAGGGTAAACTGACGCAACTTAGGGTCAACATCCAACTAAGCCCGGACGTATGGTGACCCTAAGTACAACCCACAAGCATTTTGTAGTGTTAAAATTATTTTATAGTCTTAGCAGCTGTAACTAACTAGCCAGCTTTGTGTTGGAACTGCGACCTTTCTCAATTTAATGGCGGATACTTGATTTTATATCTATGTGGTATTTAACATGCCGTGGGTGATGTTCTAATGAGAGGCTGTTTGGTTAATATCATCTCTTTTGTTGCAGAAATGTAATGATATAAGGAATAATAACTTTGACTAAGTGTTTTAAATCTCTATCTACTGTAATCTATTTAAATACTTATGCCCTTACTAATAATCACTGTGTAAAGTTATGCAATGAATAAAGCTTGTGTAACCATACATTTGATGTATAAACCTGTCATAACTTTATGCAGTGATTATTAGTAAGGCGCTTATGTTATATCTTTATTGTTGTCACAGCTAAAAGCAACACGAATAATGTAACCGAGATTTTGTTTGAAAGGAGTGCTCATGTAGTTTCTTGATTTTTCTTCCCCATAGATAACCTACGTTTTGGAACAAGAAATAAGCTTCAATTTTTTTACTAACTGAGCGATCTTTGATAATTCGTTAGTGCCTGTATTAGTCTAAGTAAAATAAATCCTTTAATTTTGATTTTGTTGTGCAGGTAGTCGTTGCGGGTATTCAGAAGCCAATAAATTCAATAAAAGCGTCTATCCGCCTAACCATTCATTGTATTATTCAATAAATGGATTGTTGGTTGAAAGGTAATCGCATAAACAAAACGTCATTAATTACATGTAAACTGAAAAGCAGTGTGATATAATGTCGGCTGAAAACTGAAACTTCAGTGATTCAATACCAAACGCTATTGACTCAACTATCGGAAATCCACAACACAACATTCTAACCGCTTACGTACCGGTGGTACAATCAGCGACAAAAGTCACACTATTTATAGTTTTTTGCGAAAATTATTTAAAAAAAGTGATGGTTCCGTTAACCTTTTGACGACCGGACAGCCGGCTGTTGAGCTGCAATAAAATTGTCTTTCTATTATTTAGGCATTATGCTGAGCGCTAGCCCTTTCGTGCAATAAATAAGTTTTATGTTAGAATAGTTCTTTTACTGTAAACTTTTGCACGAATAAACCGTTTTTCTTTCTTTCTTTCTTTCTATTGTGGGTGTGTTACTGTTCGAAGGGCAAAAGTGCACAAAATACAGAATGTAACTTGTGGCAGGTAAAAAAAAAAACATATATATTTTGATAAAACACTACAAACAATCCATTGACCACTTTCCTCAATTTTTTGTTCTTCATCTCTATGTATCCAGTCACTTTCGACCCCGACAGTACCAAACAGTTACGACAAATACCATGGAAATTGTTTGGATATCTCGAACGCTAGTAATATAGGCGCCATATTTGATTGTGCGTTATACCTAATTGATTTCAGTATGATTGTTTTGCATTTAATTACGTATATTGAAACGGATTTTCGTTACCGCTAATACTGTTTTGGTTCGATAGAATTGTTTTGGTTGTTATTTGCGAATTGTTTTTGTTTATTATAATTCAACCAAAAACCTATTCAAATAATTGCGTGCTGAACCATTTCAGACCATTTATTGTTCTACTTTTAGGCAAAGGGCAAGCCTGACTGTATCTCTGAATATATTGCAGTCTTCGGACAACAAAAGTCTAGGTTCTCTCGTGAATTTTTTCGTTCACCAATGTCTGAGATTTTTACAATATCAATGTTCGAAAATATAAAAAAAAACTCATAAGGACATTGGAATTTTTATTAATAACATTGCAAAAATAATTTTAAAAAAAATTGCGGTAGTTGAACCGACATCTTATAAACAAACTGAAAAGCACGCATCACATCTTTTTGCAACAGAAAGACAAACAGTATTACCGTTCCTTTCAAGTTCAAAAGCCAAAAGACAAAAAACTGCACACATTCACCATGTTATTGTAACAGCAATATTTCATAATATTATCGCTAATGTAAGCCGCGCGGATTCGCTTGCCCTCCTTCGCTTCCTAGCATTGTATAGACGCTACACTTCACTGCTTTTGCCCCTATAAGCTTCTGCGTTACTCCTTAGGGCTGGCAAAAAGAAGAATTCCAATTTTGTCTATAATTACTTCGTATTTTTTTATTAATTCGTTTTACTGCCTATCTAACCTACACAGCCCAGTTGTTACTTGGTTAAACGAATTGTCAAACGTTTTGGCTATCTGACTGACCTGCACAACCCTGTTGTCCCTTAGTCAGAGTTTCTGGCTTCTGTGCCGTAACGACAGTCAAGGATCTACGAAAGGGGCAACCGGGACCAATGGCTTATGTGTTTTCTGAGGCAAGACTGCTGACAAGGAATACAAAAGTACAAATTAATGATAAAAAATGACAAAACGTAATTATTTTGTAAATTAGTTAAAAATAACACGTTTACTCCACATTGTTTCAATCTAACGATGGTGATTCCTAGCTGACTACTCTGACAACTAAAACAAACTCAGAGTTTAGTCTTTCTTAAAGTTCATACAATATTGCAAGTCTTTCTTAAAGTTCATACATTTTTGTTTGCATTGCAAAATTTGCAAATGCAATCTTCATGTCTTAATTAATGGTTTCCATATTGCGTGTACCTGTCTGAGATTGATAAAGAAATTCAATAAAGAGTCTAGTTTATTACCTGAACGCTATTATCTATGGTTCATTATGTTTTTTGTAGCATTCATCAGGCGTTTCATGTCTAATTATACAGCTCAGAATACTGATTGCAATTGATTATTTAAGGAACTTTGTTGTTTTTTTATTACTTCTTCAGTACCTTTATAATTACTATTTTAAAATTCTTACTGGTCATGGTCATAGATCGAAAGTAGATTGTTCATTCTTGCATTGATAAATGGCGTTTTTGCCACAGGTTTATAATCCTTATCGGTTACAATTTTTGCATTATTTCTTATTTCCGTTTCAACACAATACATTTCCACTGGCAATGCTAACTTGCTAACTTAGAACGACTAAACCGATTTAATTCAACTAATTAAACGTAATGTTAATTTAATACCTTATTACTTCAAGATTTTACCAGAACGAAGCGAAAATTGCGCCAAAAAATTGTAAATTTTAGTAAGCTTAACGACTATGTTTACTTCCAAAGTCACATTCAAAATTGCGGCAACAGTTACTATTAACAAAATCCGGGAACCCGACCCATTTAATCTCAAATCTCCTATCTTTGTGCTATCATACCTTTAAAACAAAAGTCAGACTCCATACAAAGCGAATCCCAGCGAAAAACAGAATGACATCCCAACACAAAAACATCTACCTAAAAAAAGAAGTGACAGCCCTACATACCCGTATGTTGTTTCACACATAAATCCGAGGCTACCTCAGTGTGCAAAAGGTGTTTGATTTACTACGCCGCGAGAATAATATTGCATTCCCTTGTTCTACCTGTATTCTGCTTACATATGATTTATAAAAACGTTTTTTGGGTGTGAATGTATGCCCGTAAATATTTTGGAGCTAGACTTTTCTCGGTTTATGTCCCTCTGTATTAGGGTGCGGGGAATGTTGGGTCGGGTAATGTTTAACATAACTTAGCGTTAGTACTGAGGTCTTTATAGTGTTTTAAATTAATGACGTAATTAGGTTACCTGGGTAGCGATCGGATGTAATGGATGGTCAATAAAATGTACGGTTAGTGTCTAGAGGTATATTGGTGGCTTGGTGCCGATTCCCTTATTCACAAACTAAACTAAATTTAAGTTAATTGCATCTTTCTATTTCCATTACATTAAGAAAAGGACAGAAGATAAAATATTTGTTAAGTCCTGTCAAATTTAGACACTCCATATTATATATAATTTAGACGCGATTAAAAATTTGGTGACTAAACATTGCGTTGATTTACTTCGGGCGCTGTCTAATTTGACAGGATTCAACTAAAATGTATCTTCTGTCATTTTCTTTAAGAAATGGAAAGAGAAAGATGCATTTAACTTAAATTTAGTTAAGTTTGTGAACAAGAGAATCAGCACCATTGTCTGGCCATTTTTAAAGAAGGGGTTAGGCAATACAGTATGCTTTCACACCCACTCTAGAACAAAGTAATGTTTAGGGGTGAGTCAGATAATTGTGGCAAAATACTGTACTGCTATATTTGAGAAAGGACAGGTCACGATCTTTGTACAGACGTCCAATAAGAATTATACTAATTAAAAATGTCGTCCCAGCTCCATGGACAAGGCTCTCTTCGAGCATCATGTTAGACGTTGAAATCCGGGATAGTACCAATGTCACTTTTTCAATTTATTTATGGTTATTCTACTAATAACATAAATGTGAAAGTTTGTATGTGTGTTTTTGAGTTAATGAAATTTTACAGTAATATAGCTTACATCAAAATAAGACAGGGTACGTACACAATGATATTATAAGTAAAAAGGTGTAGATAGATTATTTGCAGTCAAAAAGTGGCACTTAAAAAGTTTGCTAATTGACCAACATTTTACTGCGTATCGCGTTGACATTTATCTCTTTTTCACTCGCACTACTTCAATCATACCATCCTACTTTGACGTGTAATGTATGTGTGCGTTAGTGTGCCGTTTTTGAAAATAGAATTTCGTTTAGGTAACCTATCTACACTTTTTTGCTTATAATATCATTGGTACATAACATGAAGCTATGACGATTCGCAATCCAATACTATAAAGTGGCCTTACATACGAAATCCATAACCTACATCATGATGAATCAATGCAACGATAAAACCTCACTTGCATTTTAATCAAACAGAACAAACACTACACACATAAGAAAATTACCACACATTGCAAATTCTCTTTCATTGCACCTCCATGATTTCATCAAATATTTCGAAATCTGATATCAATCGCTAATACAATGGGTGGTCCATAAACATTGTTTTTAATTACGAAACGACTAATGATTCTTCGTAATACTGAACCCGTGAGTCCATTCGAAGAAATAAACCGTTTTAATCAAGGCTTGTGTAATATGGTACCATGTTAGAAACTGTGCGATCATATGGACCTCGACGAAATGGAAACAAGACCTACTAATAATATAAATGTCAAAGATTGTAAGGATGAAAAGATTTTTGTTACTTTATCCACGCAAAATTGCTGAACAGCTGCTTTGATATGGATGATTGCTGACGGACCTTTCGACGACCAAGCGACAGCCGGCGGTCGCGCTGTCTATTGTGTTTCGGATGTTGACCAGGGCAATCGAGCAATACTCATGCAAAATTTTAACAGGATCTGTTCTGAAGTATTTGTGTTATTCTGCTTCATACACACATTTTTATCATTTTGACAGGTGTCATTGTATTAGCGTCGCCATCTTGGATTTCAAGATATTCTGGACGGCTTTTGGGTGTTCCATGTCTTGAGAATGTGAATTCGTTTTGTTGTGTCAGTAAACAATCGTGTTTAGTTGCATTTCTTGATAAAATGTTTTGAAATATTACATTACGCTTAGTTATTGCTTGTGGAAGCTTAAAATTAAGATGTGTTTAGTCTGCAACCGTTTTTGTTAGGTACTAAATAATATAATTATGAGACTTAGTATTTAGCAACTCGTGCAAAGAGTCATCATATCTCATTCGTTTGAATATTTGTTACTAGCTTTTGCCCGCGACTTCGTGTCCGCGTGGAATAATAGTTCCCGTTCCCGGGGGATTGAAAACTATCTGATGTCCTTTCTCGGGTCCCAGACTATATCTGTACTAAATTTCATTCCAATCTGTTCAGTGGTTTAGCCGTGAAGAAGAGACAGACAGACAGAAAGACAGACAGAGTTAGGTACTTTCGCATTTATAATATTAGTACGAATTATAAATATGTATAGTTATTGAATTTGGCTGACGTATAGATATATTGAACGACTCTTGTTACAATTTTTTTTTAATTGTCACTACGCCGATCAAATTAGACCATTACAAAAACAATAAAATTAAGAATTAAAGTACAACATAAGTTAACCTTATAAATACATGATATAATTTTACCACACATAATAAATTTTAATAAAGATATTCTCTAACTTGATTTATGTGGTGGGCTCCCCGCCTATAAGTCGCTACTACACGACATAAATTAAAACGGACTCTTGGACTATTGCCTACTTGCACCTAATTTTAACTGAGTTATAACTTCCTGTTCTAATCATAGTTAGTGAAGCCACTATGATTAATATTCATTTGCAAAGATATTTTATTGTTTTGAAAAAAAATTTTGGTTTCTGTGTACTTTGGAATTTTTGATTACGTGTTTTACATGCGTTCTAGTAGAAGTCCTCACAATACCATAAAAATCTGTTTAAAAAAAACTTGATGTAAAGACCGCCTAAGAGTTTACTAATAACATATACTTAATCTCCTTAATTTATTAATTAAAAGATTGAACTAACAACTAAAACTCCCATGTTTAATATTAAAAAAAGAGTCACTTGCAAGATCAATGTAGAATTTCTAAATGTAAAATTCAAGATGGCGGCACCAAACTAACTACAACATCAAGAACTCAGAAAAAAATAATTTATACAAAATTAATTTCAATTTACACGAAAAGATGTGTAAAATAACATATTTACAAAACATTTACGGCATCAAAGAAACCTTGTTATTATAAACTTATATAATTTACGATATTTTTGTAAACAATCGTTGTGTTTACAAAAATGTCGTACAATACAGAACAATGGCAGGTAGAACTATTCATAATTTCAGTATCCTGTGGATTGAATAACGAATACTTAATCATGTCATTTTTTAAAGCTATATTAATGCTGAAATAATTAAGGTAAATAATTAAATGTAGTTTCAGTTCACAAGTAATCCAAATTTGACCTAAATTATTCTGTTTTGTTAAACGGTAATAAGCTTTAAATTATACATAATCGGTTTATGTAATTGCAGCTTTTAACCACTTGTTTTTTCGCCACGTTTATAATTAATAGAATATACATAACTCATTATCATCCTACACACATAAATCTTGATACTTCCCATCTGAACTTCCAAATACACACAAACTCTTAACTTCCCCACTTAAAATAAACCTAACAGCTTTAAAACAGGCAAAATCAACTGCAACACTACCCCAAGTTTCTCCATAAAAACACGATCAAAAACCTATAAAAAAGCGGCGAAAAACAAATAAACCAAGATGGCGTCAAACGTCGCGTCTAAAATATTCAACTACCCTGCTCCGTCGATGTTTATTAATTAAATTTCATACGTTGTTCGCGTTCGGAAAGTGGCGATTTACCTGTAAATTAATTTCGCATCGGCTCTGACGTGTTCGGGGACAGCCCTGGCTTGTCTTTTGTAGGGTTGTCGATCAATATTTGCGAAAATGGTCATATGTCGACCTCTGGCGTTTGGTAAAATGACAGATCATCTCGAGGCTGTTGCTTATCAAGTAACTGATGAAGATTGTTTTAAAATGTCCAGATAGAATAGAATATTCTTTATTGTACACCAATAGGACAAATACAGTAAAGGACAATACAAACAAATATGTAAGAGTACAATAGGCGGCCAGATATGGATGATGAAGTCGTCAGATTTAGACTTTCTCGTTATTCAGTCTTGTGTACCCAGTAAATGGGTTATGAGAGGTCTGATAGGCAGTCGCCTTATGTAAAAGACTGGTATTCAGCTAAACTCGGTTAGACTGGAAACTCACTTTAACACAGTTTGGTTTTTTTAGCGATCATATATGTAACACGGGACCCTTTTACTTAGACTTCGCTGTACGTCCGTCTGTTTACTTGGCTGTCACCAGGCTGTATCTGATGATAGACAGCTCAAATTTTCACAGATGAAATATTTTAGTTGTAAAAACAAAATAAATTAAATATTAAAGGGGGCCAATAAAACCGGCCAATTGAAAATATCGAGAAAAAACGGCAAAAAATAATGTTTGATGTAAGGGAGCCTACATCAAACATTATTTTTTGCCGTTTTTTCTCGATATTTTCAATTGGCCGGTTTTTAACACCTAGTATTCGGAAATAGTATTTGGTTTAGAAATCATACAGCAAATAGTTTGTAAAGACTTGTATCTCTAAATTATGACAGTTGACGTTTATAATGCGTACATGGAAGATAGGTAGATATAAGATGGAGGGTATACCTTATACGGTTCAATCAACTACTCCAATATTTGATTGTCTCTTTGTGGTATCTAGTTTAATATTAATATTGACAAAGACGGCTTGATATATATTATTATGTAATGTATTATTGGTACATTTCTATAATAATATTTTAGTGCGAAATTAATTGTATGTTTACGACTAAACCATTGAACCCTTGATGAAACTACGACTTCGTGTGCAATCGACATTTCCGTAGACAAAGTCGCACTTATTATATAAAGTAAGCATTTTTTTGTTAAATTAAGCTAATGTCCATAATCTATCTTAATTTAGAACCAAACCCACAGATAGATGGAAGAATAAAGCCGTAAACGAACGTCTAAAAAAACAACAAAATTAACACATCACCGCAAACAGAAAACCACGAACATAAAAACATTACCAAAAGCTTATCATTTTAAAAACTACAGCCAATTAGCAGACACTACTTAATCGAATCGAATTAATTAATTTTTTAATTGCACAGCCCTGTAACGGCCAGTACGAGTCCCCAGGGCTGCCCAACTTCCACAATTTGGTTGGTACAAGTTGGGTTGTCCAACGTAACGTAGGTATTTAGTATTTACTGTTGCGAAATATTAATCACGTTGGTAACGAGTAACGCAGTGACGATAGCCGGACAGACGGCAAAGATTATGGGCGTGTGCAGATGCGGCGCGATTTGATTGATTTTTTGTAGATGATAACCTTTCAACGACTAAGCGACAGCCGGCTGTTGCGCTGCTATTTGTCTGTAATCACGAGTGTTCGAATGTTTAAAACCACACGTTGAAAGGTTAATAAATAAGGTGTTTAGTTTAAATGAAAAGAAACGAGAAATAGGCCAGCCGGGAATAGCGGAATTCGCGTCAGTCCCGTGATCGTCGCCTTAGGTGGGAGAAGGAACACCGGGGTGGTCTTTAGTCAGTAAGAGCCTGATAGACTCCTTAGGGTTAAGGGCTCTGTCAGACTCTTACTGGTAGAAGTATAGTTAACAACAAATTATAAAAATTAAAACTTAAGTTACGAACATTTTGATCTACGTTCTTAAATTCTATTGCAATAAATTTACAGTGAATAGCCACTAAACTGAATAGCTATTTAATTACCCTTCTTTGCCATAGAATCATGTGTAAAATGCAAAGTAAGCTGTAAATATATTTATTGATATTCTCACTACAAATGTGCGAAAATACCTTAGTGTTCGGCTAAGAGAGCTAAGGAAATATAGAGCGCTTAATACAGAATTATTCATTTTATAATAAATTTTTAACCTAGCCTAAGCATTCCATGTAGTTTGTATGAAATAATAGTATTCATTTATAAACAACTGTATCATGGAATTTTCATTGTAAAAAACACAGAACGTTTGAACTGAACAGTTGAACTTTTCATGAAATAATCAATGAAAGAAACGAATAAATCTTGTTGCTTTGATTCCGCACAATTTGTTTATTAGCATGTTGAAAATATAACTGGTTTTATTACTGCTTTGTTGCTAATAGTTTTAATTTAATTTATTAATTTATAGTTTTCTTGTCGTAACAGTTATTGGCTTTCGTCTGTCATTTTATGTAGTTTTTTAAGTTTATCTTGGATATCACTGACAGAGAACGAGTTTCTGAATATCGTGAGGAAACCTGAGCTTACAATTTAGTAGCTTTTGCTTGTAATTTTATATATCTGATGAGAAAAAGTAGCTTATGATATAAATACCTTCAAATATAAAATCGTAATTCAAAGCTTTGGACTTAACTTTTAATGTGTTTTTTTTTTAATTTTACAAAAACAAATTATCTTCTTCTCAGAGTGATTAAAGAGAATGGTTTATAGCACTCGCATATTACCACAGTAGAGAAAAGCTTGCAAGCAAAATTTTCTAAGGTTTGTACCAGCACCCGTGCGAAGCTGGGGCGGGTCACTAGTTTATCCATAAAAAGTCAGCGCGAGTCGCGTCACTCAAGTTGCGTAGGCAGAATTCTCAACACCTTGACTTCTCTGCCCAAATAATCTTTGCCCAATAACAGTATAGTTTCATAGCAAAAGTTCAGTTTACGAGCTGTAACTTAACCTAGATCACTCATCTGTTAGAGTCAGTGTAAACTGTAGAATGTAAACAAATTAAAATTTAACTCCGAACAAACAGTGTGCGTTAAATTTAATTGGATTGACACTAGACGCGTCAATGACGAAGTTTATATTGTTAACCGGGTTTATATTACATGTTAACATTGTTTTACAAGCTTTTATTGTTGTTGGGTTTTATTTATTCACCATTTAGTATATTGTTATTAACTATTTGGGACCATCTAATTTTATAATAGTGTTCTACTTCTATCTATATAACTAGCTGTTCCTCGCGGTTTCATCCGCATTACGTTAGGTTTATGGTTACTGCCTCGCTCCCGTTGGACATATGAATAATGTAGCTTTCGAATGGTGAAAGAATTTTTAAAATCGGTCCAGTAGTTTTTGAGCCTATTCATTACATCAAACAAACAAACATACAAAGTTTTCTTCTTTATAATATTAGTATAGATATTATACTTTAAACTTTCGCGTTGCATATTAATATTTTACTGTTTTACGGGATTTAACGCGCACGTACCTTTTTTATTTGAGCAGAGTCTGCTTGTGACCATGGCAGGTGTAACCCTGCCGAAACGTCAAGCGAAAAACAAATAAAAAAGGTACGTGCGCGTTAAATCCCGTAAAACAGTAAAATATTAGTATAGATTAAAAATAATAAAATGGTTGACTGACTAATTGTTGATATATATCAACGCACATTTCAATCCGATGATCCTAGAGACATGAAAATGGGAGGCTGTGTTCTTTGTAAAGAGTGAAAAATCCACTCCAAAAGGGGTAAAATAGTGGATCTAAGCAAAAAGGGGTCAGAGCCCATTCGTCTCCTAAGATTCGCACCCTGTACCCACTCGTCCCCTGGAACTTTTGAGGGGCCTATTCGTCCCCTGAAGAATATTTATTTTAATTCATTCTTCTAATATAATACATGTATATGTGTATACTGCAGCTTGGTAGTCCTGGTACAGTCGTGCAGAAAAGGGTAAAATAAAAATATAATAATTCCTTAAATATCATGTTTAAGTATTTCAAATAAGATTAAGTTTAATAAAATGTCTCTAGGCTATAGGCATTAAGTCAGTCTTCAAAATAATTAATCGATTCGTCGATCGATCGTTTTCTATTTAACACTTCACGTTACTGCGCGCCTAGTACTTTGGATTGATTAAGGTGATCTTGTGAGAAAATTAAGAATACAGTGAATTTTATATTCTCGTACATGACTACTTCACGTTACTGCGCGCCTAGTACTTTGGATTGATTAAGGTGATCTTGTGAGAAAATTTAAAATACAGGGAATTATAGATTTTCGTACATGACTACTTCACGTTACTGCGCGCCTAGTACTTTTGTTCTCTTAAGTTTTCAATCATTAATACCCGTTTTTTAACAAGCCATTCGTAAAGAGACAATATTACATCGTAAGCCTATCGACAGGTTATATTATTATCATGACGAATTATCATTCATCATACAGCTATGATGAATAATAATCCGTGTCTGTCTCTTCTTCACGCCTAAACCACTGAACCGATTTGAATGAAATTTAGTGCAGATATGGTCTGGGACCCGAGAAGGGACATAGGGTAGTTTTCATCCCGGAAATCCCCCGGGAACAGCAACTATTATTCCACGCGGGGCAAAAGCTAGTTTAAAATATCTGCAGAACAATAAAGCACTATATCTTTCCCATATTTAAGAGCGTATAAAGATTCTTTAATCGCCTTTAAATTCCATAATTGTAGTAACCATACAAGTTTGGCATGAAACAATGGAGAATATACTATAGAATATCTTCACGCCTTTTACAAGAAAATTCCCATAACGTTACCCATAAAATATTGCCACACCATATAATTATAAGAGGGGTAATATTTTTTTACGTTTGGCAACACTGCAATTGTCTGTCGACTTGTTGGCAACACTCGCAATTCGTGGAATGCTCATTTGTTAACTTATAATTGCAAGTAACTGCCTGTGTGCCTGTATGTATGTATGCTTTTACGGCTGAACCACCGAACCAATTTTGATCAAGTTTGGTAAGGTACTAGCTTTAGAAATGTTCTATTTTTATTGCGGAAAACGCAGGTACACATGCCTTTATTGTAAAATAAAGGCATTTTCTAACAGAGTGTGACTGTTATTATTTACTGATTCCTAAAAGTTACCAAAATTCTCTTTAAGTAAGTTAGCTAATTCTGTCTCTTTTTTATTTTCAGGTACGTCGACATTCTTCTTACAACACGACAACTACCAATTACGATTACAAAAGCAAGTATAACAACAAACCATTATCTATAAACATTTCTTATTAAAATGACCTATATTTTCTTTACGACAGCGGCAGCTAGGTAAAAAACTGGCGAAAGAACGAATCGTGCTTGTACACGAGGGGTCCGTATCTTGAAATGATGTTTTTGGCACTACAATGAATTGCTATTATTAATACACAAAGGAACTGAATTGATTGTATTCGGAAATAAATGTAATTATTTTAGATACAGCCGGAGCCCTTGGAATAACGACTGATAGTCAGCTGATAATTAAGCCGATATTGTTAGAGTTTCTTGAAAGTACATAATTATGTCGTAGCAATATTATATTAATGCCCATTTTTTTTAATGGAATGTTATAGAGTATCTCTGAAGTTTCTTGCTTGTTCATCTCCATAGATTTCTACCTACTTTTTGAAACCAGCAACTAGCGTCATCTTTCTAACTATCACCTCTAGACGAGTGGCATTGTAGAATAGATGGCAGAATAGAATAGGTTCTAAAAAGTATGGGATTGACATAAGCTTATGCTTAGTAATTTGACATCTCGTATCGAACTTCATTCTACCATCTACAATGCCAATTGTACACACCAACTTTAATTGTACACATGAATTTTAAAATTCTGATGTCCGTCTAAATTGTGTAATTTTGAATTTTATCGCTGTAACGTTGACCTAAACAAAAGTGTCTAAACTGTACATTAAGAATGCTGAACAAAAGTGTCTAAAAACGTACGCAAAGATTGGCACCGCGCGAAACTTCGTTTGACTCGATTTCTTAAGGATCCCTAAAAACTAACCAATGAACTACGCAATATAATTTCCTCTTAACTCCGTAACGGATTCGAATTCAATTACATCGTAACTCCTAACAATTCCAGTGCAACTAATTCGATATTATAAGTTAGTGCGGCGTTATTTGTTGTACCTAAATGTTTTGCTTCGTCAAGCCAATCTAAGTTGTGTAGACAACAATTATAAGTTTGGTCGCTTCCTGTCATTTTGTTTTAACTTGTTCACTTAAGTGTAACTTTGTATTCAGAGTATTCTGATGTTTCTTAGTGTTAAAGGGTTTTGACCTAGAGTCACAAGAAGTAATAACAAAAATATTCTACGTAACGGATATTGATTATGGCGGCCAACCGCCGAAATAAGAACCAGAATT
The DNA here is from genome assembly GCA_033675125.1 of Athetis lepigone. Classification (NCBI taxonomy): domain Eukaryota; kingdom Metazoa; phylum Arthropoda; class Insecta; order Lepidoptera; family Noctuidae; genus Athetis; species Athetis lepigone. The sequence continues at coordinate 5,699,147 of CM066234.1, read as the reverse complement.
TTTAACTCGATTAAATATTAAAATAGTTTGAAAAACAACGCCAAATGAAAACAAAACCGAAATTCTAACCAAGACCAATATGACTAAACATCTCGTATTTACTCCACGTTTCATCAGAAGGGTAAGCAGAGATGATACACAACTACTGGGATTTAATAAATACATAGTAAGAGCTTCTACTATGATAGTTTAATCTAGGTCAACCATTGTTTCTCTTCCGCATCCATCAACTTTTTTCATTACTTCAAAGTGCACAGTGCTCCAACTCACAGGTATCCTTTACACAAAAACTAAATCTAAAATATTTCCATTTAAACGAAAACCAACAACACGTACGCGAAACTGCAAAGTGGTACGAGCGAGTAACGACTGCAGACAAAAGTTCAAACTAAAGAAATCACGTTTCGCGAACCATTGTCACCTGCGTCCACCAAAAGTGCATTTCCCGGGCGTCGTGGGACTTAGTTCTACTTTTATTTGTAACCTAAGGCAACTACCACTCGCCATTCTTACAAACAAACACATTGAACAGTAAAAAATAAATTAAACTGCCTTTACTTTGTCAAAAACGAAATAAAAAGTACATTTTCCAAAAGTAACGGAACAGAAATATCCTGCTGTTTATAGCTGTTCCAAAAAATGTTCAAAAACTACAATGTTTCAACCTGACAAACGTTTTTATGATTCAACAAGAGCAGCTTAGCTTGCAGTCTCGGCGTTTTCTTCGTAGGAAAAACTTCAACGAGAGACGGAATTATAAATCGGGGCAGTCAGAGAGAGACAACAGATGTCTGGAATAGAACAAGTTCGAAAATTTACGGGTTGACCAGACCGTCAGTTTTTTGGCGTAGTAGTATAGTGCTTCGCCACACTGGGCGTGTAAAATTCATGTAATTTAAAACTTTTGTTGAATTAGTGAGTTTTTGTACGCCCGTGTGATTAATGTTACCTTTATGCCGAAGGTTGGGGGTTCCGAGGGGGGTGAAAACTTTTGCTATTACTTTGAATGGATGTTTAAATTTCTCAATAAAACTTCCTTGGAGGTTGTTTGGACTCGCATTGTGTATTTGATATTTTGACAGAGCATTTGGATCGAAGTTTCGTTTCGGAAGTCGGTGGAAACCGCTTAATAAACGTCTTTGTATATGTAGAAGGAAACTTTATATACGTGAAACTTATTTACATGGAGGCAATGCTTGATTTCCGCTGAAATTTTAGGTTCATCTGATATTGTCGTTTGTTATATAAGGTTTATTAGATCAAAGGTAAGGTAAGGTAAGGTTTGTTTGTGTTAGAAGGTCGAAATTGATCGTAAATTAAAACAATTGAAGGGTTTCTGCCGATAAAGTTTGAATGGATACCTATATAAATTGAACCTTGAAACCTAATTATGATAGAAATATATTGGATAGTGAGGTAATGGCAATGTATTGTATATAGTTCAACTGCGTAACAATAAATGTTTTGCCTGTTGGTCTAGTGACACTGCTAAGCTGGAGGTCGTAGAATTCGATTTCCATTCAGTTGAAATCTTTATGTAATGTGTTGTTGTTTGTTTGTTCTGCGTCTGGGTGTAATTGATATATAATGAGTATGTCTTTATATATTATATTAGTATGTATATCATTTGTGTTGCGGAATGTTTATAATAGTTACCGTGACCCTGGAACATAAAGGGCAATCGAAGGAACATGAGTGGGTTTTAGTCAGTAAGAGTCTGACACGCCCTCCCGTCGCACCCAGGACGGGAGCAGTCATTGGATGATTTCCCACTCACCAAAAAAAAAAAAAAAAAATGTATATCATTTGTCTGGTTAGCAAAGTTTTATCTACTTAGTTTGACAGTCTATTAGTTATATAGAGAGATTTATTCATTTGAGATAACAACGAATTAATCCACGCCTTTTCAAAATTACGCAGTTTCAATAATTATCTTACCCATCATCAATTACTTGATTAATATTAGTGTGACGTTTGATTAAAAATTCAAAGGAATTAACATTGACAACCATCGCCCACTCGTTAGCAAATTGTTTTACTAAAAATAGAAATTAAATCGGAATTTCAGCTTTAAAGGTCAGATTTTAAGGTGCTAATTAATTTAGCGTGGGGGAACATTAAAAAGAAAACCTCATTTTTAGGCAATAAATAAATACTGAAAAAAAAATTGGTGTCGTCAGGTATCTCGCTACTGTACTTTCATAAAAAAAAAAATACTTTCAATTGATATAAGGAAAATATTATAAGGAAATCTGGACTTTATATAGGTTCAAAATAAATCTGCATTCAATGCCCGTGCCATCTCTGAATGAGGCCTTTGGCCTGCAATGGGACAATAGGTTAGTATTATTTATTTATTAATAAAAAATGCATAACATTTAATTAACGCCTAAACTGAGAAAATGCTCGTATTTTTTAAAAGAGTATTATCTTTATAGTAGATTAGTAGTCTCTTTCGAACACACGTTGTTCGAGACACAATAGAAAGACAATAGCAGTGCGACAGCCGGCTGTCGCTTGGTGGTTAAGTATTGTTTTAGCTTGCTTAAATTTTTTTTTAGGGAAAACTCCTTAAGAGAAAAACAAATGAAGATTGACCGCCAAAAAATGCGAATACACAAATCATTCTTTAAAAAAACAGCTTTTACCCCCAAGCATATTTTGAACAATACATCTTACTTGACAACATTTAAGATAAGATAAATGGTGCTATCTGATAGCTGTGTACGAGTTGTATGCGCTGCGTTGTCCAGTTTTATCTGAACAACAAAGATGCAGCATCCCCGGCCATTTGTCAAGCTGACAACCTGGATACGTTAGTATACGATCATTACGAATCCTAGGACGTGTATTTTGCACTGGAGTTTTGGGGAATGTGGCGTTTTTACAAGCTTGTTTAGCTAGTTTGGTACAAAATTTGGAAGCCATCTTTGGACCAGTTCTTGAGGTCTGATTGGGGTGAAAATTTGCACGTTGGTTCAATTTCGATGACAATGAATGTTTTTGGTAAGCATGACCTGATTTTACACCCAAGATTGTCCGAAGAAGACAGCAATCAATGGTCGACAACATATTATAACACATTGTATATGTATGTTCAAACGGAACCTGATAAGAAATTCGTTTTAACAATTCGCTGGATTCGGGAATTAAACCCTGGAACAGACGCTCAACATTTGCTCTAGACAGGCAGCTGACATAAGTGAAAAACGCCCTAATACTCGAACGTCACTTAACTTTAAGACGCTCTCAAATCTATTGCTGTCTTTGTTACTTTTAAGGGATAAAATAAGGACAACAAGAGATTTGAGAGCGTCTCAAAGTTAAGTGACGTTCGAGTATTCGGGCAAAAGTCTGCAATTTTTTAAACTGATTGTCGGACTTTCTGACTTCTGACTACTCCTAAAGACTGTCAAAGATCTACTATGACAAGCAAGCTTATTTCAAAATTCCTAAACGATTTGACAAAAAAAATATGTGCTTAAATTAAAATATTTTCTTTATCAAAAGAATACCAAAGAAGAGTGACATCTAAATCTTTTGCGAGATTAACTTTTTGTTGAAAGCATTTTGGACGACATTCCAGACTTCAGATAGAAATAGAAATTATAAAAACGTCTATTCTTTGAATAAACTGATAAAATCTGTTTAAGTTGCTAATTATCTAAGTTTGAATTAACCTTTGAGGTCAATTAGTAGATTTGATAACAAAAATTGCGTAAGATTTGAAATTTGATAAATTATCAATTGTAGATAATTATATATTTACACAGCGTAAGTTTTAAATGAAATGGTAAATAGTCTATACTAATATTAATTAAGATGAAGAGTTTTGAATTATTAATCCTTTTGAACAAAATCTTTTAGTACATGATAACCAAATATTACTTTCTATAAACAGACACAAATTTTGTTTTTTATTACCATAAAAATGGTTAAGTATAGCACATGCACTGAAACTTTATTTAGAATGTTCTTAGTTCCTACCCATAAATATAAAAGAATATCGCACACTAAACATTTCTAGTACCAAAGCCGCGTTTACAAACATATTACCTCGCATACAAACTACACGCCAACAGTGGTAGCATTAAAGCAATCAAAGTTTTGCAGAAAACCCAGCATGATAAGTCTACAGCATTATAAATGGTTATCAAAGTTATCTCTTACAGACCAATAAGATTGTACCAATAAAATGAGGTTAACATAACATTATGTAAAAGTTTCATATAACAATAAATAAGTTTTCAAGGTTGTCTGGAGTTACTTGTTTCTATTGAACCTTTAGTTAGGTATAGACTAAGTTGAAAATAGCTTAGTTAAGTTGGTAAAGGATAAATTAAAGTTTTTCATTTAACACAACTATATGGAGGTACGGTTAGAGAAGTTACTGAGCAATCGGGTGCTATGTTGCGTTTCGCAAGTTTGATTCCCACAAATGTATAATGTCCCAGTGTTTAGGCAGCCCGCTTCCCAAAATGACTTTTGAATTCAAATTTATTTTCCCAAAGTTATCTTGGACATCACTGACATCTCGTGCCTCGGAGATCACGTAAAGCCGTTGGTACCGGTTGTCCTACATAGAACTTTGACAGTCGTTACGGGCCAGATGCCAGAAACTCTGACCAGTGTAAACCAAAGGATGTCGCCTAGTAACAGGATTGTGGAGGTCTGATAGGCAGTCGCTTCACGGTAAACAGGTATCCAGCTGTCTTTGGTTGGGCTGGAGGCTGACCCCAATAAAGTAGAGAAAAAGGCTAGGTAGATGATGAAAACTGTACAGGACAAACCATTGCATGACCCTCAGGTATGATCCGAGACGAGATGTTTGTTAAGACTCACGGGAATGGAACAGTAACCAAATAAAAGACTTACCGTGGTCCGTGGGTAAAGCAGCGGGGACGGCCAGTAGCTAATAAAAGTATATAATATTGAGTTAAGATTCAATACTCTCACCAAACCATTTAAACCTTGCAAATGTAAAATGACCAGAACAAAATTTAACAAAAGTAATAAATAGTAAATCTTATTGGCGTATCGAATAGTTTACTATACTTCCCACGATATCACTACCGTAGTTAACATCTTTAACATTACTTTATATAGATGTTAATATTAATTAGGTCGATGCTCACATTAAAATATATTCGAAATGGGTAATTTAACTTGCAAATAACAACAATCGTCTTTCGATATGAAAGTCGATTGTTGTTCACACAAATGAAGCGACCGATTAAAAATAAGTCTATGACTCTAGCCAAATCACAAGGTACGTCTTGTGGTCTTCTTGAGCTAAAAGCCGCTTATAAACTTTTAAGGCATGTACAGACTTACAAAATGTAACACGCAATGAAAGAATTTGCCGTCCACATTGACGGCCTGGGGCTCAAGTCTGCTATTGCAATAGAGGTTCAATGATCGACTTTTTACGTTTAACGCCAAACTTTTGATACATTTCCCATACAAAAACTGTCAAAGTTGTCAAATATCCCGCCAATGACTGATCATTAAGATACGATTGCAGTAGCAGACTTGAGTTCCTGTTCTGCGCGTCTGTTTTTAATCTGGGCTCTCTGATATACACGCAGACATTTAAAATATTCTATGGTAGCCATAATAACGAGTGATGATCCATCAGTAACAAGTCGACATTCCAACCTAGGACAACCAACAGAGCGATGACAAAAATACTGACTTTTTTACCACATTTTTGCCTATATTTAACGCCTATTTTCAAGCAGCAAGCTTGTCACCCTTTTTACTTAATTCAGGCATACATATAAAAGGTATTAGACGATAATACAGGTTGATGTACACGGCTGTATTAAGTGCGGTCGGGTTACCACCTGGGACTTGGCATCAGGCTGGCATTATACATACATGATGGTGGCGACGGCTTGACAGTTTGGCTTGATGCTTTATTATAGATGGTTTAGTGGATGTGGCTTGATAAAGATAATATAAAGGTGTAGTGACGAAAAGTTGTTGCTATGTAAATAATGGGTATACAACAGTGAAGCTTGTGTTCGAATATCTATACTAATCTTTATTAATTTTAAAATGCCGAAGAGTTTGTTTGTTAGAACAGGCTCAACTAAGAAACTGGACCGATTTTAAAAATTCTTATTGTGGTGAATAGCCTATTTATCGAGGAAGACTATATAACATCTCGCTACGACTTACAGGAGCGGAGTAGTCACCAAAGATACGAGTGACCGCGGGGAACAGTTAGTATTACATATAATTTCCCATGAATAGTTAGTTAGTGCAAAAGTGCAACGTCAATCATCTTTCTATTAATGGCGCACGCATACTACTCTTGATTTAAAATTTTGATTCCATCCAAAGGTTGTCTGAAAGAAATTGCTTGCTGCTTAATTGGCCGCCTATTGTACTCTTGCATATTTGTTTGTATTGTCCTTTACTGTTTTTTTCCTATTGGTGTACAATAAAGAATACTCTATCCTATTCTACTTGTTATTAGAAGATAAACTCTACTCGGATATCTTTTTTTGGGTGGACTGTAATATACCAATTCACTATCGCTTATCCTTTTAAAACAAGAACCTTATTACGTCATTCACTTACAACCAGACGGGACATAACATTCTACCCACTTTATCCCCAATTTTTTGACCAACACTTACCCAAAGCTAAGTACCAACGACAACTGACCAAAAGAGGGTAGTTTATTAAATATTCTTGTATTATGTCCCGCTGACGTCACGTCCGAGCTTACATTTACATAATTAAGGGCGGCCATCTTGAATCATTAGTGTGCTTATAACGTGTCTTTATTTTCACGTCTCTGTATACAGGGTGTATTTTTATGTCTCTTTACGGGTGAAAATATGTGTAAATATGTTTAGGTGAATAAGGAAAAGCTGTATATGTTAAAATAACGAGTAAAAGGATAAGTAATTTGATGAGGAAGACTTATGTAATTAATTATGTTGTTGTTGGCTAATTATTATGCTTTGTGTTGTTATGACATACTTAGACGCTCAAATGGAACGGAAAACCTTTATTAGTTAAATCTGTAGTAATATAACAAAAATACCGAGAGAATTAACACTAGCTTTCTGTTACGATAAATAATAGCAGCCTAATACTGTCTTACTGCAGGGCAAAGGCCTCTTCTCATACAGAGAAGCCTCAAGCATTCATCACCACGCTTACTCAAGGCGGATTGGCGATTTCGGACTCATATTAACTACAAGTCCAGGTTTCCTCACGATGTTTTCCTTCACCGATGTCTGAGATGTTCAGGACAGATTTTAGAAAGTACATATGAATGGAATAAGTCACATTGGTACTTGCTCGGATTGGAACCCACAACCACTTGTTTGAGAGGCGGGCGGGCGGCTTAACCACTAGGCCATCACGACGTGTTACGATAACATTACTAAATTGCTGAACCGATTTTGATAAGATTAATTACCCTTTAACCTTTCCGCGACCAAGAGACAGCCGGCTGTCGCGCTGCTTTTGTCTTTCTATTGTGTCTTACGTGTGTTCGAATTCGAAGGTTTAACATGCAACCTCGTATATGCAATAAACAACATTTAAGCAGACGTGGACTCTTGAAAAAGCTAGTAAGACAATACCAGACACGATTGCTCAGTGACTTAGCGATTGGCCGCTGTCCTGCGCGTACAGGTTCAGTTCCATACGAGACAAATGTTTGTATGGCCTACAGACAGGCATCTGTTTCGAGTCTCATTGTAAGTGTATGTGAGTATAAATGTTTTTAAACGTACTGAATATTAGTTAAATTCCTAGTGGGGAAGGCTACTATCTTTAGATACAAAGTGCACTTACAATGTAATAAGTAGAACACCAATAAAATATAATTTAGTGCGTGTTGATGTACTCATATACTTAACGACTTTCAACTCATTCTTGACGACAGTTCAGATTAGAGTAAAATGATGAATGGGGACAAATAAATACATCTGTCTGTTATTTATTAGTAGATATTTATAGGCCAAAGTTTATCTTCTAACCAATTAAAAGAGTATTTGCAGTGTCATCTTATGATGTAAACTTTTAGATTTTTGCCGATTTTGTATATTAAAGTAGAAATAAAAATAAGCCTATGTTCTTTCTTGAATAGCAGCCCGACAGCCGGCAGTCGGTTGGTCGTTGAAAGGTTAAGCGTAAGAGACATAATAATTTCGAAGTAACTCTGCAAAGCAACATTACTGTAAAACGTAGAAAGGTGCAGCTAGTTAATTATAGGTAATTTTCATTTACCTGTACTTTACAGGACTGGGTAGACCTACCTTTTTTATTATTCGATTCACGTTTTAATAACAAAACTAGGTTATGCCCGCGGCTACGCTCGCGTTAGAAAGAGATAAAAAGTAGCTTATGTCACTCGTCATCCTTTTAACTATCTCCATTTAAAAAAAATACGTAATTTCGTCGCTTCGTTTTGATGATAAAGACGGAAAAACAAACACACGTATTTACCCAATCATAATTTATTAAGTGTGGATATCAAGAGTAGAACATCTCTTAGATCATCTTTAAGTAAGAACATCTCTTAGAAATAACTGAGTAATTCGTTCAAATTCGGACTTAAAGTACCATAATTTAAATCTAACAAAACTCTATTACTAAGAAATTTTCTAAGAGTAATATTCTAATTTTCTAGCCATATTAACCTGTCAAATTGATACAAGTCATGCATAAAAACGCCGTGTCAGACCCATGAATAGATAAAGTTAATAATTGTCAATTATACTTTTGTAGATATAGAGGCATAATAAGACATAATTATAATGAAATATAGGTTCACATTCATAGATGAATATGCCTTATAATTATAGGAAATCGTTGAGAAATAATCGTTTTAAAGGTGAGGATTCTGCTTGATTATCTTTGGGGACTAGGCCAATATCATCTTTCGCACGGTGTAATAATTTATTATTTTTCAATTCTAATTTTTAATTTTTTAAAGGAATTTTATTATCTACTTTTTAGTAGGAAAGCCTCCTTTTTAAGTCGATCAAAATACACCTTCTCTTAAAATGTAACAAATACTTTTATGAAAATTGTGTTAATATAGTTAATATAGTTGTTATAGTTTGTTGGTTCAGCATAACGCGAGAAAATCTCAATCATACATGGCGTACAGGTTAATCTGAAAGGTCCTTTTTTGAAGTTGTCTAATAAAAAAAATATTAAAGATTAGCTTCAAACATTGCCTTAACAAATAAAATGCAACGTAACGCATCATTGTGTACAGGATTAGTATCTCAACAATATGGGTACTTATTACTAAACTTGTTCTATTAGTTTATTAAGATAGTATCTCGTGAAAAGGACTAATAGGCAAATTGTGAAGTTTTTTTTTAACTCAAACTCATCTTATTTTATTAAATATTCAATTTACTGTTTTGACTTCGTTACATTTATTAATAAAATTTAGTAAAATATATGTTATAACTTTTTAGAACCCGGACAAACGTACAAATAAACCGACAGACAGAAATAAAAATCTAGTTTTTTTTTATATTCAATGTGCAGTTTCGTCTTCGTTAAAATGTTATTATACACTAGCGACCCGCCCCAGCTTCGCACGGGTGTTACAAGTCTTAAAAATCCCGGCTTTTCTCTACTATAATGAGCATGGATTACACTTAAAATCTTCCTCTTCAATCACTCTTTCTATTAAAAACCTTTGTCCTTACTTTGGTATTGTTCGTCAAGACGTTGAGCTCCTTACGTGTTTTTTAGTTGAGCTTAACGACTTATGACAAATGCTTGCACTGTTTGGACAGGTCCACTCAAATCTGTGTGCTTCTATCATCAAGAGATCCTTTCAGTTTACCTTCATGGTCCTCGCATATTTTGACCAATACAATATTGTATGGACTTTAAAAGAGACTTTGACCTTTGAGTTCTTCTCAGAGTAGTCCAGCTAGGAAACACCGGCCCCATCGTTCGTTTAAAAAAAAAGGAAAAAGAAAATGACGTGTAAAAGTGTAATTTATTACCTATTTACAAAAATGAATCATTTATTCATTTAAAAAAAACCGCATCAAAATCCGTTGCGTTGTTTTAAAGATCTAAGCATACTTAGGGATATAGGGACAGAGAAAACGACTTTGTTTTGTACTATGTAGTGATATAGATTACAAAATTTCCTTCCTCACTCGCCTAATTTGCCAATACCAAATCCAGTACAGTCAGCATCATCAATCATGACCAGTACAGTCGGCTACATCATCAACTAACAAAGGCTATAATCACATGGTAATTAAATGTCGACTACGGATGCATGTTAACATAAATCTTTTGGAATTACCTTGGTAGCGCGAAATGCTGAAATATGGGTTTGTTTTACAGTTAATTCCGTAATGTTTGAACTGTGTTTTTGTTGAAAGAAATTGTTTAAAACAGGGTAAGAAATACCTACTTGGTTTTAATTGCGATTTGTGGCAATTAAACTTAAACAGATGTGATGTCCTAGCAGGGAAGGTCGCGTCGCGTAAATCGGCGGGTTTTGAATCTGGGCAAGTGTGTGACTTTTTAAAATAATGCACTATATAAAGTTTACCTGGGACATCACAGATATTGGTGAAGGAAACACATCGTGGAAAAAGCTGGTCTTTATTTGAATGTAAGTCTCATTATCGCCAATCTGCCTTCAGCAAACGTGGTATTCAATGATCGTCCCTTCTCTGTATGAGAAGAGACGTTTAACCTGCTGTGGAACAAAAACAGGCTGGTATTAAGAAAAGGCCAGCTACTCCTAAAAGTTCTGTTACCAACCAGGTATAAACCTAAACTTCTGAATTAATCTTTCAACGACCAAGCGACAGCCGGCTGTCAGGCTTTCTTTCTATTGTATCTCAAATCACGTGTGTTCGAAGGTTTAAATTGAAAACTTAGAAGAGTCCAATTGCACTATAATCAGACCTACCCCCACAGCCAGCGACACCCCAAACCAACGACACAGAAAAACCAAACGACGACACCCAAGCATTACCTCACAAAAACGAAAACAACACTAAATACCATTCTTCACAGAAAAAAAAAATACAATCACACGATTCCACTTCAATAATTTAGCTGAGAATTGTCAATACTCAATACAGAGCACAATGCGAAACATACCCCGCTTCAGCGCATTACACCCCCACCCTGCGATTACGCTCAGGAACCGTACCAATGATGGATAGCCGGAACTTACCGGTGCTCCAACATTGCTGTCTATACCTAGGGCTGCCTTAATCATTAGACCGACGCGAAGTTTGAAATCCCCTTTAATTTCATCCAAATGGTTTGCCTGTGAATTATGGCTTGTGATAATGTATGTATGATTCTGTCAGTGTTTCTGGTTGGATTGTAATGGATGAGGTGATTTGTCTAGGTTCTGGGTGAGATGCGTGTTTGTTTAAATAAAAGTGGTTGTGAAGAATTGGGGTTGAAACCTGTCTAAAACTTATGGATGAAATCTTTAGTTGAATTAATTGGCTGACGTGAGCAGATGTTGCACAATTCTTTAGGCTAACATGATTAAACCTATAAAATATTTTATAAACTTTGTTTTCCAATACATATAAAAACAGCAAAATCAGAAACCTCTTTTGTTAAATGTTGTACGGAGAAGAAAGTATTGCGCTATGGTAACCCTGTAAACACCTTGCTCCTTTTTGTTTGAGAACGTTTAAAATATGACCCGTCCCAGCTATTGACGTTTTTCATATCCGTATTTTGTAAATTTGCTTACCGTAATTTGTTTTTTAATGTTGTTAGCTCAATGAAAGTAGTTTTTTATTCGACGAACAGAGATTTATTTTCCATTTCGCCTGTTGTTTTTTTCAGTTGAATGGATTTTAAAAGCTGAAAATTAAGTATTTTCATTCTGTCTAGCTGTTTCCATCGGTCAAAAGTAGACTATGATGTCAAAAGTAGAATCTGTCAAATGTAGACTAAATGTCCTGAAGCTTCATTCGCTTATTTTCATACAAATATTTTATCTATTTTACTCTGTTAGTTGAATCAATTCTTAGTGCTCCTCTACCTTTCTATGTTTAATAAAAAGATCAGTGCAGTAACATGCATATGAACATCAACTCTTTAATTAACTTAATTGCACAACATCCATTTACTAGCAGAAAATCTGGAATGCAGACGAAACTTTACAAATGAACCACTAAACTTAAATATTAACTTATATTGTCCCACAACAGAGAAAGGGCCTACCTTTCTTCCAACTCCAAGAGGGCTAGTGTAGGTCAATCCTACCTGAAAGCGTCAAGCCCGTCCCGCCATTTTCGCCTAGCTCTACCAAAATGTCGATCGACATTCTAAGGTCTACATTGTCGATGGTTTTACTCATGTTTCGTTCGACATGCAAGCGTGACTAGCCCAGTCTTAAGCTTGGCTGATTTCTGTCTTGGAGCGCAGCACCCTGATTCTACAGAGGTCTGTGAATTTGTCTTCCGAAATTCTGTGCTCTATTGCGCATCACTAGATATACGCCAAAATTTTGTCACGCTACGGCTACTGGCCTGAATGGCCAAAACCCCAATTTGTAAGCCACAAGGCATGAAACTCAAACTTTGTAGAATTAAACGTGAAAAGAGAAGTTGAGTAAACGTCTTGCGGTTACAGACCGAACTAAGAGGATCATAGCGTTAGTGTAACTTTGTGGTTTGTTAAATAACTATTGGATGTCAATGAAACCGTAGCTTGAATACGTACAAGGTTACAGCGCTGAGGGGAGGCGGTATTTGTCTTTATGCGTATTGCATTTAAAGGGTTTGTGGTGTGAGAAACCCTAACCATGTTTGGAACACGGTATATATTTAAATAAATAGGTAGTACTTTTTTTGTTACTGAAATTAATTTACTTATTCTATTGATGGATACGCCCACACCCAAAGTTTCCAACGTGTTTTAAAAGTAGTCGTTTTTCGAAGACAGTTTTTTATGAAAAGACGATACAATTTATGTTGAAGTCGATGATTAAGTAACAAATCAACAAACGTAATTGCCATATTTTAATTAAATAACAGAAAAAGAAAATTCTTAATAATCTTTACCTCATATAAGAAAAAATATAACTAAGTCAATACCATTAAATAAGTATCTAATTGTTAGGTACACCTTTCGACAAGTATTTTACAAAACGACCTTCCCTTCCTAAGGACAAAAGATAACTAAGCTAGGTGTAATTACAAATAAGAATGTTATAATTACACACATCATCATGATCACGACAAAAAAATACATCTGCATTGTAAAATTCAAACAATCTCCTTTATCAAGCCGTAAGTCTAATAAGCAGCGTAATTACATAATCGTAGTGTGATTACAATGCATTAGCTCCCATACGAGGCAAGATTGAAAAAACTGCAACACATTACATTTTAATAACGTAATTGTTGACGGGCTCTGACGCGTGGCATGCATTTCCTGGTCTCGCGATGTTTGAATTTTTACCAGATTTCAGAAATATGCGACTAGATGTAGTTCTTAATTTAAAAAAAGATGTATTGATTGGTCAATAGTATTTTTTTAAAGTCGGACTTAATTCATATTTATTTTAATTGTATTTTTTTGTTTTAAATGTAGTTTATTACATTAAATTACTATTATTATGTTGTTGAAACTTACACATATTTGTAACAACTAATGTACACATGAATGCAATAAAGACTTTGAGTTTGAGTTTATTAGATTATATATATATTTTATCGTTTTGTTAAACCAAGCTTTATAAATTTCTATAAAACCTACTGTATATATGTGAACTAATGATCTGTTTTATTCTTTTCAGGTATTTTTAAGTACATTCCAACACAAAGGAATCGTAAGTTAGTCACGTAAATAATTATATTTTAAATACTTAAATTAACTTAAAACTGGCTTGCGCCGTAGGTGAGTTATGGACTGCTGTGTTGCGATTGCGGGTTCGATTCCTGCATGGTACAAATATTTATAGAGCGTATACGCCTTATACAATATGTGTTTGTTATAAGTCTGGTTTTATCTGTATATGTGAGTCTTTATATAATAATTAAAATAAAATGGCATCAAAAAACTCCTCCGCATCGCTGTCAACCGGTAAAGTGCCCAAGAGGCTGGCAGCATTGCCACGTTGGATGGCAATGCTAAGCCTCTGGCCAAGATGAAAGCCAGCCTTTGGGTCACGAGAAGAGTCAACTAGTCAAATAATAATATATTGGTAAACCTACAATACAAGAAAAGGTCCTTGTGTAGGGGAAAGGTTTCTTATTTAAAAGACATATTGAAACTATCAATAAGCCGAGACAGTTTTAATCAAAACATTTTATATAACATTTAGGAAAAAGTCAAGAAAACTGTAAAGGTTTATTTATATCCCAACAGTACACTCTCAAAATCAATTTCCCATTGAAAATAAATTGGTACATTTCAATGAACGGTATGACAGATGAAAAACAATTTTTGAACATCAGTAATTGGCTGCTATTTCAGCAAAATATATCGGAAATTGAAACATTTCGTTGTAGGTGCGGCTTGAAAATAGAAAGGACAGCTTTGGAATTATTTTTTATTATAGGTAAGGTGCCCCGGGGCTAAAGCGACTACGGGGCTATTGTAACTAATTAACCATTCGACGTACTTCGACGACCAAGCGACAGCCGGCTGTCGCACTGCTATTGTCTTTCTATTGTGTCTCATATCCTGTGTTTGAAGGTTTTTAACAACTTCGTTATTATAGGGTTTTTAATATAATAATATTTAATTTAGTTACAATAGCCCCGTAGTCGCTTTAGTGCGGAGAATGGTATTAATCTTCGACATAGCATAGTGGTTAAAGAGTAATGACTACAATAATAGATAGTAACAAATGTACTGGGACACTTACACACGGCCATCTGATCTCAAACTAAGCAGAGCCTTACTATGGTAACCAGACAACTGATATACATACTTAAATTATTTATAAATACATTATAGATAAATCACACCCAAAAACAGAACAAACAATCGTGCTCATCACGCAGAGTTTGTCCTGGGTGGGAATCGAGCCCACGACCTACGGCTTAGCAGTCAGTTTCACTAACTACTAGACTAACAGGCCTGTTGAGAAAACTATTCAATTCATCCGTACTAATCCGTACTTTCGTACTAATATTATAAATGCGAAAGTAACTCTGTCTGTCTGTCTGTCTCTTCTTCACGCCTAAACCGCTGAACCGATTTGAATGAAATTTGGTACAAATATAGTCTGGGACCCGAGAAAGGACATAGGATAGTTTTCATCCCGGAAATCCCTCGGAAACGGGAAGTTGTACCCGCGGACGTAGTCGCGGGCAAAAGCTAGTAATTAATAATTATGTCATTTTCTATATCGTGGACGTCACCGAATCACTTGGTAAGAATTCAAAGTTGGTCCCGGTTGTCATTCGTTGATCAAAACAGTCGCTACAGGTTTGAAGCCAGAATGTCTTACAATTACTATAACCATGTTGTTCCCGAAACTGACGAGTGGTTTAAGGTATTTTTACTCAATATTAATATTCTACAGAACCCTTACGAGTGCGCCTAGACGGTTTTTAGTACCTACTAACAGTTATTATTACGCGTATTTTTAAGTACTCTTAATTAAATATTTCTACGCAGTTTGAGTATTCAGGTTCAGATTTATGAATACCTGTGTTAGCGTTTTCTAGTATTCTTTACTCGTAACTTCTAATTTAATTTAGATCTGAAATTAATACTCGTGAAAATTTATTTAAGACTACGAAGTCATTAAGTTATGTTTTAGATAGGATTTTATTACAATTAAAAGTACATTGTAATTTAACAGTATTTTAGCATTAAAATACAATAACGTCACGTTTTTGCCTACGGGAGCAGGGCAGTAATCAAAACAGAGTATGAAACCGCGGGATACAGCTATTTTTAAGACATACATTTACTTTTTTTTATGTACAAGGTACAACTAGCTTTTGCCCGCAACTTCGTCTGCGTGGAATAATAGTTCCCGTTCCCAGGGATTTCCGGGATGAAAACTATCCTCTGTCCTTTCTCGGGTCCCAGACTACATATATCTGTGCCAAATTTCATTCAAATCGGTTTATTGGTTTAGGCGTGAACAAGAGACAGACAGACAGTTACTTTTGCATTTATAATATTAGTATGGAAATATGGATTTAGTAGTGAGTCCTCTAAAACGGTCATTCACAGAAGAAACCGCGGGCAAAAGCAAGTTAAACATACCATCACACATCATTATACCCATAATATAAACCTACATCTCAAGGCCAAAATAATATTCCCCCCCAAAATTTCTATGGGGGCCTTTCATACCGTAAAAAGCCATGATACCATTTGTAACAATTACCATTGATTTGTCCCGTCTACGGTGATATTTCTCAATCATGACCCTATGGAGCTTTGGAGGTCGATTTTGATACTTTTCTACAATGGGTCTTTTTGATACTTTTCTACAATGGGTCGTTAATGTATGAGTAAAATGTTTGTGCGTTAGTAAAGACAGAAAGAAAAATATTTTTTTAACTGTATTGAATGTTGAGTTGGGTTAGCAAAAGCTTATGCTTTGTATAATGCTAGGTGTAGTTCTTTGTTCAAAGTATTACGAAATTATGCCTAGTAACAAGTGTAAATAAAAAGAATTTATTAAGACCGCGCCTAAGCTATCAAAAGCTTGATGAATTCAAATCATTAGAACAAATTTTTGATAAAATATGTCTGAGAAAAATCGACAGATTTTTTAAGGCGTATGTATTTTTTAACAAATCAGTTACTATCTTCATCTTCATCATGGACCTTCCTCTGGGAGGTTTGGTTTCCGCACTAAGTCCTCTTAGGTAGAACCATTGTACGTGAATCAGTAAGTATCACTTAGAATACAAGACAGTATGACAGCTGTCCTAACCAGTGTCTTGTTGTAATGAAGAGGTCTGGAGTTAGTTCTGCTTATCCCCAAATTGTATAGTCGTGAAAAATTCACTTTCACGCCCCCATTTCAAAATTAATCTTCATCAGAATGATTTGGTTTTTTACTTATTAGGACCCGCATGTTTTCGTCATTAGTCATTCTTGACATTATATTCTAGTTACGGTCGATTTGTGCTAAACGGTTTAATTAATAAAGAAATATGATTATTTCAATTTTGAACATTGACAAAAGGTAGGTGCTTAGAGCTTATTTCCCTGTAGCATTGCAATTTGAAGACAATTAAATTATTCTGGTCGTGACTTCTTTAGAAAACGTCAAAGTATGTCTTATTTGTACCATAAATAAATAAACCTTGATATACTTACGCTCAACCAAGCAGTTTATTGTATTCAGAATTCTTCAATCCGTCTTCAAACATTTTATTCCACCTCATTACCCTGGCAAAATATAGATTGCCAGGAAAATGACCGCAAAAAAACAAAACACGGCCATATGTCAATCTTTTTGTGCAACACTGCAAAAAAGAAAGCAAACCCTATCTCTTAAAAGTTAGGGTTGTAATTCCCCTGTTTATTAATGTTGATGGAACGGACAAGTTTGTCTGTTTGTCACAAGACGTCGCGGCCAATTTAAGGACGAGACAAAGACTAAAAAAAAACTTTAATAGCTAGGACATGCGTCCCTTTCAGACGACTGTTATTTTTAAACAAAACACATGTAAAAAAAGGACAAGATTGTCGACCGTGATTATGTTGTTAGTAAAACGTTTTGCCGTTCAATTTTAATCTTTGAGCCCTGAACTTAAGTGTTAAATTGCATTGCCAGTTTCTGTTGTGTTTAACTTTCATGGGAAGCAAGTATTTATTGTTAAACAGATGTCTTTAATTATATAAATAGGTTTAAGTTTAAGGATTTAAATAATTTAGTTATAATACTTGCCTATTATATCTCACTGCAGACCTCTCTTCTGATACAGAGAAGGCAAGAGCATTGAATTCGGATTTACATTCGTACATACTTTGTTGTACTATAATAATTAATATTATAAACCCAAAAATAAACTATGTCGGTCAGTCTGTAACACTTTTACGTCTAAGCTACTGAATCGATTTACAGGAATTTTGGTACAGAGATAGTCCATAGTCTCAGAAACTCAGTTTATTGCAAAAACAGGGTTGTTAGGTATTAAAATCGGGCTAAAGCTATTTCATTTTGAATCCATGTTTTTTTAGTCTGAAGTATCCAAAAACTTCAAAAAGAACATTATGAATTTAAAAAGTCTCATGGTACTTGCTTTTTTTACACTATCCGCCATCTTAGATTACCACAATGCACTGCTTTGCATAAACTCCTATCACTATTACCCCAACTTTATGCTTGCTCCGACAAATCTAAATAAAAATTCGCTGCCACATGCAACTTGCTAGTTGATGTCCCTCCAATCAATTGAATACGGGCAAATAAATATATTTGAATAAATAACGCACGAGGCAGCCCTATCTCGAGCAATTGGCGTCAAATTCAGCGCTCGGTGAAACATCAAAGCATGCCGACATGTCGCTAGGGTTGCTGCGCTATTGATTTGTGCGCGATACTTTGTGTATCAAAATATCTGTGTGTAAAAGATGGATAGACTTGTTTGCTTGATTTTTATCTGGCTTAAATTCCGTTTAGAATCCTTACAAAGATTTTTTTCTCTTTTTTTGGCAAACTATACTGTCTCACTGCTGGGCAAAGTTCTCCCTCATAGCCTTCCACTGCTCTCTATCTAATGCCTTCTCTGGCCAATCTTCTATAAAAGACTGTAAGTCGACCCGCCAGTTTTTCCTAGGCCTTTCTTGGTCTCAGGGACAACCCCCTCCGTGCAACAGGCGTTGCACGGAGGGGGTTCCGGAGTAGTCATTTAAGAGGCAACGAAGTCCTTAACGGAGTCTATTAAGTGCTGATGGTGATCACCGGGGTGGTTTTAGTAAGGTAAAAATTTCACACTCCCTGGATTAATCCCCAAAGTTCAGGCGCCTTTTGAAGTTTTCCCCTCCAAAACAAAAAAAGGCCTTTCTTGGTGATGACGCCGTACTCCGGCACCCACTTCGTGACGAGTAGCCCATTTGTGCCCATCCATTCTGCATAGAAAAGTTATTAATCATTTTTTTTGTACTGTTAAGGTATTAAGCACATTGCCAAGATGCTAGTTATTTTCTCCCATTTCTTTCCACTATGTTAGGCTTTGCTTTAAGTATTTCCGGATGTAGCTTATCATTGTTTTTGTCATTGTTAGACTTTTTTTTAGACTGTCTTCATTGTTAAACTGTCTATCAGACTTCCACAACTCAGGTACTGGGAAACACAAATATTCCTTGATTAGACTGCTTGTCAGAATATCTAGTTCCTGATTCCCAGTGACGACCGACGACGATCTACGTATGACAACCGGGATCGGGACCAACGACCTTACGTGCTTTCTGCACGGGATGTCAATGACATCCGAGATGAAGTTATTGCCAAGTTTCTTGTATATACTCAAATATCGTAATGATTATAGTTTTTAGAGTAGATTTACATCATCTTATATTTAAATACAACTAGATTATCTTTAGGATACAATTTAAATGATCACCAAGAAAATCTTATTGCTAACCAAAATGGATTAATGGTCACCAAATTTTGCTAGGTTAGGTTACAACTGTGACCACACAACGCGCCAGATCTACTAGTGATTCATATAAAGTTTCAGTTTTCAGTCAAATTCATATAAAAACCAAATTGAATTTAGTTTATAATATTTTAAGAAATGTTATTTGGTGACCATTTATTCATTTTGGTAACCGTTTAGAACTTTTTTGGTAGTAAAATTGGTACTTTTTTGGGCGGTGTTTATACACAAGCCTTATCTTTACATAGTATAAAACAAAGCTGCTTTTCGCTGTCTGTGCCTATTTGTGCCTGGATCTTTAAAAGTACTTAACGGTATTTAAACCTTTGAATGCACGTGATTCGAGACACAGAGGGTCAATAGCAGCGCGACAGCCGGCTGTCGCTTGGTCGACGAAAGGTTAATGCGTTTTTTAAAATAGATAGAGTAATTCAATAGGAAGATTTATGTATATAATACATGCATATTTCTGTAAAAAAAATCCGAGGTTTTTAAAGATTAGTAAAACACATGAACTGGGGTATTTGGTCATTGGTCACTAGTATTTATTAAAAGAAAGTTGTTGTCATACTTTCATTAAGCCAAATTCAATAAACATGATCATACTATACAGCAGTGTGTAACATCCTAACATCCAATATCCACCGTAATCCAGAATATTGATATAGTCAATGGCTTCACTAAGCAATGATGTACCGTACGGTAGCCAGTTCGATGCCCGGGGGTGCAATTACGAGTATCAGAGGCAAATTTCCTCTCACACTGGCCTGGCGTGGGTTAATGATAATAACCCTTATGGATATGGCATTGTTTCACGATGTATATTATATTAATGTTATCTATTCCTTGTAGATGGAATGTATTTTCATATTTGACCTCATTTCGTTGGCTACCGTGTTGTTTCTATAAATAGTTCTTATTATTGATTCGGTGGTTTTTCAAGGTTAATTATGGTTTTGGTTTATTACGTTTCTTTTATTTCAGACAGCTTTTGCCCGCGGCTTCGCTCGCGTTAGAAAGAGACAAAAAGTAGCCTATGTTACTCTCCATCCCTTCAACTATCTCCACTTAAAAAATCACGTCAATTCGTCTCTCCGTTTTGCCGTGAAAGAAAGACAAACATACAGACAGACAGACAGACAGACACACTTTCCCATTTATAATATTAGTATGGATGACGTTCAAAATTGCCAAATAGACCTTTTTTAATACATTTATTAGATTAGGCCAGCTCTTTTGGACGGCTTTTAATGACTTATATAATTATATTATACACGTCATTGTTTTTTGAAGTCGGCATTTCCTAACACTGTCTCAATCTCTGAAAAAAAAACATGTCAAACGGTCTCAGCGATCATCGCCTCTTTTCCAGACATAATTTAACGCTACCAATAAAAGGCTTTCAGAATACGATAGACGGGGAAGTGACCAACGTTTTCTGAGACTTGGAACTGCATTTCCAATCCTTCAAAGCTACTCTAGACTTACCCAAGACTATTTTGACCTTTTTTTTTTTGGTGAGTGGGAAATCATTTAATGACTGCGCCCGTCCTGGGTGCGGCTGCGGCGGGAGGGCGGGTCAGACTCTTACTGACTAAAACCCACTCATGTTCCTTCGATTGCCCTTTATGTTCCAGGGTCACGGTAACTATTATAAACATTCCGCAACCCCGGCAGGCGTGGCCCTGTTGGGCCCCTTCCTGTGCTGACTCCTTCTCTTTGAGGCGCGCGTGTAACACTAACGCGCCGTCGACGCGGTCCTGGTCCTAGCCGGGCGGCGAGCTACACTACTTTGACCTTACCGTTAACTCTTTAGTACTCATAAAGACGATTTTTATGTTATTCTTCTTTCACAAGTTTCTGGAATCAATTGAAATAAGCCATTTTAATGCTTTTCTAAGATTGTAACATTACCTTTTATGTTATTTTGTGTTTTATTCAAACTGCGGAACTGACTTTGGTGTGCCGACGGGTTTAGACACAATTGAACCTTTTGTTTTGGCTTGTAGGC
This sequence comes from Athetis lepigone, assembly GCA_033675125.1. Taxonomy (NCBI): domain Eukaryota; kingdom Metazoa; phylum Arthropoda; class Insecta; order Lepidoptera; family Noctuidae; genus Athetis; species Athetis lepigone. The sequence continues at coordinate 5,677,550 of CM066234.1, read as the reverse complement.
GGGAGTAAAGTTTTAGTTTGATCATAAATTATTTAATTTATATTCTGTCTAAATTATTTATTAACCGTTTCCATGAAATATCTGTAAATCGGCATTTGAAATTAACAGTCTGAAACAAGCAATGAACCAACGCAGCTCTATAATGGAATAATTTTACTACAACAAATTTAAAATCAAATTCATAAATACTGCAATAAAATTAATTTACACAACAAATTAATATCTAGATTTATCTAAATCAGTAGTTTCTGTTGATTTTATGTATTTTAACGTGCACATCTCATTAGGTAATTTTTGGAAAAAAATTAAAGAAATTAGAAAAAGTAACTCTTATCCGTCGATGAAGCTTCTAGGTTTTATAACCTCATACTATGACCTATAGGAACAAAGCAGTAATCAAAAACATTAAAACATTTAACCTTTCGACGACCAAGCGACAGCCGGCTGTCGCGTTGCTATTGTCGTTCTTTTGTGCCTCAAATCATGTGTTCGAAGACCTAGAATATTTGTATATCGGCACTAAATTGCCCAATTCCACACGACATTACACTAAAATCGTCAGAAATCGGTATGATTAAATTCTAATTAAGGGCTGACGCATACAGAAATGTGCAAAGGTATGCACAGGAATTACCGTATCCAAACATAGCAATGCGACATGCGTTGTAACATTCAATTGGACATCACATACTAGTTACAGGAATCTAGTGAAGTATTTTGTGACAGCCCTGTGTTGTGCATGTATCGAAGGCTTAGTACGTATTTCGGCCGCTCAAATTCGCCCGGTCCGGACGAAAGAGGAATTTTATTAGTTTTTTGGTAGGCACCGCCGATACTTTTTGTACAGTCTGATATATCTTTAAATTCTCAAAGTATAGTCAGCAAAGTATATAAGTTTACAGGGCCGTCAGATACAGTTTAAGTTTTCTCATAAACCCTATGTGGGTTTATTTTCTAATAAAATTTAAACTATAGTAGAAAATGACTAGTTCTTCAATAGGTGAAATTAAATTTGAATACATTTATTGGTTTTCAAGAAAACCTCAATTGTAGATGACGGCGTTGTATACTTATATATACATAATATTCTTTTTACTTTATTTTGTACTGTAAGATTGTAACAGGTTTTTACATCGGGCCTATCAAAATTATTTATAACAACGACCCATCCCAGCTTCGCATGTTACAAATACGTGAAAATCTCGGATTTTCTTTAATATAAAATGCACGTATTAAACACCATCCTCTTGAATTACTCCGTTAATCCGTTGCGAAGATTATTTTAATGATCTAAGCATATGTAAGTACAGGTAAAGGAAAGCGACTTTGTTTTATAATAAAACTAGCTTTTGCCCGCGGCTTCGCTCGCGTTAAAAAGAGACAAAAAGTAGCCTATGTTACTCTCCATCCCTTCATCTCCACTTAAAAAATCACGTCAATTCGTCGCTCCGTTTTGCCGTGAAAGACAAACATACAGACAGACAGACAGACACACTTTCCCATTTATAATATTAGTATAGATTCCTGTTTCGACCGGACCAGACGAATCTCAGCGGCCGAAACACGTAAAGCCGTATCGAATTCCTGAGCTTCGAATACCTCAGTACCCTGTGTGTCATTTACCTATACAGCTTTCAGGTATTCCTATTAGTTTCATTCAGCCATTTTTGTTATGTATTTTTGGTCAGGACAATTTGCTGTATTGTAAATTAAACAAACATACGTGATTCGAGACAATAGAGAGACTAAGCGCGACAGCCGGCTGTCGCTTGGTCGTCGAAAGGTTAAATGTTCGATGTAATTGTGGTTATTTATATAGTATGTAGTACAGAATATTCGTGGTTTTTGATAATGTTAGGTAGTAAAATATAATTAGTTTTGTACCAATAATTTATTGATTAGTTTAATTATTATTTTCGTTTATTTGTAGTTAATTTATTTGGCTTTCAAATGGAAGCTATGTAGAATTGATAAAAGTAGAATTTGCACTTGACGTCGTTTTAAAATCATATTTTAGTGTGTAATCAGACTTTTCAATAATATATTATAACATTTTCGCAAATATGTCTAAGTAGAAAGCGATAATAAAAAAACAAATTCGTTCATTAAAAATACGTAACAATTTGCATGTATTATAAATCAAGAGATATTCATCAGCCTCCCCTCCATACAGCTGATTTGAAAGTTATTTAATGTTTTATTCTTTGAAAAGATGTACAGAGAAAGTTTTTTGCCCAAGTACCTATATAATATGTGCAATGAATAGTAATTTTACATGTAAAATGAAGAATTTTGGTTAAATCTACGTTTAATCTGCAATTTTCTTTTTAGTTATTTCAAGCAAGTCGCTGGGGCTGACATCTGCTATTGCAATAGTGATTCGATGATTGATTTTTAACGTATAACCAGGCGTCCGTCACTCGCTCAAGGCCACGCGTTTTATGCCTACCGCTTCGCGTATCGTCGACGATACAACGAACACCGGGCTGTCGCGCGCCCGCCTGAGTGCTCGCGCGTCACGGGTACAGCGCTGACTATCAAAATGCCGAAACCACGTAATTATTGCCTGATTATTGTGCAATTCCCCTGTTTCCCAATTCTCTTTTTTCCTTTTTGATTATTTATTAAAATTATTCACGCGGTTTTGGATATTTTCGACACTAAAATATATTAGTCGGAAATTCAAAGAACGAAAAATATGCACCAGTCAATTTATCAAACTAAAAAATATTTGATCAACAAATAAAATATTAATTGTTTTTCTAAAACATTCGTTTTATTACCATTGTCATCATACGTATAACCCTAGCAGATTTGCTGGACGACACGCACACACGTTAGTCGCGCGGCGGGCAAAAGAATCTCAACTCTCTTTGTGCGTACTTATGGTACATTTCTCCTTGCTGCAAACAACTGGTATTATTATTATGATTTTGTAGGCTATTATAGCGTAGGTATTTTGGTTTTTGTATTGGAGTGAAGTATCTGTTACGTAGTAACTATTTATTAATCTGTGGTATAACATCAAACTTTTTACACATTTCCCTTACAACTCTGTAAGGGAAATGACATGGGCCTTTTAAAAGTTATCGCATATCCGGTCTATGACTAGTCAATGCGTCATGATTGCAATAGCAGACTTGTGCCCCAGATTTTAAGTGGTCATCATCATATTGTGGTTACTGGTACTAGACATATTCTTGCAGGACGTCATAGCAGGATTAAAGAAAAACAAATCAAGCCACCAGGTTTATTAATTCAGTAGTTTCTGTATGAGTTCGCAAGATTTTAAGTTTGTATGAAAAATCCCCGATTAAATCATTTGAAGCCTATTTGAACTCTGGGCAATAACAAGACAAACAAAACATAATTCTTATTAAGGAACTTGCTATCTTTGCACTTATCAAAATGGTAGATTTTACCTAACAAGTATCCACAATAGTAATGTTTTAATAACAACTCTAATCAATACCAACTATCTTCTCATAATATAATTTTAACGCCGATATAAACCGCGAAACAATAGAATCACACCCCTATACAAGGGAGGGGGTTCAGTGACCTTCTATTGTTACAATACACAAGCAAAACTCGACCCTAAAACATAGGCATAAAGTTCAAATTAACGTGACATGTCAACCATTTTGATTATCATTTTAACAGCACCTACTCATAGTTTGAGGTGTAACTAAAATTTCGAATTTATTATGCTGATTCTTTGGTATTCATTTTTGAGGGTCGGGATTCCCGACCCTCAAAGAACCTTAGAGGTCCAAGGTTCATTCCCGACTCGGGAATGAACCTTGGACCTCTAAAGGCATGATTTATGGTGCGTATTGTGTAGTGGACAATAGTGGATGTATTTATTTTGGTTGAAATAAGTTCAAGTACTTTTAGGGGGGACACATTGTTGCGACGCGACTTTGCGACGTAGTCGCGCACATTTTTGACAAATATAAATTGAAATAGAAGGTGAAAGATATTTTGACCTTTTAGCGAAAGAGGTACTTACATGGGTACTATTATATACTAGGTGGGTAGTATTGTATCCTATCCAAACATTAATAAAACTTTCTGTCTGTCCATCGTGATTAAATTACTAAGTAAACAGGTTTCATGCAGTTTTTATCAGTGTACAGAGTAAATGCTAATGAAGGGTGGTTATAATCATTAATATAAAAGAGAAAAGTTGAAAATTTTAAAAGCTTTGCTACAGCCGTGAGTAACTGTGATAAAAAAATAAACTGGAAGAATAATAAACATTATTGTTGCAATTTCTGATACCAATTTTGATTAAATCGCGGTATCTCTAAATTAGACGTCACCGTGTGACCAGCCTTAAGCATTAGCGCAGTTTCATCCACAAAACTGCACAACTGTCATTGGTATGCAAAACGTTAAGTCGAGGGTGTGTTCAAGCCCTTAGGGACTAAAATTTCAAAGTTTTAGCGTACATGTGCAAGCGCCTGTATGTATGTATGTATGTATGTGTTTAACCCTCAGCCACTTGTAACCCCCAGTACGCACGTGGCCCGTTTTATTAAGTGTTTTAAACGGATTTAGATAAATTTATAAAGCACTTGATGGGTTTAGAATGCATGATTTTTTTAGTAGTCTGTCAGTCTGTCATGTTTAATGGAGAGGTTTTAACAATGTGAAGGATAGTTTAAATTGTGTCTGTCAATGCGTATTTATTAATAAAACTAGCTGTCCCCCGCGTTATAACAGATTTTTGGTTACTAAAAAAAAGGTAAACAGTATTCTATGTCCGTCCCCTGGTCCTAAGCTCCCCACCAATTTTCAGCCAAATCGGTTCTGCCGTTCTTGAGTTATAAAATGTGTAACTAACACGACTTTCTTTTATATATGAAGCAGTTTTTTTCTTTCATGTTTGTATAAACTTGCCTATTGTGGCAACTGCCTATCGGTTTAGAATAATTATTTCTGTTAATAATAGCTATATTTAATAAAGAAGCTTTTAACATCACTTGGTTACTTGTAGGCGACTCTACTGATTTCATTCAACATTTTTTCATTCCCAAATACTTGTAGAAGATTCTTACAGAACGAATAAATAAGAAAATTGCACAGAAAACTAAAATTTAAAAGAATATTTAACTTCTAAAGACGGAAGACACCCAGCCTTCCAAAAATGCGGAAATTATCACCAGAAACCTCTACATTTCCACATCCATTTCTGCTATCACCCAAACATCTTATCATAAGCCAGTAAATCTTGGGAATAATACTTCACTTTGGCTGTATAAAATCCTCATTCCTCCCACTATTTGTTGCAGTCGTTCTAAGCTACGTGTCTGTCTAGGAACCTAGGAGATTGATCCACACATTTGCATAACATTAGGAGATAGCAGCGTTTTAGTTTCAGCTCGAATTTCTAGATTTTAGACTGTTTTATCGCTTATTGCATTGTAAGTTTTGAGATTGGGGATGGAAAAGGACTTTTGTGGGTATTTTAAAACTTTGAACACACGTGATTCGAGACACAATAGCAGCGCGACAGCCGGCTGTCGCTTGATAATTAAAAGGTTAAAGGGGATGAGGATTAAATACTCTTTTATTGAAATGATGCCAAATGCAGTCATCGCAATAAGTGAGTTAATAGTTACAAAAGTTGAAATTAAATGACTATTAAGATTCGGAATGTAACTTTCTAACTGATTTCTTTGCAATGAAAAAGTTTCTGTGATTAGTAATAAGTAAGTGTGTTCCTTACAATTTCTTCTGTAACTTCTTCACAAGCTACACAATTAAAAAACTACATTTTTTTAACAAAAATCCACAAAACCGTTCGCAATTCGACAAACAATAACACAATAATCCCGAAATTACGTTCCCAAAAGTGTACTTTTCCCTACAATTTACAAATCAGCGGACATGTTTGTTCAGTGAACATAAAACGAAACGCTTGACAGGTACCCTAGAGGGTTGATATCAAATATAATCCGCGAATCTGTAGGTAACTGCCTCGGCCGCCATCTTGGCGATAAAAATGTAAGCTCCCTCATACGTAAAACTATTACACTGCCGCGCTCCTTTTTATTTGCACAACTGAATTTTTTGGGTGATTTTTTCAATTCTATGTATTTGCAACCAACTTTAAAAAGGCGGATGTTCTCAATAAGACTGTTTTTTATTACCTACTTACTGTTAAAAACACAGACCGAAAATTGTAACTCAGGCAAAAGTCGATAACTTCTTTTGTCCTGGTCTGAAAAAGCTTTTTTTAAAGTTTACCTTGGATGTCACAGACACTGGGAAAGGACCACCGTGACGAAAATAATAATTGGACTTATCATTACTGTTAGTCTAAAATCGCCAATTCTCCTTGAGTAAGCGTGGTGATCAATGCTTGTGCCTTCACTGCGAGAATATGTCTTTGACCGGCAGTAGAATAGTTATATCGGCTGGTATGTCTGTCTGTCTGTCTGTCTGTATGTTTGTCTTTCTTTCACGGCAAAACGGAGCGACGAATTGACGTGATTTTTTAAGTGGAGATAGTTGAAGGGATGGAGAGTAACATAGGCTACATTTTGTCTCTTTCTAACGCGAGCGAAGCCGCGGGCAAAAGCTAGTTTTCCGAATCAACATATTTTTTGTACTTTTGGGCGTTTATTTCCCTATTTTATTAAACAATAGTCATTTTAGCACTCCACTGACCAAAAAAATATACCTACGCCCTTCGACCCACCTCCCCAAAAGCCCGAAAACAAAATCCAATCACAAACAAAATCACACGGCACAAATAATTTTTCGCCGCCATCTTACTTGTCAAATTCTGCTATTCGAATGAACAAATTTATAACGGTTACACCGTCCCGGAAACGGATCCAAGTGTATTCACGTGCGTAGTTTAACGGTTGAAACATGGCATCCGGAAAGGACCGTTGCGGATCCGAAACGCGGATCTGTAAATGTGAACGTACCCTTACCCTTTGTACGGTGTAAGGTGGGCCTTATTATGTGCGAATCCTAAAACGACGCATATAACGAAAGGAAATGAATGGTGATGTATGCCTTTAAAGGGTTATAATTGTTAGTAAAATGGGTTTAAGGATCCTTCAAAATAGGCATTTTAGTATTTTCGTGTTTGTTCATAATAGTGTAAATAATTCATAGTTGTATCCACGCTTAATTTTAAACTTCGTTTGTTTGTTACATCATCACTGCTGAATCACTGAACCGGTAATAATGAAATTTGTCGTAAGGGTAGATTGGTATTTGGATATAGAAATAGTTGATTTTTTAATCCACGTGTATGCATCTGCGATAAGCAACCTTTATTCAAGGAAATAGAGAGTAAAACTATTATTTGAAAAAAGAAATAGCTTAGCTTTGAAATTCCAAAATATTGAACGGACTCAATGACAATTCGTTCGAATTTCAAATGTGAGAGGTCATAGCAAAATTGAAGAATACCCTACAGATTGAAACGCAACTTATTTACCTCTTGTAGATACCACAAGATCACTAGATAAACCTCCCATTTAATAAGATTTTAATACTTAAATTAAATTAATTATTACTATCTCTAGCCGTTGCAAGCGTGTACAACATAAATATTCACGCTGTATCTTAAAGGGACCGAACTCAGAACTGTAAACATTTTGGAACCCCAAATGTCACACCGACTGACTTCTGCGCTAAAATTATCTAATCTATGTCCCTCTCACTGTCAGGCGAAAATGCACCTTGTTGCTTTAACTTAAGGTGTCTGAGTACTGCAAATGTGTTTTGCAGTAATTAGTATGCCGTAGCGGTGCGTTTTCGCTGATTGGCTGTCGCAAGGGGGGAGGGGGGATTAAGATTTCGCCCTTTATCGTTTTACTCAAATGACTGACTTCAAACTTGATTTCCTTAGATTTTAAATATAAATAAATTGTTTCTGTCTATTGGATGTACGCTATAGAATCGTGTAATGACTTGATAGATAATTTTAAAACGTTGAAACGTCTATTAAAATGACATGACGAACGCCAATTTAGATTAATGGACTTTGACGTCATGAATATTAGATTTAAAATTGAACTTACTCAAATTACAGGTTGAAAAATGACTTAGTTCATAAGAAAATTAATGGTAGTAGAGACAAATAGATTGAGAATGACACGCCACTGAAACTAAAAAACTAATACGCGTCTAGACATGAGAAAAATGGAACTGGAAAGTCTGAAACAAAACAAAGCCTAATCCAGTCACGCCTAAAAGAAAGCCTAAGGCAGTTTTCCACTACGCCGATACTGTGACGTCACAGATTAGCGGATTGGGCTGTGTTGATATATCAACAATCAGTTAATAAGATTACTATTTTAGATAAATAATAGATTACACCCAGACACAGAACAAACAATTATGCTCATCAAACAAATATTTAAGTTGTTATTAACTATAAAATAAATAAATAATTATCCTGGGACATCTTACACACGGTCATCTGATCCCAAGCTAAGCAGAGCTTGTGTTATGGTAATCAGACAACTGATATACATACTTATATAATTTTTAAATACATACATATTATAGATAAATAACACCCAGACATAGAACAAACAATCGTGCTCATCACACAAAGTTTGTTCTGGGTGGGAATCGAACCCACGACCTCCGGCTTAGCAGTCAGGGTCTCTAATCACTAGACCAACAGGCCCAACGATATGTCAACAATCAGTTAATCAGATTACCATTTTAGATAAATAGATAGATTACATCCAGACACAGAACAAACAATCATGCTTATCAAACAAATATGTGACATTATTGACTGGAGGGTAGGTGAGGCCTGTCCAACAGTGGACGTCCATACGTGTAAATGATGATAAATATATTCTGCATAATGCGTTACTCCATTTTATTATGGACGGAAAATCATCAAATGACTTTTCTGACGGCCTAAGTGTCAGACTTTTACTGACTAAAACCCACCTATGATCTTTCAGTTGCCCTTTATGTTTCGGGGCCATGGTAACTATTAGGACGATTCCGCAACTCCGGCAGGCATTGTAATGCGTTAGTCTTCAAGATTATAAAACCGAAAACCGAAGAAAACATTAACCAAAACACGTACAAGAAAACAAGTTATATTATCTAAGTCTGGCATTCCAAATCAAAACAATTAAATTCCATCACCAGTACCCTTCTAATACAATCACATAATCCTTTAGAGCGTACATTAATAGATATGTTCATGTATTCCCTAGGCACTAGGTATATAGTTTTAATTAGTTTAACACTCTCCGTTCAAACGGTAGAGAGTTTGGGAGAATAGTATAAGTGTTTATATTAACTTGTAGGAGGCTTAACAGCGTGTAAAGGCTTGGAAAATAGGGTGTAATTTTATTGTATGGAATGTGGGGTGCCCGATACTTTAACAAACTGTTCTACTCATAAAAACGATCAATGATTAAGAATTTTTGGCGCATTATTACTTTGAAACTGTATAAAACCATTTCTTTTTAGCTAACTTAACTAATGATCTAATTAAAAAAAGTAATTTACTTTTTCTTTGAAAACTGCAATTTAGGTAAATAAAATCAAAAACAATTCGGTAGTTATATGTTAAATAAGTCAATAACAAAAGTTTCTTTAGTAAAGGTGTTTTCATTAGTACAATTAAATTTATTGGAGCTATCTAATTGTAGGTAGTCAAACAAGCCCCAATTTAAATAAATTGACCCAGGGAAAGGAAGAAAAGCAATAAGTCATATTTGGACATCTTTTGTAAAGTCCATTATTAGTGGTTTTGATTTTCACACAAACGCAAAGTTAGAAGCTATCCTATTCATTGAATACCCCTTTACCGTTATTTTGATTAGTTAATTAAACACAATCCTCTAATTTGAATGGGACAACTTTAGAGCCGTATGAATAGCTTCTAGAATTGATTACTTTGATTAAATTACTTTTTGGTAAGCAAGGAAATGGATTAGATTCGACCAAACTGTCAGATGTCATCGAATTTCGATCTATTCTGTCTTTCTATTGTTTTGTATGTATTTTTTTCACGGCAAACTTAATTACATTGTCACGCTTCATCGAGATTGTTTATTTAACGAACCTGAATTTCGTTGAACCGGTAGTGCGTGTTATTTTTTTTATTATTAAAACTGGTGAAAATAAATAATTTCTCTTTTAATTATTTTATGAAAGGTTTTTTGTAGTTTTGCGGAAGGCTCTTTTTGTAAAATTCATCGAATCGGTTTCGAGAAAGAGTTTAATTTTTTCCTCGAATAAGTCTGAACAACACGGCTTTTTGTGGCATCGTGAAGTAAAATAGTAATTGGATTATTTTACATAAATAAGTATATTTCAGTGAAAGAAGACCTTTTTTTCGAAAACCTTTATGAAATTTCGTAGAGTATGAAATTAAATATTTTACTTGCGTATTAAATAATGTTCTTTTTTAGGGATTCATATAGTATTATGAAAATTTATTTTAAGAGTTTATTTACTTTGTCTACTGACCTTATACTCAATATTTATCATTTCAAAGATTTATATTGTGTTTTAAGTAATTCCTTGCACAAAAAAGTACCTAGTTATTCCTTACTATACAACTATCCTAAATCCGTGACGTAACTTCTAAATAAAACCGTTTAAAAATGTAACACGCTTTGAATGAACAATTATCAGAATTCATTTATTTAAAAAAAACATTGTCACAAACAAAATCATTCTATCCCAATAAACTCCAATCCAGGTAAACATTGCCCATTTGCTCTTTTCTATCAATTTTCGTACATCTTAAATGGTGCAGAAATAATTACATTAAGAAGAACATTAATAGCTTGGGGACAAACGTATCTGTAGCTGTCAAACTGGTCGTCAAATTAATGAATGCTAGGGTTCCAAGGTAATGACATTGTGGGGTACTCATTCGGAACAGATAGTAGCCAACTGAGTTGAGGATGAGGGTCTAGAAACGGCGGAAGAGGAAGCGAGAAGCGAGAAAGAGGGAGAGGTTTTTGTAAAGATAACAGATGATGGCTCATTAGATGTAGTGAACAGCTCTTTAAAGGATGTTGAACAATAAAGGTGACACCATAGACGTTCTTAGTTACTAGGCAAAAAGTACTTTATTTTATTAAGAAAACGTTAAGTTTAACTATGATTAGCAAAAGAGATTAGATTAGATTGTAATAATTCTCTCACCCAAAAAATCTATGAGGTCTGAAACCGAGAAACCATGCAATCCACGGAATCCTGCCGGGGTTGCGGAGTAGTTCTAAAAGTTACCGTGGCTCCGAAACGTAAAGGGCAACCTAAGGAACAAGAGTGGGTTTTAGTCAGTAAAAGTCTGACACAATGGGCGGGAGAAGTCATTTGATGATTTCCCATCCATAGACAAGACCGAGAAACGTTGTTAAGCAGGAGCTTTAGCTCAGCTTTATTAATATCACCGTCGCTCCATTGTTAAACTACTTATCTAATCACTTTACTTTCATCAAAGATTGTATCATCATCATTCTATCTGGAATATAAATGGACAGTCGTATCACCCACCTTCGGTTGACCAACGGTATTGTGATCATGGCAGAATTACTGCAGCTTCATAGGCTCAATATATTTGTCAACGGGTGGGCTTAGAAGTATTTTCCATTGAAATCAAATCTTTTGTGAGTTGAGAATCTTCAATGCTCCTCCCACGTCTTGTAGACGTATATATTTCGTGATTCATGCATATGTATTGTTTGATCAAAACCACTACTTACATATGTTTCATGTTTTAGTTATGTATGTCGTAGGTTTGACGGTTTGTCATTTGTGATTGCTTGTTGCAATGTGTTTTCTTTGTTATCAACTGCATTACCAACAGCTACATCAAAATCATCTCAGTCATATTTATTATCATGTACATTAAAATCATTCAATACTTTAATGACGTCATCATCTTCGTCACCATCCTCTGCCTTCAAAGCCCCACTTAACTCAACATCAAATACGGCTTCTATCTCTTCGTTATAAGGTTCCGATTCCCCTGCACAAACACTAGGGCTTCAGTGGCTTTCAATTGATTTGGCCAGAAGCAATCTCTCTTGATTCTTGGAGAATACATTTCTTTCCCAGCCAAGTATTTGCATTTACTTGAGTGTATACAAAAGAGGGAATTTGCTTACGTTTGTTAGAATTTGAATAAGATAGTGAGTGGGATAGAAACATATTACTTTCTTTTTCTTTTAGGTCGTTGTAATTATTGCTTTGATTGTTTTTTGGGGAGGATTGGAAGTTTAATAGAACGCGCGATTGACGGTAATTTAAAATTCTTGTGTATTTTTTTCTTATTTACACCGACAGTATATTTTCAGATATATTTTCGTATCTATTTTTAAAAGAAATAATTCGTTTTTGCTTATTTCGGCAGCGTATTATCGTGCGCAATTGGTTAGGTATTTTTTTGATAGGCACAATTTGAGATGCTTGCACATACACAGAACCACTCAAATCTGAGTGTGCTTTTCCCATCAAAAGAGCACTCCACTTATTAATCTTACGACGACCAAGCGACAGCCGGCTGTCGCATGGTGTGTCCTAGCATAATTTGACCAAAAAAAATCTCAATTTATATATCTTTAAAGTCAGCTAGGTAACACCGGCCTCATTACTTGCTCAAAATGAACAAAAGACAATATTGACGTTTAAAACTAACTATTTAATAAAACCAATTTATTAAAATAAATAATCTTTTGATAACAATAACTTCAAACCTTATTAATAACATCTCTTTGATCTTAAATAAATCAGCCCTTTAGTTTACGTAAGCAAATTAATGTATCTAGATTAATTAAAACCATAATAACAATATGCACAGACAATACAATCACATTGCGTAGTTCAGAAAAGCTTAATTAGTTAGTATAATGACAAATGCCTATATTATTAATTACAATAATAATAATATGCGTAATTATAACAGATAATTGGCTGTCACATAACTCATGAAATTAACAAGTTTTATATTATCTACAGATGTAACTTGATTGTTATTATCCATACTAATATTATAAATGGGAAAGTGTGTCTGTCTGTCTGTCTGTTTGTCTTTCTTTTACGGCTAAACGGGGCGACGGATTGACGTGATTTTTTAAGTGGAGATAGTTGAAGGGATGGAGAGTAACATAGGCTACTTTTTGTCTCTTTCTAACGCGAGCGAAGCCGCGGGCAGAAGCTAGTGTTGTATAATGAACTGTATCGCGAAATCATATACATTATTCATGTTAAATGGGAAAGTATGCAGGGACGTGCGGTCGTTATAGGCAGAAAGGCACTGCCGACCCTAGACCAATTCACCCAGACCCAGTAGATGTAAATCCTAATATTTTAAAACTAAAAAATATGAAACAAATAAAAAAAATGTAAAAGTCCCTAACATATAAAGGAATAACAATAAATCATAGTGTACCTACAATCAAATTTCGCGCCGCATTCGGCATTCGAATCGTAACAGGCGCGCGCGCGCCAGCGCGGCGTCTCGTAGAACGGCTGTAGGCAGAGTTAGATTCTGCCTAAATCTCATTCATAAATGTGCACATGTAGTGGTACATTTCGTGTCTGTGAAATGCACACATCAACGCGCGTACATTACAAGTAGTTCCCCAGCGAGGCAGTGCCTTTTGTGACGTGGACTACAACGACAACTACTCTATTGGTTGACACATTTCAAATATTACGCCTGTTGGCTGTCACCGAGAGATTATACGACAAGTTGAAAAAGTCATTTGCTAAGTAAAATTCCGGTTGAAATTGATGCAACTTAATTTGTTAACATTTTATCCGTCAAAATTTAGAATATTGCATCTAATGTAAAAGAGTCCATGTTGTTTTTATTTGTTTTGAAACGCAAATACTTAGGTCGATTTGTTGCTAAATTCGATTACTAGTTTATTTAAACGTTTTAACGATTTTTGTTTGTTTTGTTTATAAAATATTGTGAAATGTTGTTCGATTGTGAGGTTTGTGTTGACAATGTGAGTTTGTTACAAGTTACGATGTTAGGTTTACGAATGACGAAATTATTGAAAACTTCAAATAACAAGTTGGTTGAACCTGAATTACGAGAATTAACCCAGGGAAAAGGTAAAAGCTATAACCCGTAAATTATTATGTGAATGTAAGAATTACGAAATAAATTAAGTATTTACTCGCTGCGTGTTTGTGTACACACAATGAAATTACTTATTTTGATTTTCGTGTCTGTTATTTAACCTTTCGACGACCAAGCGATAGCCGGCTGTTGCGTTGCGTCTTTCTATTGTGTCTTGACTTGAATCACGTGTGTTCGAAGGTTGAATAGTTAATAATATCAAAAAATCGTATTTAAAAAAAGTTAGGCGTGTAGATTTAATTTCTAAATGAGTTGGTTTACTTAATTATTTCTTTTGTTACAAAACCAAACCAGTAGGTAGGTAGGTATTTAGTTTATAACTATACTTTTAAATCATCTGGTCATCTAGTGAGTTTTTTTACTATCTCGACAACAGCGAAAAACTTTTTTATTTTTTCGAAAAAAAGCTGCCTACCCTGTCATAAAACCCTGTGCACGCCACTGAAAGTATGTTTGTATATAAGTTACGGTTTCACGCCATAAATGCTGCACAAATTTTAATGAGCTTTGAGATTGATTGAAATTTGGAGAATGGTGTGTAGGATGCCGTTTCATCTGTGACTGCATCTGCGTGCATTAATCCTTCCAACACACGTGATTCGAGACACAATAGAAAGACAATAGCAGCGTTAAAATGGTAAACTAACTGATTGACTGACTGACTAATTGTTGATATCAACGCACAGCCTAAACCGCTGGTCCTAGATATAAATGATAGTACACAGAGATATGAAAGTTGAAGGGTGTGTTCTTTCTGAAGAGTAGGTACTAGGTAGCCACTAAAAAGTGTTGAAAATTCGACTCCTAAAGGGCTAAAATACCTAATGCATGGAAGTTTAACATTTACACGTGCGAAGTCGCAGGTAAAAGCTAGTTGGTTTGTAATTATCAGTAGATAGTGCTAGAGAAGGACTAAGGGCCGATTTTTCAATCGCCAGATAACTTTTATCTGAAGCGTATGTTTGACATTTTGACAGCTTTTGTATAGAAAATATGTCAAACCGTCATATTTATTCCTCAGATAGAAGTTAACTGATGATTGAAAAATCAGCCCTAAGTAAACTATTATTACTTGAGAAAGATGGTGGATAAAAAGTCACAAATCTTGCATAATTTTCTAACTATTCCATTTGAACGGTAAATGTCTTTTTTGCAATCCTGCCACACTATTACCTAACCAAAAAAGCGTTGAGAATTGAAGCTCCACGAGTCCCAGAGAAATAATTCGACACTCTTGACTCTCATAACGAAAGTATACGTAAATAAAACATAACAAAACAGAGAAGGAGTAAGAAACTACAACGACAATTCCAACTGACAATATATTAATAAAATAGAAGCAATTTTGAAGGTTGATACTGAGATACAAACTTAAACGTTCATAACACTGCCCAAAGATTGCCCAATAATTTAAAAATCATATTTCGAAAAACACCAGGAAAATAAAACCCTAAAAACTCCAATAGAAACGTCATTATTTCAATAGAAATGTCACAACTCTTCATGTTTACGTTCATCATAAATAGATTGAATTTTATACCGGGTCGGAACAATAAAAATAAATTGCTTTTCGGTACGTCAATACACAGCGAATAAAATAGCAATAACGCCACCCCGTGGAAAGACAGACGGATAGATATACCATTGTATGTTAATCTGTTACAGAGAGCAGAATATCCCTGATCTGTTAGGGACTGGGGACTAGCCCTGTCTCTCAAGCAAGCGGTAATCGAACTATAAATAGTTGGCAACCCTAACGCATCTGTCATTTAACTAGTAAAATATACAAACGTCATTCACCATCTCAGTGAAAAATCGCGGCGTGCCACCCCTAGCGTGTACCGTCAACAAACAAAACGTTTCAAACTTTAAAATAAAGCATTAAAGTCGATTTTTATATGCACGCAACAATGAATAAATTTAAATATTTGTTAACTTAAAATGTAACCCATGTTACCGGAAATACAGTCTAAATTGCACGGGTGAACATTTGTTTCTTCAATTGTGTTGCACGCGAGGTAAAAGCAACTTTGTGTGTTTTAGTTTAGGGGTTGAAATTGGATGTGTTGGTTGTCGATTCCCGTCGTCCTTACGTAGGGGGTTATTTAACTTTGAAGTCGTTCAAAAGACCCACGATTTGGGATTCTGGTGGATTTCTTTTTGGATTAAAGACCCCATGAATATAATGATAATGCATTCGAGGGTTATTACAGCCCGATTTTGTCACGCGTCAGGGTTTGTGTAGGGTTTTTTTAAGAATCCTGTACTTTGCTCAGTCAGATCAAATAAAAAGTTATGACGACGTGGCTTTTTAATTAAATTATTAGGGGTAAATTGCCATAGAAAGTTTATATAATGAAAAATATAAAAATAAATGTTGGAAGAGAAAGGACTTTGACGTTTTAAGAGGCTATTACTTAAAAAAAAGTAAATGTCAACATTCTTGATTTCGCATGATCTGACCATTAATATTGAAAGAACTTCAAAAGAGACTGACCTCTGAGTTTGCTTTGAATGTTTCTTTTCAGAGTAAGCAGTAAGAAAAATTGTATTTCTAAAATGAACATAAAGCGCCATTGATGTTTATTTTAACCAATTTACAAAATCGATATTATTCTTTTATCTAATTTAATGTTTCATATTGTATAAAAACATGATAGATCTTGTTTTATTAATAATCCATACTAATATTATACATGGGAAAGTGTGTCTGTCTGTCTGTCTGTTTGTCTTTCTCTCACGGCAAAACGGAGCGACGGATTGACGTGATTTTTTAAGTGGAGATAGTTGAAGGGATGGAGAGTAACATAGGCTACTTTTTGTCTCTTTCTAACGCGAGCAAAGCCGCGGGCAGAAGCTAGTACTAAATAACTTCGTTCAACTCACTTGGTCATCTGATCCCAAAATATACAGTTCCTGTACAATAGTAACCAGTCAACTGATATACATACACATTCATATATTTATACACATAGTAAATAAATTACACCCAGACACAGAGCCTAGAGCAAACAATCATTTACATCACACAAAGATATATCCTGGGTGGCTTAGCAGTCACTTTAATAATGAAATAAAGAAAATATTCTATTTAACCACTAAATCAAGACCAATCCGTACTAATATTATAAATGCGAAAGTAACTCTGTCTGTCTGCCTGTCTGTCTCTTTTTCACGCCTAAACCACTGAACCGATTTCAATGAAATTAGGTACCTACAGATATAGTCTGGGACCTGAGATAGGACATAGGATAGTTTTCATACCGGAAAACCCCCGGGAACGGGAACTATTATTCCACGCGGACGAAGTCGCGGGCAAAAGCTAGTAATTAATAATCTTTTTTGCAAATAAAACCATATAAATAACTATTCTGTTGACAGTACTAAGGGTGCTTCATTGCAAACCCTTTGAAGCGTTATTAAATGGTGTTTACATAGCAAAAAAAAACATTTTTAATTACAGCCAATGTGTAATCAAATGTTTGCTAGTTTTAAGCCAATATTTGTCTTCATGGTCGATTGGTGTGTATGCTAGCGCATGTTTATTTAAAATTGTTTTTTTTTATTGCAGGTACTGAATTGACTGAAATGAATGTAGGAATATAAAAGCTGCTGAAACTGTCCTGTTTGGAGTTTTTTGATGGTGAGAGATAATGTTATTTTTTGGGCAAATTGACAAATCACTTTATATATTTTCACTTT